>JAYKAV010000055.1:0-134707 GCA_035582835.1 Phoebastria nigripes | reverse complement strand
CTGCCTTTCCTGGATTTTTTAGGCTTTTTTTTTTCCTTTTTTTTTTTTTTTTTTAATTCCTTTGCTTCTGAGCCATATTTTGTGACTATGATCTAAATTTAAGAAAACAGACCGTAAGGCTAAATCCAACAGTACAAAGTAAAACTGCTGTGAGTTCAGTGGCAAATTTTGTTTGTGCCCAGGAAATTCTGGTCCCATTGAAGGCAACGACAGAAGTTCTAGTGTTTTCAAGAGTGCAAGAATTTCCTGCTATCCTTTGTTTATATACAACTGACCAGAGAGAGTGACAACACTGCAGAGTTTCGGAGTTATTTCTGGAAATAAATTCACCAGAAATTCACAGGTGTTATGTATGCTCCTGTGTATTATTTCAACATAGGAATCAGTTTTGGGACTGACGAAAAAGGCTCTATGTGCCTTATTCTAAGGTTAAAGTTAACGTATAGTACTGTAAAGGTTATATACTATCTCAATCCATGTGCACATCTTCTAGTTTATGAACAAAGCCACTTGTTCATAGCAATGGAAAAATGCATAAAAAGATTCATATTGAAAAAAATGCAGACACTGCAAGCCAAGAGAGAAAGATACCAATGCCATGTATTGCCTCCAAGTGGAAAGTCAGGACCCATCATATTCTGGAATTCAGCGATGACCCATCTTGCATATCTGAACATCTCCACAGTACTTAGAGTTGGCGTTAGCTGAGTCACTTGCTACTTTCAGTTATAGCTCCCTCATAGAGAAGGTATATTAGAAAAATCAATAGAGAAATCGATACATTTTACCCAAGTTATCAGAGGTGCTCCAGATGCTTAAGTTGCTAAATAGCATTTGATTCAAATAAAATGTATCTCACATCCTTTGTATTAAAGTGAGAGTTGGCATATATTTCTCTTCCCTCCCTCTCCATTCCCAGTTGAGTAGGATTTGCACTCTGGCACCAATTTATGTGGAATTTCAATGTGGTTTTGAAATAAAATTGATTAACATTTTCTCTCCTGAAAAACTGTCTTAACATCATCCCAACAATTATGGGAAATTAGGTTGTATAAAAATACTTTTTAGTTTTATTTCCCAAATAAAGAAATAATGCAACATAATGAAGGGTTGTGCAAAAGAGCTCTAGGAGTACTTTGAAAAAGCAATAGTCAGTGAAGTGGAAAAATGAGGGAACAAAGACTGGATTTCACAGTAAACTGTTTCCATTGGATTTCATCTCTAGATATTACATTGATATTTTATGTGCATACAAATTATATTCCATGGGAACACTACGGGGTAAATTAACAGTGCATTGCCCATAGATTAGACATGCAAATGACAAAAATGGGCGGTAAGTATGTAGAAAATGTACCCCTAAATCAGCATGTACTTAACTCATCGACAAACAGGAGCATCAGGAAAGCATTTTAAGACATACTACATTTTGCAGGAAAGTGCATAGCTTTTGGTAAAGATGTTGGTAATGCTCTTCTCAAATTCTCTCACAACAGTGTTAGTCTTTAATGCAAGACTGATAAGCACTTTTTTGGCAAGCTAATTCTTACAGTAAATCTATGAAAAAAGCCAAACCCAGGGCTGCATGGTTTCATGGTGATAATAGAACACAGGGCCTCTCATCTGTAGGTTAGAATACACCTTGGTACCCCATTAGTGAACTTCCAGTGACATGGGAGTATCAGTTATTTCCAAAGCTTAATAACCATGTCACCAAAGAAACCCACCACTGCAATTTGCCATGATGATAACCCCTGCTGACAGATCTAACCAAGTGACCAATATTTGAAGGAATGGGAACACTGACACTATGAAAGTCTGGGGGAAAGGAGGAGGTTATCTACATGTGTAGTTCACCCATGCAGTATGAATTGCTTCTGTTTAAACAGACTTGCATCCATGCAGTGTAATTGCAGTGATGTAGCTAGCAGATTACTCTGGTGGTTTTACTCCATTGGAGTCATCAGACATGTCATCTTACAGTAAGTTAGCTAGTACTGATGATTTCTGTAAACTCTTGTCCTGTCTTGCCCAGCTGGTCTGTTTACCCAAATGATCTTTACTACTCCATCATCATGGTGGCAAGAAGTTACATCTCATTAAGTGCTGGCTCATATCTGTATGTCATATCTATATTTGTGTTTCCAGTGAGAGCTCTGTGAGCATCTTGAAGCTCCTCAATTTCTTTGTAAAAGTAGAGACAAGGAATTCATGGAGTTCAGAGGTAGTCACTCGAACATTTTGGAGGAAGTTGCTAAGAAAACGTCAGTGCAAAGTCTTCACTGCAATGTCATACAGAGCTCTACTGAAACAAAGGATATGAAGATATCTTATCAATGAATGAAGATATCTTATCTTCATCAATGACATAGACAGTGGGATCGAGTGCACCCTCGGAAAGTTTGCAGATGACACCAAGCTGAGTGGTGCGGTCGACACTCCTGAGGGACGGGATGCCATCCAGAGGGACCTGGACAAGCTCGAGAAGTGGGCCYGTGTGAACCTCAYGAGGTKCARCAAGGCCAAGTGCAAGGTCCTGCACCTGGGTCGGGGCAACCCCCAGTATCAATGCAGGCTGGGGGATGAAGGGATTGAGAGCAGCCCTGCCGAGAAGGACTTGGGGGTACTGGTGGATGAAAAGCTGGACACGAGCCGGCAATGTGCACTCCCAGCCCAGAAGGCCAACTGTATCCTGGGCTGCATCAAAAGAAGYGTGGCCAGCAGGTCGAGGGAGGTGATTCTGCCCCTCTMCTCYGCTCTGGTGAGACCCCACCTGSAGTACTGYSTCCAGCTCTGGAGCCCTCAGCAGAAGAAAGACACGGACCTGTTGGAGCAGGTCCAGAGGAGGGCCACAAAAATGATCAGGGGGACGGAACGCCTCTCCTATGAAGAAAGGCTGAGAGAGTTGGGGTTGTTCAGCCTGGAGAAGAGAAGGCTTCAGGGAGACCTTATTGTGGCCTTTCAGTACTTAAAGGGGGCTTATAAAAAGATGGCGGCAAACTTTTTAGCAGGGCCTGTTGCGACAGGACAAAGGGGAATGGCTTTAAACTAAAAGAGGGTAGATTTAGACTAGATATAAGGAAGAAATTTTTTACGCTGAGGGTGGTGAAACACTGGAACAGGTTGCCCAGAGAGGTGGTAGATGCCCCATCCCTGGAAACATTGCAGATCAGGTTGGAGGGGCTCTGAGCAACCTGCTCTAGTTGAAGATGTCCCTGCCCATGGCAGGGTGGTTGGACTAGATGACCTTTAAAGGTCCCTTCCAACCCAAACTATTCTATGATTCTATGATAAGATGTTCTCAGAGAAAGCTAAGGACTTGTCATGTTTGAGCAGTTAGTTAGACTGTTGTTGACACAGACTGCCAGCATCAGCCAGTATCTTGTTTCAGACACGGTCAATGCACAAAAGGATTGTGTCTCCTGTCTCAGTCTCTTGTGTCAGTCTTGTGTCACTTGCCTCCATGACAAAGACGGGTATCAGGCACAACTTTGGATACCAGGATGCTACTGATTCACCCAGACCCAACCGGGACCTCAGAAAGATTGACCTACCACCCTCCCTTCAGACCCATTGCCAACCAGGCTTCTGCCTCTGAAAATATCTCATTTTGAGCTGAATATCCCTGCTGAGAGGACTGAAGAGCATGATTGCACATGCTTTAATTAAAGGTCGCAGGTCTGACAGGCTGTGACGTTATCTAATATCTAGCTTTTCCTTTAGAGCTGCAGATCACTGTTTTGTGAGCCAGTACTTTTTCTGAGCACTGTCCCCAGTTCCCTGACTCACACCATTGATGTGATAGACCCAAAGTAGTGAGTGATGAAACTTTGTGAGAATGCAGTAGCTCAGCTCCTGCTTGTGCCAGGTCACTGCCACTCTTCTCTTTCCTCCTGTCCTTCTGACTGAACAAGGTTTTCGAGAGGCAGCTGGAGTCTGTGATAAGCCAGAGAGTGAGCAAGCTTGTTGATTTGGGAATGGACAGACTTTCTGCCAGAGCCTATCCCTCTTCACCCCATTTTCTCTCTTCTGCCCACTGAACAAGTGTCCTCATCCCTGCCACAGGCTCAGTGTGGTGGCTCCATCTGTATAAAAGCTTGTTTGTCAGAAGTCCTGTTCTTGGTTCCCTCAATTCTCCTTATACTGACCATGCTGTACACCCATGTGATAACTGCAAAATAGTAAAGAAAAAAACAATAGAAGCTCGTGGAGTCTTCTGAATCCAAGTCCAAAGTGAAGATAAATTCTCAAAGACAACAATTCAAAGGACATAGAAGAAGGAGGAAGGAAGAAGGGCTTTTCCCCTTCCCAGGGCCTCTTTGTGGACAGGTAGCTGCCAGGGAAAGGATGCACTGCAACCAGGACTGGAGTCCTGCCATGGCACGGGAAAATGCCTCAAATGGCCAGAAAGATGCTAAGGCAGCTGATGAGATATAATACAGGGAAACTTTACTGAGGAACATGCACCCACGTGCTGCTGTTGTCCTCTGCATCTCTTCACTTCAGCATCCCTGGAAAGTCACATCAACCTTGACCCTCACTGGCTCCCATTCTACAAACTTGGGAGCATTTCTTTTGTTATCAGCCTTCAGTGCACATGCTGTCCTTACTTCTATTTCCCTCATGACATGCCTCCTTTTGACTCCTCCAATCAATCAGTGTCACTCAGTGCCATTTCAAGATTCTGGCCAGATCTGAGATATCTCCAAGAGGCTGGGACAATAAACATGTGAGATGATCTGCACTGAACCAGGGCTAAAGCATTTTGAGTCCTTCTTTTATTCAAAATGATGGTGTTGGCACTTTTAGGAAAATGGAGATGGTTTGTTTCAAGTGTCAGATCATATATTTGCCAAAAAGCCAGGTATATTGAACATGTTGAATATGTCTTTGCCGCACAGTTAAGAAAGTATACGGTTCTACATAGCAGGTACAGCAAACCCTTCATTTAGTCTGTCTCCTCAAGAAAGTCACAGGACATAAAAATTCATAAAAGTATATTTGAAACTAATGTCTTCACTCACATAGCCAGGGAGGGCCAGACTTTGTGTCATCACTGGCATACACCCTTCAGTAAAATCCCACACACCATTATTTTGCAATAGATTTGCATATGTACTTTGCCTGGAAGAGTGAATCCCTAATGTAGAAAAGTCTTAGGTATTTTGTTAAGATACTATAAAGAAGTTTGCCATCCTGCAGACAAAGGGGTAATTTTGCTTTTCAGAGTAGCTGCTGTAATAGTTTTCAGAAAAAAAATTAATTTGCTTTTAAAAAACAAAGTTCTGTTTTCCAGTAGAATTAAAATTTTGTTTCTTCTTTTAGTTTTTGTACCCTGTAAGGTACTATTTAAATCACAGCATAAATTCACAGCAACGTCCGCTGGCCATGTAAGGCCATATTTCTTCTTTGGTCTTTCAAGTGAGCGTATTCTATTGAAGTACAGTTAGAAAAATTAGCCTTTCCAGTTGCTTTTCACATGTATACATCAAACTGCCATTCTAGGAAACAATTCATTGGCCTGGAATGTTGGATCTTGGAAACTTGTCTTTGCTTTTGTTTGCTAACAGATTACTTTGTTAATTCCAAAGGTTTAGCAAGCACCTTGTTTTTTTCCAGCAGAGTTTCATTCATCTGTTCTTGTTCTATATGAATAGATGTCTTCTGGTCACTGAGAGATAGGCCTTTGCTTTCACATTCATACATTTTCCCCTGGCTAATTGTTTGAAATGTTTGATACCCCAGATGTACAAACAGTCATTGGCCTCTGTGGAGTTTTTTAGACTGCACATTGGCGATGGATTAAAAAAACGCATTTAGACATGTTTAGAATCTGTAAAACAATGTATTTACTGTGATACATTGGACCTGTTCTCTACTGCCCTTCACAGTCATTCACATTGACACAAAAATCAGAGCTGACTTCCATGAGTTAAGGATCAGGCTATTAAGGAAAAAAAAATCATAATACATATTTGACAAATGGAATCCCAGGTTGTATTCTCAGAGTTATCATGACCAAAGTGTTTTGTTTTGTTTTTTAATTTTCTGTTGCTTGGATTCTTTTCTTAACAAGCTACGGTGCTGCTGGCAATCTGAAACATTCACAAGTCAGGTCCCCAGAAGACCAGAAGATTGTCTTGAATATGGTCCATTTTGACTATAGTCTGAAACAATCAAAAAGGAAAGAGAATTGGAGAAAGGATAAGAACAAGTGAGAATCTGGTTTTGTGAGTATGGTTATGAAACTCCTTTGAGAGGCAGAGAAGATCTCTTCTCCAGATCCTGACCTACTGTGTATTTGGAGTAAATAGTGAAGGATGTGCTGCAGCAGGGACTGCATCTCAGACATCCCTTCTTGCAGGAAGCTGTCCCTTGCCACTGGGCTGCGGGAACATACAATATCTAGTTAAGCTCTTACTGACTGCGTGTTGCGTAGCTTTGCAATGCAGAGGAACAGCTTCAGCAGGAAGATCAGCATGCCTGGGAAATATCCCATGACCTGTTGGGTGGTGCATGTTCCTCTAAACTGAGGTTCAAATCTTCTGGAGGTGCTGGGAATGCAGTTAAATGCTTTGAAATTGGTAGAAACCAAATTTTGATTTTGATTTTAAATAAATACACACCAAAAAATAACACTGTTTTCTCAGCTTTAAGGTACAGCAGCTTCACCTAAGTGTCTATGCTTGTGATGCACAGTAGTCATCAAGCTGGCTGCTGAATTATTTCCTTATAAGATCATTTAACTTCAAAACTTCATATTATACAGGTCACATGTTCTGGTGATATTCAGAAGGGAATTGTCACTTTCAGACAACTAATATCAGTCATTCTTCTATCTATATTTGGATTGCAGGCTCAGGAAAGTGTGATGGCAGTTATTAACTGCTCTCAAGAAATCCACTTGCAAGATGGGTTTATTTCTTGATTAATGATGGAGATTATTCAAGTATTAATTCCAGTTTTTTATATCGCAAACTTGATATCATCCTTGTTCTCTCCACCCTTAAAATTACTATGATTACTCTAATTGTTAGAAAGCTATTATTTGATTCAGATTTGCAAAGTAATTATCAGCTAGCAGCACATCTGCCATTTCTTACTAAATTTTGGTATGTATTGTTGTATCTCAATTAACAAAAGATCTACTAACTGAAGCATTGCTGTATGAATTCTAGTAAGGCTTTCAAGCATGACATAAATTTTGTCCTGATTGATTCTGACTCTTACTGTGTGCTGTTTAATTTGTTGCTTTGCATTTCAGAATTGTTCTGTGAACCTAGTGCTTGATGTTTTATACAATGATTTCTTCGTCTGCAGCAATCAGATGTACATCTAGAGGTTTTAACTGATGGAGCATCCTTTATGACATTATTTTTACTTCTGCTTTGCGAGTTGTATTCTCATTACCTTTTTTCTTTGATTGTGTCACAGGCTACAGGGATTAAATAGAATTACAGTTTTTAATCTCATCTTTGAGATGGTACTACTAACATAATGGGATAATTATCTCCACATGTCTAGCTTCTCTTTCATGAATGTGAGGAGCAGTGAAGGCAGCAAACATACCAGCTATTAATACTGGAGCATCATTGATTTGCTTTTTACACCAGCTGTACTTATATAAAGTTGTTCAGCTTGTTGCAAAATTATAAACCATTTAAGAATGAGATTGTGAGCATTCATAAATATGCACATGTGCTTATGTGCACACCCAGACACACACACATACTGCAAATGTCTGTGGACATTTCTATATTAGATAAAAAATTTCAACAACTTACTACTGAGCTGTTTAAAGTGTGTCCTGTACAGGAAATATATGAATAGTTCAGTTCATGTGCAACATTGCTTTCTTAACACTGTAAACTCTTCTGGATTATGAAGTTCAGCTTATGTATATTTTCTGTAAAAATACTTTCATGACCATTTTTAGAAGCTATTATCAGACAAAATCCATTTCAAAGTGTCTGCAGGCTTTTCTCAAACTCCTTCTACAGTCTCCTCCAGATTTAGAACCATCTCTGGTTACAATGGTTTTCCTTTACAACTTCTTCTTATTTCAGTAATTTTACGTACTGGTTTTACACATAATGATAGCCATGAAAATATTAATAGAAAGTTGAAAGTTAGAAAGAAAATTAATTTAATTTGTGGAATCTGTATGTAGTTGGCAGTAGTGGAATATATGCTGTTCCAGTTGCATTTAATGGCTGCTTTACTTGCTTATTTAGATAATATTGTTGTCCTTAGTATTTACATGTATTGCTGTCATACCAGGAACACTAGCATGTTGTTTGTGTATTAGAATGACTAAGGAATCCTGAAACCGTTGAACAGACTGGATTGTGATCCACAGCTTCAGAATTTTTATGGAAGAGGAGCAAAAAAGGATAGTAAAATTTTCTCCTATAGTAGAGCTGTATATCCCAGGTGTTGTGGTTTAACCCAGCAGACAGCTAAACACCACACAGCCATTCGCTCACTCCCTCGCAGTGGGATGGGGGAGAGAATCGGGAAAAAGGTAAAACTCATAGGTTGAGATAAAGGCAATTTAATAGGACAGAAAAGGAAGGGAAAATAATAATAATGATGAAAGAATATACAAAACAAGTGATGCACAATGCAATTGCTCACCACCCGCTGACTGATGCCCAGCCAGTTCCTGAGCAGTGGCTGCGCCCGCCCTCCCCAGCCAACTCCCTCCAGTTTTTTTGTTCAGCATGACGTCATATGGTATGGAATATCCCTTTGGCCAGTTTGGGCCAGCTGTCCTGGCTGTGTCCCCTCCCAGCTTCTTGTGCACCTCCAGCCTTCTGGCTGGCAGGACAGTATGAGAAGCCGAAAAATCCTTGACTCAGTGTAAGCACTGCTCAGCAACAACTAAAGCATCAGCGTGTTATCAACATTCTTCTCATCCTAAATCCAAAACACAGCACTATATCAGCTACTAGGAAGAAAATTAACTCTATTCCAGCCGAAACCAGGACACCAGGCTATAGAGTTATTGCTTTTTTTGAATTAGTACCTAACCTTTTTATAATTTCTTGGGTTTTGAACAGTACAGTATTCTAATTATATATTTTGATTTTTAACATGCTTATTTTAAAAACTGAATTGCATATTCTGTTATTAAAAAATCCAGTCTGAGCACATATGGTTATGTCTAATCTGTTTACAGTACAGAAATACATCTATATCTGTCAACATCAACAATAGAAGAATGGAGTATTTTAATTGCTTGGAGTAGAATGCTGTAACACTAATTATTTCCTTTTAGACTTGCCGTGGAATTGGCTTCTACAACAGCAAAATGCTTGAATTACATGTTAAATCAGTTTATTTAGGGTGAAATTAACTTCTTATCACATTGCTGTTTCTCATGTCCAAAATTCTGGTGTGTAGCTGTTTGGAAGAGGAACTGTGCTCTCCTGGGCATGGAGAGCTGGGCTCTTCCAGGGAAGGCCAGCACGGGGGAGAGCGCTGAGGGTCAGGAGTCTTTGATTTCATAGTCCTGCATGACATTCAAGAGCTGCAGCTTCTGTTACAAGTTAGGTGGCCCTCTATTCCCTTCCATCTCGCAAGTTGGAAAATCAGTTATATGCTAACTGATACATAGGGCTTGCTTTTTTTTTTTTTTTTATTCTGGCTTTGTTAAGTGTCATATCTTTACTAAAGCTTTCTCTTACCCCTATTTGGACAGCATGGAAGCATGATAACACTTTTCCAGCAGGCAGATTAACGTCTTTTTTCTTACTAATGAAAGTGGGGAAGCTGTTCTGTTGCAACTCACTGCTTAAAAAGGCAAATGTCTCCTTATCCAAAACAAAACCAATGTTCTCTAAAAGAAGCCTGTTCTCAGGTTATTTGTCACTACAAGTTCGAATTTATCTATCATCTGATGTTTTTTCCTGGTGCTGAGGATTCCCCCATTATTTTTCTACTTCACTTGGAGAGAGGCAGCCATTTAAAAATCCAGCAGGCCCAGCACTTTGTCTTGTTTCTACCTGATCAGATGTTCATTCTCAGCTCCAGACATACCAGACCTTAGATGCACTAACACTTCACAAGTGTAGTGTAAACCACGCGCTGTCTTGAAAGGACACAAGTAGGTAAGGTCTATGTGCTGACAACGCAGTGCTAAAATGAATATTGAAACAGTTAAATAAAAATGCTGTGTTGAAAGCTCCAGAGGGTTTTTGAATAGCTGACTGCTCTATCTGGAGACAAGAACTTCCCAGGAGCCAGTCCTTTAAATGAGACTTTGCTTGCTGAGCTATCAGGCTGAGTTAAGTGTACTACGGATTGTGCTGAGAAATGTCGGGTGCACAGGAAAATTAGTACGGTATGGTCTTGTGATAGAAATAAAGTCTGCAAGCCTGAGTTTTACTAACTTTATGCTCTGTTGCTTCCGGTGAAATTAGTTCTTGTTTCCATGGTTGTTGGTAGGATCAGAATCAGGCACGATATCATCTTTCTACATTGTTCTTACAGGAGTTGTTAAAGTCTTATTCCAGTACGTTGACATAAGCCTGGGAATATTGGGATCCAGGGTTCTGCTTTGACAGTGTTGCCTGGGCCATACATAAGAAGCTAACAGAGTAGGGCCACAGGAAAACTTGAAGTGGGAAATTCAGATTGGAACTGGAAGACAGCAAAGTGAACGCAGACACAGAAGGACAGAGTAAATGCTGGAGGAGGAGGAGGAAGAGAGGATGAAATAATTAATGCAGCTGGCCAGGTCCTCAGTTGTACTGGGAACAGGTAAGATGCAGAGGAGCCATTCATGGATGTTATATCCGATTTCCTACCTAAACATAGTGTAAACATAGACTAAAACAGCCTTAAAGATCACAGGAGAGTCTGACCTCCAGCTGCTTTCAGCCACATCCTCTATGCCAAAATACCGTTGAGGCAAGGTGGTATGTGGGTGCTACGGTGGCCTTCTGCCATTTGAGGTTGCCCTTCCAGGGCATTTCTCAGGTGCTTTGATGCACCTGATCAAGAGTCTGTGTTGGGAAAAAGGTTCAAAACTTGATTTATGGTACAAAAATTGTGTAGTTTGACCCAGGTCCACATGATCCATTTGGCACGACACTACACCTTACTAACACAGATGGAATTAAATTTGCAAGTAATTGTCACTATTTGGCGTATAATATAGATTAGGGATGTTACAATTGTTGCATAGTTTTAACATACACAGGCCAGATAATACAAACGTGGGAAGGTCCTAGTTAAAATTACACTTCAAAGAAATTCAAAGGTTTAGGTACAGGAGGGCACATTTAAATCAATCAGCCATAGCTGTGTCCTGTAGTGATGCTATATTGTTCCTGTGTGATTGGGGCATTTTCATTTTCATAATCTCATTTCTGACTACACCAGCTCTCCAAGAGGCTTTGAGTGTTTCCTTTTTTTTCTTTTTTTCCCTTATGGTGTCACTACAGGCCAAATCTGACATATTCTCATGCATCCATGTACACCATGCTGGAAGAGGTATTTATGCTCTACTGCCTCCGAAGGGGAGAGTTGTCTTCCATGACCTGTTGCAGGTAGTGCAAGAAATGGATAACTGTTGGGTGACCATAAATTAGTGTGCATAAGTTTGAGTGGCTATACAGCTTGGGGGCTTCTTTTTCTACAAAGCTTTTATTTGTGCCCCTGGACAGTGGTTATTTTCAATATGAAAGAAGACAAGTCTCAGAGTCAGCAGTTGTGCCAGCAGCAAATGTATCAGAAATTAAACTGTATACTAACTTTCTGGGCTTTATAGGCTGAGACATTTTATTGAACTTTTAGAATAAATATTTGTATAAACTGGTGAAGGTCAACTGCAAAGGCAATTTTATTATCTGGCTTAAAATTATTACCTGTAAAGTGTTGTTAATAAAAGGTTCTCATGTTCAGGCCTAGTTCTCTTACTGCTCATCATTAAGATATAGTTTATTGAAAGTGTTAGCAAATGTATGGTTCAAACATAATTTCATTATGCAGAAGTCATTTTCTTTAGTGCAAAGAGGAGAGCAATTGGCAGTATTTATTTATGAGAGCATACGTGACCTCCATTCCAGCTATTTATGTCATACACTGGCATTTCATCTGTGTACTCCCAAAGTAGATCTGCTGTAAAAAGATGACCTCTGTCTTATTTATGGGCAGAACAGAGGTGACAATGGTCAAAATGCTGAGATTCTGACTTCCTGACATTTCTATCAACCCCAGTAATGCATTTCAGCTGGAAAATGCTGAAGTTGTCAACGTGCAGTTTTTGGATATTGTGTTCATGTCAGATTTTCTGTAATTCAGCATTTGTAACTGTTGTTTTTACTTCTAAGGAGTCTCTTACACCACATGTACTGCCTCAGACATTCCTGTACAAGCATGTAATTCATCCGTTTAATTTTCAAGAACCTCTCTGTCTTCTCATTAAATGGTAATTTCCTGTATCAGAAATTTAATGTCCTCTCTAGTTGTAGGATGATATTTCAAGATGAGAAAATTATTTATTTTTATATGCTAAGTGGATTTGGGGGCTTGGAAATCAGGTAGAATACATAACTTGATTTGTTTCTTATTGCTTTTAAATTTTTACTTCAGGTTGTTTGCAAATTAGTACTTTGACATTTCATCACAAAATGACATACTAACCCTACCCCTTCAGCTGTGATGAAAAACATTAAGATTGCAATGTCAAGCTTTCAGAAGCTCRGGGGGGAAAAAATGGCATCTTGTCTAAATTGTGCATTCCTAACTTGGCCCTTACCTCAGTTGAAGGCATTACAGTATTGCCTTTAATTATATGAAAAAGTCTATTTTTCCCTTGCCTTATTTAATATCCAAAGTAGACCTGTTTTGTAGATTAATTAGAATCGCGTAATGAAGAAATGCTGGGTTTTGTTGCAGAAGTTGGAAGGTATTTAGTGAACTCGGTTGGTGATTACAGGAAGAAAAAGGGTTGTATCTATTATGGCAGTTGAAGTTTGCCTTAAAGAGGTGGATTCCTCTCTTTCATCTGCTGCAGTATTTCTGGACAACTTACTGAAATCAAACTTTTCACAGATGGTCACTGCTTTTCTTTTTGCTTGGGGTGACTGGAAATGTTCTGAACACTCAGAGCTGAAAGCCAGGGCAATGGGAGCTGGGCTTTGAGCACATAAAATGCTACACAATGATTTCACAAACGTGATGCCCAAAGTGAGCGTGTAATTTTGACCTCAGTCTTTTTAAGCCTATGTTTCAAGATGTTCCTCATCTCTCAGGATATTTTGAAAATAAATTATATTATGGCTTTCAAGGATAATAATAAAATAGTGATTGGGTAATTTTGTCTTCAGAGTAGTGTTTGAACTATGCACAGTAAGAAAGCCACAGATACCCACTCAATGATGAGGACAAAATAAATAGTTGCTCATTACATGAAAAGAATCCTCCTGCACTGCAGCATGCAGGTGCTATATAAACAAACAAAAAGTTAAAACACATTGAAAAAAACCATAAGAAAGCATACTGACAGCTACATAATCAGACTGGAAATATCTAAGATGGGAGTTCTCAGGCTACGGTATGTGTACCACTAGTGGTATGAAAACTATTTCAAAGTGGTCTTCAAATAAAATCTGAGCATCTGAGCAGAAGAATGTCTCCTGCATGTGAGTTCCTCTTATCGCATTCCCACAGGAAACTGGGACGAAGATCTGGAAGCATGCGTATGGTTTGGTACATGCCACATTTCCACCACCATCACTAATCTGGTAAAATGCAATTCTTTTTCCACAGCAAACTGAAATGGTTACTCCAGGCTTAAAGGATGTCCTGTTAAGCAATAGGTCACATTACCTCAAGCAAAGTGCCATGTTATACACTTAGTCCCCTCCTCCAACTCTTACTTAGCAGGGAAGATGAAGTCAAATGGCATTGTGTCCTTCTAGGAATATCCTCAGGTGCACTTCACAAGCTTTTGCAAGTAAGCTAATGGAGCCAGTGAGAACAAACAGGTGTAACTTATTGTCTTGTGTAATTTTAAAGTAATTTGCTGACAGTTAAAGAACCGTGAGTATTGAATTCCATCCCAGGCATTCTAGCACATAAACTATAGCAGGCTGAGACTTTTCCCACCTGCTACTCCTTAAATCTGCCCTGACTCTTCTTATCCCTAGCTTTCATTCTCATCTGATTATAATTGCCTGGCATTCACGGTTTGTATTCCTCAGGCTTCTCATAGCTCCTTGTTCCAACCCCAGTTATCTATCTCCGTCATTTCCTCAGCCCAGTCTCCCCATCCAGCCGGCCCCTGAACCCCACCTTCCCCCATCTTTGTCCAAGTCTCAAGTTTTGCCCACACGCTAGGGCTCTTTGTGACTGAGGCACAGCAGAGTCTTTAGGGCTTTACTACTCAAATCTACATTCTCAGTGAGCAAATATTTCAAAGCAAGGTTTTCTGAAAGTTTATAACTTAGCAAAAGCTGGATGTTTTCACTGGAATGCTTACTACACTTTCCTGATTGAAAGTTCCTGTTACAATGAGGTTGCTGGATAGATACATACATTTAACAAATATATTTAAGTGAGTGCTTTATATCATCGGATACTCTATAACTATGTAAGCAACCATGTACATACATATGACTATGTAAACTAAAGGCATAGATATAAGCTTAAGCAATTTTGCGTAGGTGACGTTATCTGAAAAATGAAAATTTCTTAAATGGATTATACCCGACTAATGGATAAACTTGTAATTAGTCATGCTGTCATTACCTGATCATTTAAGTAGGTTAATTAATATGTGGCTGTGCATTTAAGAAACAGATCTGAACTCAAAAACATATTAAAGATAATATTGCAATCCTATTTAATTTGAAATATGTATTCATCTAAACATTTATTCAAACAGAAGCAAGTATCCACTTAACTGCTAAAGATACGTAAATGTACAGTCATTTTTGGATCAATACAATGCATCGGAATTAATAGTGCCAAGTGAGTCCTAACCAACGTATAAAATTAAATGATTAGAAGAATAACTCACTTAGTGTTTCCAACAGTATGGGAGGTGACAAGTAGCATTTCAAAGACATTCGCAACTGACAAAGGAAAAATGTATTAATGCTTCCTACTCAACAGAATATAAAAGTAAATATATGGGTGTACATGTTTGAATATATAATTATAAATACACATACATGTGTATTAATTTGAATCTAATAGAGCAGTAGTATACAGTAATATGATTAATACAAGACAATTTAAAAATAATTTTCTTGGGCAATCAGTGCTAATGGATTTACTCTTATACTAAATAATCTATGCACTGCCATTGACTAGTAGCATTATTAAAAAGAGTATTCATTGTTATCATTTCAAAGCTAATACACTTAGGTAATAATCACTGGTAATCACTGGCTTACATAAGTAAGCAAGCTCTTTTGCAGTCTTTAAACATGTACAAATGTTCAAAACTGAGCAATATATATTAATATATTTTATCTTGACAGAGTCCCAAACAGAGCTGCCTGCGAAGTTACTGCACTTCAAGTACTTTCTAGTACTTACAGATGTGTCTGAATGCTTCACTTTGCTGCTGCTGTTGAAAAGAGAAGAAAAGGGGATTAGGGAAAGCCTGTTGAATATTTAGGAAAATATTCTGCTGCATAACTGAAGTAGCAGGAGATCCATAAAACCAGTCCACAGAAATGCTCTGTGGTTTATCAGTCTGTAGTGGAGGTGAGAACTGCCCCATGATTAAATCACTGTTTACATTCCATTTTTGGTATTCATGCACAAACTGCAGTCTGTCAGCGTACAGCATTTTCCACAGAGGATCCATAAAATAATGTGTTTGGTAAAGCCAATTTGGTGCTGGGTAGGAAGGACAGTGTTCCCATGGCATGAAATAATTCACAGCAAGGCAATGCTCTAGCTCCTTTTGACGCCCTCGCTTTCGTGACCTTCGATGTTGCCTGAAGTCCCCGTGAACAAAGTCATTTAAATTTGATGGGTGGATACTCCAGTAGTTTCCTTTGCCATCCTCACATCTTCCTACCTTAATGAAACAATCATTTAGTGAAAGGTTGTGCCTTACACTGTTTCTCCAGCCTCGACCTTTGATCCTGTAGAAAGGAAAATTATCTTCAATATATTTGTAGATAGCAGCTAAATTCAGTTTATTTGTAGGGGAAGAAAGAATTGCCTTTGCAATTAAGGCTATGTAAGATAGGGGTGGTTTTTCCAGAAATCTTGCTTCATCCACACTCACAGAAAGACCATTTTTGGCATCTATGTGAGAGCTGGGAATTCGGGGGGGAATCCTGTGAACTAGTTTTCCTTCTTCTCCTCCTCCTACTGTATGGATGTCTGGACTTCCTTCATTGTTTTCAGAAAAGTCTTCACTCATTATAGCAGCATGAAGTCTAGCATTTATTTTAAGCGTCCTGATATTTTCCTGCAAGTAGTCAGTTGAATAATTGGTCTGCTGAATATAACCAGCAGGAGAAATCAAAGCTGGACTTTAAATGTGCTGCTCTCACGTACCCAGATTCCTATTTTATAGTCTGTTAAGTCAACATCCTTAACAATGAAAACTGGACTGCCTATGTTTACAAAAGTCAAGGTGCAAGTCCTAGCTGAATGAAAAAAAGTACAAAATAATTATACTATGTTAAGTATGAAGATAAACAGACGATGACGTTAGCCTCTCACTTCATTATAATCTGAGAAAACACCCTTCAGTGTTCCCCATTGAAATATAATGATTAATGAAAAATTGATGGTGGCTAGATAGAGTTGTGAAAGGATTAGACTCTCCAGTGATATGCAGAACAAATTGAAACCAACATGTTGGTTCCCGTGTTCTACACTTAATCAAACATGTTGTATTTAGTACAATAAACATTTGTTTTATGCGCTAAAAGAAAGTGCTGTGTGAAATGAAACTTGCTATCAAATTTTGTAGCTGCAGGGTACCTATTCTTGGTGAAATTGAATTAAAGCACAAAACCCCTGCAAACTGCTACCCATTTTTCTTATTAACTCTCTGATCCCAATTGTGCAACTAGTTTTCATGCTGAGTATGCATGTGACCGGTCCTGCTGACCCAGGAAACCACTTGAGGGAGCAAGTACCACTCAGAGGAAGTGAGCGTGGTGCTCTGCGACCTTCAAAGCATGAACTGTCGCTTGAAATTTGACATTGCCCTCAGCCTCCTGAGGTCTGACACTGTTAAGGACAAGATACTCATTTCGTGATTAGTCAAGGAAGGTAATTAAATATGTTTAAATATGTTCTAAAGCAAAACAAAACAAAATGGTAGAAGCTTTCAAAGAAGATGTATTGTCTTCTTTTGGGTCACTTTTGATGTTCAAAATATGTATTCCCAAATGAGATCCATGTTTCGAGGCATCAACAACAGCCTTGAAGATTCAACCTTATGAGGCTGAAGTTGATGTTGCTGTTCAGGCTCTGATGAGTTCTGAAAATAACCCTTGGTTGCTTCCCTCAGATGCTAATTCTGGCAAAGAGGGAGAGAGAGAGGGAGGGACTAGGGCACCCATTAAACTGATCCCTTTCCCTCTGAGCTTGAAGTTCACATCCTGGCAGATCATCTTGATTGGGCACTTGCAAACCTTTTCTCGGGCTTTCAAATCCACCAACCTATGTTTCAGTTGGTAGCCACAATGTTTTTAGAGCAGGAAACAAGGCTCATAATGTAATGCTATAGTTCACATGGGTTATCCAACATTTCTGTGTCAGGGCAGAATTGCCACCTACTTGCTTGCAAGATTTAATAGAGGACTTTTCCACTAACCATTGTGAATAGGATGTACCTGGTATTTTAACAGCCTTGGCTGTTCAAAAATCCTAGTGATTGTTTTTCCTGGGCCTGAAGTCTCAGCAATGACTTCTTTTGAAGGCATTCATTTGACCTGCTCTATCCCTACCAGAAATTCCCTGCCTGGCACATCCCAAAGTTGCCATCATCTTTCCGTTACTGGTGGCTTTTCATAACCTTCTGATGACTAACTTACTCACTTTGTTCTCTCTTATTTGCAGCTGAACGGTTGCCAGATCATAGCAGAAATTATTGAGATTAGCTCTGAAATGTATGATCTGGCACTTTAGACTATTTATTACAAATCATCCCATTCTGTCGCTGCAACTGTAAGCAGGTCATGCCTAAAGGGGTTCCTACAATAATAACATCAAAAGTTTGATATCAATTCAAAATACCGGATTCGCTATAGATTATTAGGTTATTTCTACTGAGATTTGTGTTTTTATGGAACACTGCAGTTGCAGACTGGAGAACAAATGCCGCCTACTGTGACAAGGACTATATATTCCTTCCCTCATATTTCCAACAAAGAAACACAGAATTAACCATGTGTTCTGCTATTTTAGTACTGACTTTGTAAATGGAGAGGATTTTAAAGAAGGACTAAGCACAGAGACTAGACTTTGAGTGCCTACAAATACCCAAATTAAATCAAGAATAAGCAAAACCATCTCATTAAGGTTTTCAATTTTAAGGGCAGGTTTTGAGAAACTGAGGAAACCGAGGTTATTAAAGGGAGTCAGACTGAAGAGTTCAGAAATTTAAATGCAGTAAATGCCCAAAAGTCGAAAGCACAAAACTTGAGCTCAAATCCTAAGCAAGAAGAAARAATGTGTAGGAAAGGGCTCCATACTTAAACAGATGAACAATCCTTTCAGTAAGTAAAGGAAGATTCTACAGGGAATGGAAGATAAAAGGGTGAGCAAAAAGAGCTACATTTGGAAGGGCTAAAAGCCCTGATCTCTGAGGTAAAGATTTTTTTTTCCAGATATGCCCTCAAGGAAAATATTCATCCCATACTTCTGGCCATCTTGCTTGTTCTTCCTTTCTCCACATTATTTCTGGAATTAACTTTTGTTTTCCTCTGAGTCCTATCTTTAAATGTGAAAGAGTGAAAATCTCTCTCTTTCCCCAAATCATGGTTCCTTCTGAAAAATGTAAGGCAAATTCCCCATTTTATCCTTATTCTTTGTGGGAATCTTCTTGTCACTGCCTGAAATGTCTGCAAAGCTTTCACATTAGAGGGAGAACCACCTTCACTGGCTCAATGTCCAGTTTTATCTGAAAAGAAGAATCAGAGGCAGGGAAAGCATACTGTCTACTCTTACTATGCAGACTTCTTCCAACCCAGGGAAGCAGATTCTTCTTCAAATATCCACACACACCTTATTAAAGCAGTATTTTTGTTACTGCATGTTACTGCATTCTCTACAGTGCTGCTGAAACATTGGATGGTTAGAAATTTGAGATTTGAGACAAAACACCGTTACAAAGAAGGCGCTAGCTTTATCAGCCAGACTAGTTAAATTGTTTATCATTTTGATTTGTCAATAAATGAAATGTTCTTGAAAAGATGAATGAGGAAACCAAAGTATTTGGAAATTCTGTTGCAGTAATTTAATCTGTTCTGAATTTTCACTGTGCAAAGATTGTCTTTTCCTCTGTCAGTGTTTGGCTCTCTGTCATCAATTTAGGTTAAAGAGAGTTTTGTCAGTGACTTAGCTGTGATTGTATGAATGCGGGCTATCCCCTTACAATAATTCTAATGTTTCTTTTTTTTATATTTACAAAGATTGCAATTTTTCTTCTCGGCACTGTGAAAACAGCACAAATTTTAAAGAGTGAGCTCGTTTCTACTCTGGGTCACAGAGTAGACCAGTTGTAGTCATAATACAAAGTTTTGTAAAAAAATTCTGACAGTGCATACAGTCTGTAAGAGCAGAAAACAATTGAGGGCAGCCTTTGCCCTCACTCAGCCTTTATTACTGGTATTTAACTTCAATCATGTGTAATTGAGAGAGAAAATCTTGCTTAAGTGAAATGCTGTGCTTTCTTCCTTAGCTGTACGTACTTTAAGAATGAATTGCTGTTTCAAAATACCTCTCGCAATATGCCAGCAATGTTTTCTTCTAAAGGATATAACCTTTAAAATCTTTCTTCTACCTCTTGTTCAGCACTTTTGACCATTCAATAGTCAGCTAGAATAGTGTTCTCTGCCAGGAGAAAATGTTTTTATGCCTTATCCTAATAGATGTATTTAATAGCAGTGAAGTAAGTAATACATCTCATACTCTCAGCTGAAGAAGTGCAGTTTTCTAGGGCACTAGGGAATACACTGTTAGGAAGCCAAGTGGAACCAGATTTTATACTGCTCATCTTTAGTTCATGCTTAAGACATAATTGTTTTTCAGTTGACACAGAAAGGTATATTCTTTCTCCTTCCAGTTAAGGCCAAGAAAGATCAGCTGGCCAGTGCTAATAATAGATATGCCAAAAACTTAGGCAGGTGCAAGTATTTTTTAATTAAAGGTCTATTTGGCTATTGCTTTTGTTGCTCTGCTGTGTGTTTAATTAAATCCCAAGCCTGCTAACTCTGTGACGTTCTTCCCTGTAATGTTTACTATGCTGTTCAATAGAGAAGCTATCCCATATAGAGCTGTCTTATTTTCTACACAGTCTTCCTCAATTCTACCTGTTGTTTCCACTGTTACTTAAAGAGTGTTTAAGAACACCTGGAAACCATTTGTCTTGATTCAATATTTGAATTTGGTGTATTCAAAAACAGTAAGGAAGATGAGGCCTTAGAAAAGAAGTGGTTAGAGAAGTTGTCCCATTAACATGTTCTAAAATTACCTGTTGCCGTTACAGTCTGAAAGGAAATAGTTACTCTGTTGTCTCATTTAGGTATTTTTGGGCACCGTTTTGCAAGATGCAGAGAACAAATGATATTATTTTTCATTACAATATTTTCACAGTGTTAATGAAATTCTTATATGTATAACTATGCTTGCTTTGGTGTAACTCTATATACACTTTTGATAAAATACTTGCACTGTCATGAAAAGTTTAACCCAGCACAAACTGTCCAGGCAAGTCCTAAATCAGGTGGAGAACAGACATAAACCTCTACCCCTCTGCACTGAAGAAGATGAAGCTTGTGGATAGGAAATTGCTTTCCACAAGAGTGTGGCCTTCCTCTGTTCTCAGCTATGTTTGTTGGTCTCCACCCTTATAACCACTGATATTTCTTTCTTGTGTGAAGGCAGAATCTTTTCCCACTTTTATATTGTTTATTTCTTATACAACATTTTTCTGTTTCTTATTTTAACTGACCTTACTAAGTACATGCTGCTTCTCTCACTAGATAATGGCACGAGATTGAAGACTGTTGCTCAGTGGTAGCACTTAGGCTAAAATGCTAAATAACCCTTTGGTTCCCAGCTTCCATGTTTCTTTACATGCAGGACAGAATTAAAGGATTTGAACTCAATGAATGGCAAGACAGTTACAGGTGCACAGAATAATCAGAGTCAATTAAAGTCACTGATACAACTTGGTTTAAAGAATAGATATTTGAATACATCTTTGTTTTCAGAACATCCTGCAGCCCTTGTCATGGCATGTAGGGATCTGATGGCTTGGGCAGAATGTCTAACCTAGTACCTGCTGAAGCCAATGGAAAGGATCTCCTTGACTGAACTGGTGCTGGACTAGATCAAGACAAATCACTGTTTGGTTTCAGCAAGCATTAAGAAAACAAAAATTACAACAAAAAATAATCAACAGATCAAAACCCTCTTCAACTGGACTTTAACCTATTTTCATACAGCCTAGCAGTTTCCATGGTTTTTCTTTTTCTGCTTTTCTCCTTCCATTTTCAACTAGAAATGAATCCATTCTCAAAGCATGCCTTGGTCTGAGAGACACCCTACCTTCCCCTGAGCGCAGTCGGTGGGCAGCCCTCCTCCTTCCTGCACCTCTTACCTCCGTGACCCAGCAGAGTCCACCAGGGAAATTACCTTCCATTTGCATTTGTCTATGCAGCTTTTTGTAAAGAAACATACAGAATGAAAAAGGGGAAATGGCTTTTCACTGAAATAGGTGTAACCATTAGGGTAACAGTGTCATAAATAAGTTCTCCTCGTTTGCATAATTACTACAGTAGTATTTTCTTAGATTATGTTGACAGAAGAAATTGAGTTGCCATTAGAGCAAGAAGCCTCATTTCCCAAACTGTACCTAATTCACACAGTACAAAGCCAAAATGTGCATGCGACAAATCAGCTCTGCAGCTATGTGCAGAGCAGTAAGTGGGAGCAGGGAGAAGTGATGCTTCTGGGATCTCACTGAGAAAAACCCTGGACTCTTCCATGTGTGGAGCTCTGAGGATCTCACTCCTTTCTTAGACGCTCATGAATACATGGCTGGATAGCACTACCATCTATCTTTAAACAAGAAATCTTGACCGCTTTTATTGTTGTATTGAAAAATACAGCATTGTACAGTACTAGTTCAAAATCAGTAATATCCCAGAAGTTTATGGGCTGTGGTAGGGGTTATGTAGTTTATGGTAGAAAGCTATTTTATAAATCTCTCCTTATATGCAGTTGTCTCAAAGTATGATGGTGTTAGGGGAGTATGAATGTTTTTACAATAGCAGGTGGGATGGCTATTGAGAGGTTACGATGGAGAAGCATTGGTAAGACCTGGAGATGCTCTCATGGTGTGGGAGGATGCCTCATCAGAAGAGGGGATTCATGGTAAGATGTGGTTTACCTTGTTGTCTGGTAATAGACATACCCAGGTCAGCTTTGAAGTTACCGGTGACACTGTAACAACAGGGGGAAGGATTCAAAGTGGCCTGCAAGACCTGAGCCATTTGGAAATGTGAATGAAGAGTTAGGTTTCTAGCCTGCGCTGAGATCTGTGATGATGTCACTAAAGCTGTCAGTCTCTGACGTGGCTAATTGCAAGCAAGTCCTGTTATATTTATTAGCTCGTACTGCACCATTAGATTATAGTGTAGGTTTACCCTTTGAGACAGACACAGGGGAAACAGGAGAGGTTAAGCAATATGAAGGAAAAAGGTGACGTGTTGAGTTCATGATCTTCGTCCCGTAAAGACTGCATCTTTCCATGCGTGGAATGCCATAAAAGTAAAAGCCAAATGCTAACTGATTAAGTTGATTGAGAAACCATGGTTTCATTTCATAACATGGAGAGATGTCCTGCACAAAGGTTGAAAACCCTTTAAACAGTGTTTTTTCCTGCTGTTTATAGCCGTGTGGCACAGGGTTTGTGTTTCAGGGTTGGCTGCACAAGTCAATTCTGCAAGTTGCTCTTCTCTCCATCTGGCTGGATGATGCTAAACGCAGTCTAGCACTAGATGATTTCATAATCTAATTAGTGGTGAATTCAGTCATATTTACAATGGTGCATTACAAGTTCATCTCCAGGGTACTCACTTCAATGTTTTATAGCATTCCTGGTTCATTTAGGTTGTGATGGCTAATCCTTAGCTAGAAAAAGCTGGCATAGTCCTAGGATCTGGCCCACTGAGTTAGCATGGTATAAAGCCAGGGCAGAATGTGACATTGCACTTTTATATCTGAAAACATTGTAAAAAAAAGGCCTTGAAAATATATGCAGGAATAGTTTACAATATAGCAACTATTTACCTGATGAAGTGTACATCCTAATCAGAGATGAATAGCTCCTCATTTGTGCAATGTGATGAATTTGTTGTGCAACGTTAAGTTGATCATCTAAAAATAGCTCCATTTGTGCAGTTTAACAATGCAAAGAAGTTAGTTTTTAAATACTATTTTTCTGAGCATGCAGAGCCACATAAATATAGGGAATGCAATATTTGAAATGTATCATTGAAATTATAACACCTAATACTGTCAGATGGAGAACAGGCCAACATAGCTCACACATCATAGCATCTATTAATAGGCCTGACTCCCTTTTGCAATGTCAACTGTAACATTAATCCTTGTTCTAAATCACAGTGTCTCAAATATCAGCTGCTACTAGTTGTACAGTTCTCTTCCAGTTTATATCAGAGAGCCCAATGGAGTCTTTTGAAGGATCTAGTCGGGTTCGCAGGGCTAACTTAGAAGTTCCCACTATAAATGATTTCTCTTCAGAGGACGAAGATGTTAAACCTGACATTAAACATCGTTTCTCTCCACTTCCCCGAAGGCGGAATTCTGCTTCTTCAGAGGAAGAGGAGGCAGATACCCCCACCACCATTGCAAGAAAAGTTTCATTTGCTGATGCATTTGGGTTTGATCTTGTGTCTGTTAAAGAGTTTGATACCTGGGAAGTTCCAAATACAGGGCAAAACGATGATATAGAAGATGAAGTTTTCCCTCAGGAGGAATATTTTTTCTCTCAACTGTTTACGTTACCTGCTTCACAAGAAGAACTTCTGCAAAAAGTGCGAGAGCAGAAAGTACTGTTGGAGTCAATCGTGTTCCTGCCTGGGATTACCTGTATGAATGGCATTATACGAGTCCTCAATGTATCCTTTGAAAAACTGGTGTATGTTCGAATGACACTGAATAACTGGCTCAGTTACTACGATATCCTCGCAGAGTTCATGCCTAATTCTTGTGGTAGTGAAACCGATCAGTTCTGCTTTAAGATTTCTTTGGTGCCTCCTTACCAGAAAGATGGAGCTAAGGTGGAGTTCTGTATACGCTACGAGACATCGGTTGGTACCTTCTGGGCAAACAACGACGATAAAAATTACACACTGGTTTGTCACAAGAAAGAAACTGTGCCCAAGGTGGATAATAAACCACACAAAGAGGTTACTGATAGACATCTTAAAGGCTGCTTAAAGATGACACAAAGCAGGTGAGGTTACACCTTAACTTTTGGTAATTTACAAAATAGCTGGCTAATGCTAACTTTCTAAGCATGCTTGCTGGAGCTAAGACTGCCCATGCTGTTTTCTTCTATTGTTTTTTTTTTTAAATGATAAATTAGACCAAGACTCATTTTCAGTAAAGCTCTTGTATATATCAGCCAGTAGTTTTCTTCAGACAGATTGGTTGGGATCATAGTTTTAATATATGATGTGCACGCCACTCATTTGAAAAGTAGTGTGAGGGTCTATAAATTACGGGCTGTGTACCAGTTTTGATCTCTGTAGGATATCAATTGAGCTGACATCAGTGAGAGCTTTGCTCCAGACTGAGGTAGCTGTACAGTTAAAACACTTTACATCCACTTCCTTGGTAAGTCAACAAAAATTTAAAAGCAAAACAAATCCAGGGTTTTCACATGATTTATTTCATATTTCATTCTCTACATGCAATTATTAAAACAGAAATGGCACTGGTGGTTCAGGAAGCTGATCCAGGGATCAGGGAAGGATCCTATTGCAATTAGAATAGCTGGTACAAACTTTTCTGCAAGTGGTTGGGCTATTCTGCAAGTAGTATATTAGGGTAATAATTCCTTTTTCCTGCCACTGGTTGATGTTTCTGTTTCACAAATGGTGACATGAATAATGATTTATAAGGCAGAATTGGTAATATATTAAAGAAAAAAGATATATAGAATTTATCTCATGTATATTATTCTACTTAAAGGTAGGCAAGCACTATATTAATTATAGAGTAAAGTGGCAGTGGTTAACTTATAACTTAACCCCACATAAAGAGAGACATGCAGGAATAGTAACTTTTGGCTTCCTACTCTGTTTTTAACTCCTGTTCTTTCTGTAAGAAAAACAATGCTGCCCGCGAAAATCTAATTCTCAAATTTTTGCTCACCAAATTTGCCATAAATCAGTTGGAGTTCTGCAGAACTGAACCTGTATTTTACCTGCAGCGTCCTTTGCAGTACTTAGATCCCAGAACTGAATTAATGTTGAGTTTTTAGTTCCTATACTCTTTCGAAGTAAGACAGTGCTGTTTGATTTCCCTGGTGCTCTTCCACYGGACTGAACTGGTGGGAAGGGGGAACAAAACCACAGCAGTGGTGGGAGCTTAAGGAGAAGGGAGACAGCCAGGGCTTCCCCTGTGCAGAACCTCCCTTCCCTAAACCCAGAATCGCTGCGCTGAGAGCCTCTGCCAGCCCTAATTGCACGTCAGCCCTGTGAGGAGAGGCGCGCAATATGGCTTAGTGCCTGCATCAACACCATGGTGTAAGAGCAGCCCCGGGGCTAACCCGAGGCCCAATTCATAGCCAGTCCACAAAGCTCTCCTGGTAAGTGTCCCTTGGGCCAGCTCTGGGGCCACCACGATGATGCTTCCATAGGGGAACATCCTGGTACATCAGAGCAGAGAGAACGATGCCTTTACCTGCTGTGTGGTCAGATCCTGACATTTGTGCCTGGTTCTGTATGTCGTATCTGTCCTTCAAGAAGTGTCACACGACCCATTCTGGGTAAATAAGATAGCCTGAGGTCCCCTGCAGAAGGGCCGTGATATCAAATACCACAGGCATATGCAGGCGGTGTGACGTCAGCCTGAATTCAGGTAGCCCACATAGAGCAGATGATGGACACGGAGAGCCGAGTCTTAATTTAATGAGCTCTGGGCTTCCAGGTGCTCTCAGGACTGACCTGCAAATTTAGATACAATTGGGCATCTGAGGTCGGATGACTCCTAAGAGTTTAATTCCCTGAAGTGTCCTGTGACATACCTAGTGCTAGCATAAGTTGTAGAAGTGTTTCTTCTGGGGGATCCTTTTTTACATGTATATGCTAAATGTACTATATGTAAGTCAGACAGAGAGGTATTTTAAAAAATGGGAAAGGAGATAATATGTGTACTCCTTAACATAAAATTACCTTGTCTCTAATCAGAGTGTAAAGTTGTTTCCCTCCATATGAGGCTGCAGAGGAATGTATATATGTATATGTGTGTGTGTCCGTGTGTATACATATATATATATGTATATATACATATATGTGCATATTTGTTCATATATACACATACACACATGTATATTTGTGATATTAAAACCAAAGTGGTCAGATTCTTGTTTACATTAAGAACTGTTACACATTTTGGCAGTTAACTAACGACCCTCTTCAGTGGCAGAAGGATGTAAAGAGACCTTACAGAAAATGCAAAAATGAGCTGAAAGTATTTTTGGAATATGGTTTCAGTGGTCGCCAAGGCTTCTGAAAGACAGTTGTGGCAGATTGTAATCCAGGACCAATTTTATGCTACAGGGACTTCATTGACTTCACAGGAGTTACAGCTTTCACCAGTATAAATGAGGTCAGCATCAGGGCCTTTCGTTTCAAAAGAACTAAGATGCCAACCTCCATTGCTCACTTGTTTTTCAAAGTGTCTTTGTACATGTTGCCCCTTTGAGTGAGGAGGAACACCCTGCAGACATCTGCAAAAGTACCTCATTATTCTCCTTCAGACCCTCATTAAAACTCCTTTGCTTTGATGTCTAGAAAAAAGCGCAAGAAAAACAAACCCCCCAAAATTGGCAAAGTGAGGCTGCTGGTGTGCTATGACTCCATCATATCATGTTGAACAGTGCTGCCTGTTTCCCTGCTCTCCTCCACCAGCCCGTCTCTCTCTCGCCTCGTTTCATGTTCTGATGATAAACTCTGCAGCATTTATATATGCTGTACTGGATGTTTATAGAACATTTAGCAAAGTGGGGGTCCTGGACCATAACGAGCTTGTCTTAGGAGCTGCAGCAATGCAAACAGATATACACAGAAGTAAGAACAATTTTACCTATGGTTCACACAACAAATACGCAGGTAAGGAATATTGCTATCCACGCCCATGAGCTGGACATCTTAAATTGCATCTGAATAGAAGGATATTTTAACAGGGCACTTATTTAGGCCCCTATTTTAAATTTAGAAACCTGTTATAACTTTTCTTTTTTTAAATCTTGGCTCTGAGATATTTATACTTTCTCTTAAAATGTGCAATTTACCTCTTCAGTTAAAAAATAGGACTGTTAAAGAATTGTGTTTTTTAAGCAGAGAGTCTGATCCACTCTAGGGCATACTTGTGTGGCTCATTAAATGTCGTTAGTGAGGATTAGTTGCGTTATTTAAGTGAAAGGAATAATACGCRCTTTCAGAGGAAGTCACTGAGGAAACACAATATGACTGTGTCATGTTACCCTTAAGAATATGAGCCATGACAAAATTGTGTGAATGAGGGCAATGAGGTGGCTTCTGACACCATTATTAAGAAAAAAAATAAAAATGGACTTAACCCTCAGAAGCTGCACCTGAAAAAAAATGATAGTGAAAAGCAAAACTGCATGGAATAATCAATGCTGAAAACTGTCTGGATTTGGATATTCAGAACCACATGACTTAAAATCCTGCCTATTCATTACATGTTTCATTTGCTTTTGCTTCTGTGTCCAGGCATGAACAAATAGTCTTCTCTTAAAGTTTCATAAAGTAATTGCTTCTAACTGTATTTTTCCAAGCTAAAATTCTTTCCAACATAAATTTTAACAATTTTTGTGTTTTTCAAAAATCTTGAAAGGATTCACAGGCACAAAATATAGTTTGAAAAAATAACATTTGAATGAATTAGTTCATGTTTTAGTCTATCTGGGAGTGTGCATTTAACTTATACATACTTATAAATATACTTCGGGGGAAAAAAAAGACTCCTAAAATTTGAAAGCTGTCACTGGAAAAGAGAGCGCTTCTGTCAGTAAACAATCCTGATTTCTATCATATATATACATATCTAAACATTCAGAAAAATATAAAGTAGTTGTATCAGCTCCACTCTCTTCTCTTTTTGTTTGACTCTCGTGCTTTTGGGACATGGATAATGATTCTGAACACAAATTTTTCCTGGTCCTCAGGTTTGGACCACATGATTTTGTTGTGGACCCCAGGCTCCTGCATCGGTCTGATCAGACAGGGACTGGTTGTGTGTTGCATGAGGCAAACTCCTGTAGATCACGCTGCACGGCGCAGTGATAACGACCTGCAAACCATTTCCCCCGTCACTGGTGAGGCTGTGCCCCATTTCTGTGCTTGGTCCTGGTTTGCCATCTGTCAAGAGAGCAGCGGGAGCAAGAGCACAAGGAAAATGGCTGAAAAGCAAGAGAATTGTTTTACAAAAGGGTAAAATGTGGATTTAGACTCCTGTCCTCTGACAAGGAAGGGGGAGGCTAGTATTTTTATCATAACTGTTAGAGTTATCCCCCTCTTGCCTCTCCGAGCCCACAAGTGTGTCACTCTGAACTGATCTTGGTTATGTGCTTTTTTTTTGTAATTGTGAGACTGTATCTCTCTTTGAATGGTGGTACATCAATTCACTTCCCTTTGTGACACCACTTTAAAACAGAACACAAAATAGGGCGATGTCTCACACAAGAGCTGCTCTATGTACAATGCGCGATGAGAAGGAAGAGACTAAAAACCCCGGGTCGGTGGGCTGCCAACGCCAACTTCAGCAGCATAAATACTGAATGGTCTTAAAGCAATTGCCAGTGAGAAAATTTCTTCTGTGCATGAGTACTCTCCAGTCTTCAGCTGCTGTCTCATCCCCTTTCTGATGGAAGGCAAAGGAAGTGAGTTGCTGAAGACCCAGCCTGGCAGGACTGCACTGTGCTCAGTCAGTCTTCCCCAGGCAGATGGCAGACCAGTGCCTAGGTTGCCTCGAGAAATGCAGTTCTGCATCAGCTCCTCTCGGCCTTTCCCACAAACCCACGATATGATTAAAAAATGAAAGACTTCTGAGGAGGATGTTTGGAAATAGCTTCGCATATACTTTGCTATGAGGAACAACTGTATTATTCCCAGCTGATCCATTTAAAATATGGCATTTAAATTATGTTCCCTTTTAATCCTTGTTCTTTTGATTATTGCACACCATCATCGTAAAGGGAAAAGGAGAGCAGAAAAGGTGTTAAAACACACATCATCTTTGTGTACTGCTATATAATCTCAAGGTTGTTTCTGGCATCTCAAGTCACAAGTTACACCTTGATCAGCATACAGATATGGGATTTGACTAAAGTTTATTACTATTATTAGGAAGTGACTGCAGTCACTGTTTTTACCAGGAGAGCAGCTGCTAGAGAAGCTATCCATTCACAGGGAGCCAGCTAAAAGCAGCGCTCCTCTGCTGTTCAGTCTGACCTAGTATTCCCAGCCCTTCCCTTGCCTCCTGGTCACTGCCAGTCTTTGCCAGTTGTAGAAGTAGCACTGGCACCAAAATAAGACTTCTCCACGTACTTGAAGACCGTATTATCAGGGACACAGGATAATTATTTAAGGTGGTCTAAAATATATTATTCAAACAAGTAGGGTAAAAGCAAGCTGTTGAACTGAGGCTGAGTATTAAGACATGCTTCTCAATAGCGACTTGAGTTATCTTTTAAGGAAATTGCTGCAGCCTTACTCTCCAAAGTAATTTAAAATAAGTTAAGATAAACCACTTGAAAAATGTTCTACAGGGAACAATCCTACTTGGCCAGGAACTACGCTCAATGGTCTTTTTTCTATCTGTCTAATCATAATATTTCAAAATTCTGGCAGACTTACTATTTGAATTATGAAATACGTTAAAGACCCTAAAGATGGATATGTAAGTTAATGGCATAAGGCTTTGAATGCTATCACAGAAATGCCAAAGGAACAGGTGGAAGTTATGGATGAGAATGGCATGCACAGAGCAAATAGACACCTGCTAACCATACTTGTGGTCTCCTAACTGGAGAGTACCTGCAGACTGAAAAACTGTCTCATTTTTGCTTTTGGTGATTGTGAACTCTGCTACCCATGTGCCATCCATTTATTGCACTGGAAATATTAAAATAAGCTTCTAAACTTTTAAGTAACAATATATGAAAATAACACGTTGCTTTGCTGGCAATCTTAGCGTGGTATTTACTCTGGATCTTATTAGTATCAGTGGTTTCTCACTCACTTCCATGATCTACCTTAGAAACTGCTCTCACCAACGTTACGGAACAGAAATTTGTGCTCTAATGTATGGGAAATATTGGTTGCTATAAAGTTTTTTCGCTTGTTTGCATAAACCCATATAAAACTGATGCTTTGTAATCTGAGTATCATTTCTCAACCATATGATAAGTAAGTACTTGTAATTATACATGCATTGCTTGGCTTTACACTTGTAAGATTTTTTTGGCAGTTGCTACAATTTCATCAGTTTATTTAAATATGCCAATACTGTAACACTACTACAACTGACTCTTAGAGCTCTTTAATGCAGCAACTGGCTTGATCCTGCAATAGGCACAATAAATAATTTAATGAACATCAGGAGTCTCACTAGACTTTGTAGAACTCTGCATGTGTAAAACTATCCTTGAATGTTAATATTTACAGGACTAGAGCTTATTTCTATGCTCTTTCAGATCACCGATTAAGGACCTTTGGACAAATAGAAATATATCGCTAAAGAAACTCCTGTATTCCATTGTTCAATGACTCTCTTGTTTAGTGAGATACTGTTTTGCAAATTGAACCAGGCTGGTAATGACCATTTCAATACTCTGTCTCCTGTCCACTGTTCAGGTATCACAGTTCATAAGTGTTCAGTTGGAAAAAAATTGTTCCATTACATTCACCTTGACTTCGCTAAATGTTAGTCCTGAAAAGATGTTTAAAGTCAGTGAAACATTAACTGAGAGCACTGGAGTCATATTTAATCAATGCATTCACTACCAGTGTCATTTGAGCTGTTTATTCTGGTTATGAACTTTAAGCCATGATCCAGCCACAGCTGAAATTGAAGCAATTGATTCAGCTACAGTGCAAGTCCAGAGAACCAATCCAGAGAACCAAAATAAGATATTTTTATCTTAAAAATAATCGTATTTTTAAGATAAAATATGTGTTATCTTCTCAGTTACAAAAGGTAGAAAAAATGGTCCAAACAAATATTTTGCAAGTTAAATGCAGTCCCTGCCTTAGGGCAAAGGAAGAGATAAGAACTTTTAAACACTGTGGGATCATGTTAGAAGCGGCTATTTGATCCCTAGGCCTTCAGTGACACACAAGAAAATATTAGTTGATATGCCAAAGCATAATGGGGGGCTTGGTTTTCTGACCGTCTCTCCACTCTCCTCCTGATCTGTGGAACCAGCTGATAGTCGGACACTAAACCCAAAGATTTATTACTGCTGGTTACTAATAGCAGTCCTAAAGAGCACTGAAGAGCACTGAGCTACACAATTGAAAGTGAGCTAGGTAAAGCTGGCAGGTTTTTCTTACCTTGCGCTTAGGTGCACCAAGTGGATTTGCATTTATGTTTTGCTTTGATGCATAATAATTGTCCCTGCAATAATGTTTATGGCTGCTGGACGGTAAGCATAAGGTGTTCAAGCCTGGATCACTTCATGTTGTGGTAGAGGGTTGGGAAGATTGTCAGTCTTTCTCTCTCCCCAGCTACCCTAGTAAATCTGCACCAGTGTCTCCTAGGTTATATTCCAGTTCTTCTTGATAGAAATATTGATATGTATCACACAGCTGCCTTCTTACAATGTGGTAGTAAGACAGCATGTGAAAAAAAAAAGGTTATAAAAGTCTCTTCTTGTCATGATAACACCTGGGAATTTTATCCTTTTGAGATACTTACTGAATTTACAGTTGCTTTCCAAGATTTAGATCATAGTTGTCCTCTCTCAAGAATGACTGGCTAAGGCTTTTTGTGGTCACCCATTCTGTTCTCCTCCCCAGGGGTGGTATCTGTGTCTTAGTCTCACCTGACTGCCATCTATCTATCTACAGTCTCTCTAAGGCATCTGTCACCTTCTTGCATATGTGCCTCAGCATATTGCAGTCAGCCTCTAGGAAACGACTCTCTTCTGACATGCCAGTAGGGGACTGCTCCTTCGCTGGTTTTTTCCACATGAGGTCCAGGGAAAGACCAGGTGCCATATAGGCTAAGGTCTTTTTCCTCTCAGATGTATCCAAAATAGATACAACTCGGGAGAAGTGCAAGACCTGTTGATTGCACTTGGTTTACTCTCCCTCCATCTTTTAAAACAGTGGGAGAAAGAAGTAAGAGAAGAACAGAGGGGCTCTACCCCCAACTCTTTCTACAACACCATTTTGATATTTGACCATGGGCCTTCCAGACAAAATAGCAACCTAAGAAGTGTCTCCTCTGACCTCAGGCCAAGCTTAGTCCTTAGGAAACTTGACTCCTAACTCATCTTTTCCTCTTTTTCAGTAGCCTGGCCCTGGAGATGGGCACCCCAATAGTAAGGTGCTGCATTACTAATTCACAATGGAACTGTCAATAAATCTTCTGACCTTATCCAGGGAAGTCTTTCCTAAAGAACGTCCTTGTTTCTCAAATAGCCCATTCTGTCAAGGGATTTATGCAATTTTCTGACCAATCTGCGTACAAAACAGCTGTGTAAAAAGACTTCCGAACTGGTTTCTTTTCAACATTGTTATGTGCATATCATAATAAGGTACAACAATCAAGACAGAGCTATAAAAGGGTCTGATAAAAGTTGCAATCTTCCTGTTCATAGTTTCTGTAGCTTAATTTGAGATATAACTGACTTATTATTCATGGGTTTTTCTGCAGTCTTCATACCTGTAGTCATGAGAACTGGGGATAGACAGGGCTATTTTAAAGGTTTGAGCCTGGCACCAAATTGGTGTTGGGCTTCTGGTTCAGACTGTATGGAACTAAAACGTTCAAATGGACAGATATACATCTGTATTTTTAAAAAAATTGTACGAATGTTTTGCCATTAAAACTCAAGGTCTTTTTTAATGAGCTAGAAAATAAAGACTAATTTCTTGGGACCCTGCTTGCTTTGAGGCTATGATTATTCTCATCCCAAACCAGGCCAATGCATTTTGTTCTGTGCCACCTATGTCCCTGCTTCAATCATAAACTAAGACTGAAAAATGAAAATATTAGTAATTGGAAAATATAATCCCCTGGATAGCACCAATCCAATAATCTTAATAAAAATAGGTTTATTACAAACATTGCCTGAACCCTACTGGGAATTATCTTTTCAGAAAAAACACGCGAATTCCCTTACAGCTGCTCTCTTGATCAATTGTCCCCCTCGATACTATTAATCATCATACTATATACTGCTTATTCTGAGCATCTTTTTCCACTTTGCTTTCCGAACTTCCTTTCCAATTTCTCCTTGTTTAGAAACTACTGACAGTCCTTTATTGTCCTTTTGCAGGCCCACCTTTTCTTCTCTTCTGGTGTCAGCCCCTTTTTTTACACGAGATGACCAAAACTAAGGGGTATTTCCTCAAGATGGGGAAATACCACAGATTAATATTCTCTTCCTCAGATTTCAAATACTTAAGTAGAGGTTCTTTGTGGCTCTATTTTTGTGCACAATGCTTATGAAGGTTGCTAGACTGGCTCTCCTGGTAACGCAGTCTTCTATTCACAGAGGTTTCAAAATGGTAGCTGCAGTGCAAACCTCCATTGCCATGCCAGCATGCAAAAATCCTCACCTACCGCTCTAATGATGAGTGGGTCACTCCGTCTCCCTGCCTCTATCCTCTGTGTCCTGACTATCAACAAGGGAGCTAATTAGTGTCAGTCCTGTTTGTTTGGAGACACCTATTTACCAAGAACTGGATTAAGCCTTCTCTAACACTGCTGGTAGTTGAAGGTCATGTAAGAAAATCAATCTTGCCTAGACTTGTAATAAGGGCTAGGATTTTATGTACAGCTTCATTCTAATAGGATCACTTGTAATGGCATAATATTTAAAAATATTGTTCAGTAGTTTCTACTTAATGTTCACACAGCTATTCATTTATGGCTGTTGATTTTCTTTGCAGTTTTTGCTTTAACTTCTGAATCTTTTCCTGTGTGGTCTCAATCCGTTTGGAATCTAACAATGTAATTTAAATTATTGTTTTCTGCATTGTTTAAATTAAATTATTTTTCTGTTGTGCTTTTCTTTTTAAATACCTCCTGAAAAAATCAAACATATAGACAGAAGGCGATGATACATGACATGCAATAGCAAGGTCGTGGTTCAGGCACACATGACATCTCCACAAGGAGGGATCATTTGAAGCCAAAATGCTCTTAGGTAGGAATTCGCCATATTTTCAGGTAAAGCCATCAGGCAAGTAGAAATTCGGGTGTGTGCGTTAGGAGCCCAGAACTGAGGAGTGGTGCTCGCTGAGCTTCAGTCGCCCCCTGCTTTGTTGTCAGCATGGACAGCAATGCTCCACGCCGCGCTCACACCGCTCTCTGCAGTTTCTTGGTCTGCCTGTAATTTGTGCAGCTGTTGGTTTCTGCTCTACCTAAGGTCTAGTTCCCTGGACTCTGCCTCGAGTTTTCGTAGGAGGCAGTTATTTCAGCCTGAGGACGCAGCCAGCTGCCCAGGCCCACAGCCCAGCCACCTCCTGAGCTCTGCTCCCCAGCAGCTCCCTGAACTTTGGTCCGGCGCCACTGGTTTCCAACACGGCTGTGACGCCCCTACCTAGCATTAAGATCAGCTTCTCTTAACAGTATGTAAAAGCCTGAAAATGACTTAGAGCATTTCCCTGAAAGGTGGTACAGCTGAGTACTTAGTTTCCTTGCAACTTTCTTTCAAAACCACTTTACTGCTTCCCCCCGCCCCCCCCCACTAATGGATTTGGTAATTCAGAGCTCACACGTGCTGCTGTTGGCACTGACTGCCTTTTGCTGGGTGTCGTCTTTGCTCTGCTGCTCACTTTGTTCTCTCTTCGCAAACCCCGGGCAGACTCTCCCTGGTTCTGATTTTACGTGCCCAGCACCTCTGCCTTCTTGGCCAGTCATAATTCTGTGTCCAGTTGTTTGGTGCTCTCCCTAGGGTCTAATATTTGAATTTTATTCCACTGGGTTTTATCCCTATGTCCTATCTTAAAAGAGCAGAGGACCATTTAATTTTCTCTTACAGTAATGTCACTTTTCTTGTATTTTCTTCACATCTACCATAGTCTATCACAACACATCTTCTTGTAGGGTGCACATCTTTTTTTATGCACCCTAATCTTCATACGCTGCAGATCTGGTTTGAATGATTGAAATTCTTTAGCAATCATAAAAAACCTTATTCTGTATTTAGATGATTCCTAAGAAAAAAATGTATTCCCTTAATTTCTAGCAAATTCTTATCAATACCTTTATATACAAATTGTTATAAAGATAAGCTATTCTTATCTAATGGTTTCTAAGAGTTTAAGAATGTCTCAGCAGGAGTTGCTGAGGGATGAAACTCTAATGATGATTTAAAGCAGTGAAGTGTGTAGGCTGAAACTGAAATAATTATTGCTGTAACCCTCTAAGCACTCTAAGTTCCTCAAGAGAAAATACTTTGTTCAGAACAGACCCTGAACAACAAAATGCTAAAAAAGTAAAATAATAAAAAAAAAAAACCACTTGGAGCAGGATGATAATTTAGAACTAGAATGAGTATAATGTGAGGATGTTCTCAACAACTGCTCACAAATGCATCAGACATCACAATTAAAAAGGAATAATAATTATGGCCCCATTCTAAAGTATGTAATATTCTATTCCATTCAATAAGCCATGAACACTTTAAAACCATCAGTGTAATCCACAAACCTATATTTACAACATTAAACTGGATGTTCTGCCTTTTCAATAACTGTCATCTCATCTCTATTATTTTCACCTCAGACTCTAATTGTTTCTTTTATAGGAGCTAACCTACCAGTGTCCTTGGCAGTACAGTTTATGGCTCATGCATTTACAGTAATTCTTTGGGCAATTTGCCACACAGTATAACAATCTTCACATCACAATCAGTTTTTATAATAAACAGCATTAGTTGTGAAAAATACAAGTGATGCATGATTCTTATGGTAGATAAAGGGCACTGAAGATGCCCTTTAGAAAAAGAAAGGAAAATGCTCAAGCCTTGAACTGCTTGAGAAAAATACTGATGTCACAATAGAGCTAATTAATTTGATGGTACAAACAAGAGGGGGAAAGGGCCTTGCATTCATTAGTGTCAATTCCTAATGAGAGCATACCGTTCATAAAAATAATATTCTGCCTTCGTTTAGACAAAATGTGCAGGTAAACAAGTCAGAAATAAGCACCAGTTCCTGCAGTAACAATGATTTCGCTCCTTAGCTTTATCAAGGCTCTTTCTCTTCTTTAGCCGCAGGGAGCTCAAAGCCTGGGTAGGTGCAATTTGCAGGTAGACCTCTGGACGAGGTCAGATCCTGTTGCCTACCAGCCTGGCTGGCTCCAGTGTGGCCAGCACTGCCGGGCGCTACTGGGCACTGGAGCCTCTGTGCATGGTACTGGTCTGCTCCTGGGAAGCTGAACACTTACTTGATGGCTTCTCTCTACAACCCATAGGTGGTTGCACATAAAGATGCCCCACATGCGGCGCTGCTGAAGACATTTTGTGGCCTCTCGATTTTCCAGTACCCAGAAATAACAGGTCAAGCGTTGCTTGGCGGGGAGGCTGTTTGACATACCTCCAGCAGGCACAGTCTCCTGCGTTAGAAATTCTCCAAAGGAGAAATAAGGTATATGCCCTCTTATGCTGGTGCACAGGCAGGTAATCCTCAGCCTCCCTGTCATCTCCACGCCACCTGACAGCCCTGGCTTGTGCTGAGGCACAGTGAAGTGAGGCCCCAGGAAGCACAAAGGTGGCTTCAAGCCAAGGTTGTACCTCCCGTTCTCGAGCTAGGCTGTGAATTTTCTGGCAGCACCAGGGCTTGAGACTAATGTTTATAGAGTGCTGGAACCATGTGTGATAAGAAATCGTGGAGTGGTTGTATTATAAGACTATAACTTCAACAGTTAATAACATGGGCATCAATTTAAATCAGTAGGAGACTTGCCCCTATAGTGAGTTTTGGACTGAGCCTTATGGAGGCAAGGAATGAGTTTATCTTTACTTGTTAAATATTTAGCTCATATATTCAGTGAGGGAGATAGAATAGAATTAACTACGGACACCCCTTCACAAGAGAAGTCAAAGTCTGCACTTTGGAGATCCACTCCAGGATCCTTGGCGGCTCCCGAACCCCTTTTGTGAGTTGTTGTACAAAGACAGAGAGGCCAGGACACGATCTAGATCCTAGAGGGTGGCTGGGATGTATCTTCAGTGGTAGTCTCACCATGATAATGAGACCAGAATCAAGCTTATGTTTTTAACTTTTTTTTTAATAGTACCAGCTTTTTTTCCCTTCTTGCATTTTCTTCTTTCCATGAACTGGTTTTTGTTAGTATTTTCTCCCCTGTCCCACCGGTATTTTAAGACCAGTATAAATAGAGCAATATTTTAAATGTAATTTTCTAGCAAGCCAACTTTTTACGCAGGGTTATGTTAGTAAAAAAATGGGTTGAATTCTTACTCTACTGTGTCGTACAAACAATTTAATAGAACTTTAAAGTTCTGTTTAGAACTTTACACGTACGTAGCCTTTCCTACTGCTTTCCAAAATTCCTTCTTCCTTAGAAATTTATTTTTATTGTGTGTTCGTGGGTTTTGAATGACATTGCATACTATGAGATAGTATAAAATTGTTCAGGTTGCACTAATTTCAAGAATTTTACAGGTCCATTTTCATCTTTCCATACTCTGTACTCCAACAATTTTAGCCTTTTCCCACATTCTGTAAAATAAATACCTTGTGATTTAGATATTAAGATCTAGCATAGGTGGATATAACACAGAACAACGTGAATGGTGCTGTGGGTTATACAAACATACAGACACAACTTCTGCCGAATATTGGTGTGTGAATTAAAACCATGACAAGCTATAACAATTTGACCCATTATGAAGAGATTAGTAGCTCCTGGCTATAGTCCCAAACTTATTTCAGACCAGACCAAAGCACCTGCTGTTTCACAGTGAAATGTGCACTCCTGAAAGCATAACTCTCAAGGCATATACCTGCATAGGAGTGTTTGAAATAGGGCTGGACTGGGGCTATGGGACCATGAAGTCTTATCCCTTGGGAAATGTGTTGCATAATCCTGTTCACAAAAATATATCCATGTTTCCATACCGAGACCTTCTCACTTTCTTGTGCCTGGTACTTGCACTGAAAAATTACAGGATATACTTTTCTAATGCTTACAGATCTTCTAAGTTTCCACAACAAATGTTTTTGTGAACTCTTTCTATTAATACATTAACAGAGTCTTACTGATTAATATCTTTTCTGCCTCCTCAGTATTTACCCCTTTGCTATATTAATAGAGGGCATTTATTTCTCCTCTCAGACTTCATTTTGCTAGGCTGAAAATGGAAATACTCGTCTCCTTGGTTAATATAGATTTTTCATCCTGCCGGTCTTCTTGTAGTCCTCTTCTGCACCTGTTCCAGTTTGAATTAATCTTTCTTGAACATCGTATACAAATGTTCCAGAGGAGTTCTTACTAGTGCCTGGTGCCGCAACATGAATATTTCTTGGAAATCTTTCATTACTGGGAATACCTTCTCTGACACATTACTGCAGAAYTCCGTTTGCCTTGTTGCCATGGCCATCTCACACCAGTGGCTTGGAAATGTTTTCTGCCAAAAACAAACTCAGATTTTTCTTGTTCGCCTTTTTCTTCCAATTTCTGAGCCCTCATTTTGTGGCAGAAACTCAAATAGTCCCTAAATGTATAACCTGGCACTTTATAATTTTGAATTTCATCTCTTATCTATTATTCTGATCCTCTAGGCCACCCCTTTCTTTCAATCCTCCTCTGTGTTGGTGATGTCTCCCAACTTCTTATCTGCCACGGATTTAATTTAACTTTGACTTTTTGTGCCTTGGTCTGTAATAACATGACTGAGTAAGTCTGATCACACGACCGGTCCTCTCCAATTCCCCAGCGACGTCTGCCAGCTCCGCGCAGCCCAACTTGCGGGGCCCCGCTTGGCACCGAGCCCCTCTCCCACCGCCCAGCTCTTGTACTCATCTCCCTCTTCTCCAGTTTAATTAATAAATTTCCCATGTGGCTGCACAACAAATGCTTTAATGAAGTCCAGATAGATTAGATATAACTGATTTTCAGACAAGGGAAATATAGTAATCTTATCAAAGACAGATATTTTCAGGTGAGTCTGGCATTTTTATGCCCTTTTCCATTTATCTGTATTTATTCTCTTGTTTAAGTTTTGTCCTAAATCTATTGTGAAAACTTTTTGAAGACACCTGGGCCTGTAGTTGCCCTGACACTACTTCTCTTCTTTTTCCTAAATATAGATACTACTTTTCCTACTCTTCTGATACTGTTACAGTAGTATCAGGACCAATTTGATAGATTTGAATGGCAAAGATTTTAAACCAATGTGTGATTTCCTCTGTTGGGTCTCTCAGTATTTTGGGTTGGAGATTATCTGCTCCTCTTAATTGGAGCATATTTAAACACCAAGTTCTGCTCCCATACTGGATGAAATAATATCATTTTCTAAATCTCTGTTCCTAGCAGTTACGCACTGTAAGATCTCTGTTCCTACAAGATTCTGCCCCACTACTAGCACTGTGGTAGAAAAGTTTAGGAGAATTCTTTTGATTGTGGGATTATGCATAGATTATCTGACATCTTGATCAAACATCACTTCTAAAAAAAATCCTGTTTAACTTAAAAAGACTAATTCCAAAGCCTTGACATGTCTTACTTTATCCCAACCCTTTCTGAAGTCAAAGAAATATTGTTTATTGGCTAATTATTTTTTTTTTCTCATCACTTATATGTTGTCTATCTACTCCTCACATCTTTAGGGTTCAAGTTTAACATTTTTTCTCTGTTTGGGATGCCAATTCCACATAACGTTGGGACTTCTGGACTCCTTTGCATACTGTCCCATCAACTTTTCAGTCTTCTCAGTCCTACTAACTAGTCCCTGAACTTCCCATTTGTTCTTTCTAAACGCAAAATTATAGTGATAACCTGTTTTCATTCCTGCTTTCTTTTTATCACTCAGTCCAAGTGAATGATAATTCCACCAAGAATGAATCATATGAGCATAAGTCTTTTTTCTGAAGCTGGTAGAAATTCTTAAGTTCCTGATGTACTTTATGGAGATGTGCCCCATTCAGCTGAAGGAGAAAAAGCAACTGAGCTTCTGCAGGTATACAGGTACTTATGTTGGAGGGGAACTGCATCAGCTGATATAATGGATTTTTCTAGCTCGCATTGTTGTCAGAATGCCTGGATAACTTAAAAATAAAACTAAATGTTTTTAAACAGAATGCAAATTTTGTGTCTCTCACTACACAATGTAGGCACATTTAGACCCCCCTCCACAACACAGAGAGATAATTAATTTAGAAAACATATCTTAAGTAATATTATAATTAAAAAATCTGCTCATGGAATTCTGATAGTAAGCTAGGAACTTTTCAGAGAAATATGGAGAAAAAACAGTCAGTCAAAAAACTTACTAACTAGACAAACACCTTCTAATTGCCGCTGTTTGATGAAGGGGCTAATTTTTATTGGATTTTGGGAAGTATTTCAGTCTTTAGGGTGTACATATATGTTTGCGATATAGAGTGTTCTGTAGTTGTATGCACCTGTAGTCTCAGCATCTTCATATCACTTCTTAGATTGAAGTAGTGCTGTTGAATGACTATTGTTTTATGCTCCTTGTGATCCTCAAAGACTGCAGTATCAATACCCTCAATTTAGGTTAATTTTAGATTTCCCACTAGAATAATTATATGAGGACAGATATTTCTGACATAGAAGTAAAATAAGGAAAAAAGCCGTTACACTGAGTTTCCCTGTACTCAGGTATTTGCAGGACAGGTGTGCACAAATAATGGGCTATAAACCTGCAATCTTTATAAAATTCAGTGCAACATGCAAGAAGTTATGTTACAAGCCCTGCAGTGTGGATCCAGGCTGTAAGGCTGTATTATCATTGCTATTTATTACCTATGTTGCAGTTGTGAAAAGAGACTTGCGGACCAGGGCTCCGGATGCTACTAGAACATGAGTTAAGGACAAATTCAACTCTAATCACAACAAAAGTAAAACTGAGGGGCTCAGGTCACACACTGTGTGTTACAGCCCCAGCCACTAAAACTCAATAGCTATGTTCCAGTTTGAATTTAGAGTTACAAGGTGAGATTCACTCAGCTAATTTCAGTTATCTAAAATTTATGGTTCCAGCCTAAGGCAGTCACTGCAGGTTCCCTTTATGGTCAGTCTCTTCCAGAGGCAGAGAAGCTCCCTTGAAGGATATGTCACTCCATCTCACTCGTGATGTCCGTGACAGAGGGAATGAATCTCCCTTCGGAAGTGTTAATCTCTCACTGCTGACAATAGGGATGATGTGCACAACTGCCTGAGCATAGGTGCTTAGAAAACAGGAGACAGAATCCAGTTTCTCTTTTCTCCAAGGAATGAAGAGTAAGCTAAAGAGTAAGGATCCTGCTTGTACATCCAGCTTCAAGAGCAGTAGGCAGATCTGCCCTCCAGTTTCTCCCCAGATGGTCTGCATCCTGGTAATTTGGGTATTTTTTGGATGTATGTGCAGTGGGGTTTTTAATCTCATCAGGGTGTGATAAAAGCTGAAAGTGCCACTGCACCTTGGGTGCGAGCTCTGGCTGCTGGTAGACTATTATGTTAGATGTGGGCATGAACATCTCTCCTTCTTCTGGGAATGCTTCTTGAAAGAAAAAAACGTGTCAAACTCCATTCCTTTAAGAAGTAGATGAGGGCCCCTTCTAGCAGCAAAGGATGCCATCCTTGCTTCCCGAGAGTCGCATCCTCATGGCTGAACGCTGCAGGTAGCCAGCTACATTCAAAGAAAAGCTTTGAGACACTTTTTTTCCCACTGGATAGCAGCAGAAGGTTCCCTGCCCGTGTGGTTTTGGGATCATTATTTTGGGGTGACTGACTCAGCTCATGCGTTATACATGTCTTGGCTCCTAATTCGGGGCTTTTGCAGACACCCTATTAGCACCTAAATGCTTTAATGCATCTGTCTCATGGTTAAGCCCCAACCTACACAGTGTCTAGGCTTATGGAAGCAGGTGGGTGAAAAAGATGCAAAAGGGCAGAAGAAAACTGGGAACCAGATGTAACACTAAGACAAGCATTTGAACAGTAAAAAAAAAAAAAAAAGATGATGAATAAATAATAAGTAGTAATGATTTACCTTAAAACCCCCACAGATCTACTGAAAATAAGGGCCTGGCTCTGCCAGCCTTTTCAGGATGAAACACAGATTATAGCAACTGCTGGCAGGGGAAAGTACAACTCGGTGTGAGTAGGAGAGTGAGAAATGTGCGGAGGCTGCGCATGTACCAGAATTCAAGAGTGACATGACATTCATATGGATAGCAAGAATATTCAGCATTATTGCAATTAATGGTGAAAAAGAACTGTTGAGAGAGTGTTAAATCTTGTGCTTTGAAGACAGCTTCTAACAACAAAGGGCCAAGAGGAAATTTAATAGGGCAGTGCAAGTTACTCCAAGTATTTTCCTACAAGAAGTTTACATCTTCCCCTGAAGTATCTGATGGTGGCCAGTGTCAGAGATCAGATGCTAGCCTGGGAGGATCTTCTGCCTGCTTTAGTCTGGCAATCCCTATAAAGGCTGGATTTTAAAAAGTTGGTGACAGTTGATGTCTAGGTTCTTTTAACAGAGTATAAATTTAGCATCCTCCTTCTGAATTAAGCATTTAGGCGGCAGAGTTAATGTTATATCAATTCAAATGAAAGACACTAGGAGAAAATAGAAGTGGAAAAGATTAATATTTGAAAATTAGAAAGTAATTTTCAGTAACAGAGGTGGACGGCTGGTTGAAAAACGCATAAATTAAGACCTACAGAAAAAAAATTGCTCCTCATAGAGAAGTCATTAGGAGTGATATAATAATTTACATTTTACATAAGTGACATTCTTTTTACATTTTTTTTCCCTTTTCCACTAAAGGTTACATCCCTATAAGCACGCAATTCAAACTGCTATCACTTTGCATTGATATTGATGAGGACTGGAGGCACTCAGTGTCTCTCTGTAGGTGTTTGTCGTGTTGGACCTGGCCTTTGTTTTCACAGCCAGCAAAGCAACAGCAAAAATTGCACCGGCTGCAGGGAAGCAGAATTCATTCCTGCCGGCCAGGCATAGCTTAGCAACAGGATTTATCCTGTATACACGCAGGGAGAATCTTTTGATTTATTTCAGGTAAGAAAGATGTCTTTCTCCAGCATCTCTGTATACATACAAATATTTGAAAAATATAAGCAAGAGAGAGGCCCAGTCTCCTGAACACATATATCCTTCCAGACCCTTGCCTGACCCCAAAGTTACGCTCTCCTGTCACTGACCCATCTAATCACCTTTGTGCTGCTTTCTCAGAAAAGGCCTGGGAAAACCCATCAGCTTTGCAATATAATCTGAAGGTCAACACATTTTAATTTTCTTGGCCAATTCTTTCTTTGACCAAGACTTAATATCAGGTCACTCAAAAAAAGCTACGTTTTATAAAGCTGTTGTTTTCAGAATTTCAAACAGCGTTCAAAATTTTGTGTAATTAACTAGCGGTCTTTATAGCTGAGTCTAAGAGGAATTAGAACAATAATTTTTGCAGAATAACACAGGAAGTTTCTTTTTGTTTAACAGCAAAGAAGAAATATTGGCAACGTCTGACGATGACACATGGAATAATTCAAGGACTTCAGGTACAACACCCGGTTTAATTAGTTCTTCCTTACTGCACATGTTAATTAAAAAATAGTGTAACAAACAACCTCATGGAAATTATTCAAGTATGTTTTTGTTAACTCTTCAGGCACAAACATCCCAGAGATTGTTTATTCGCAAGCAGAAGACGAAGACACCAAGCCAGCTAATGAAAATATAAAAGATAAAAATGCAGAATACAACCAGGGTGATCATGAAGATGATGAAAAAGAATTAGAGTTGCTGGTAAGTGTTATACAATTATATCTACAGTATTAAACGATATGAATCCCTTTACGCTTCAAAGCTGGTGAAATGCCCCCTTTTAACAGAGCTGACTGATGTACTAATTTACAAATGTAAAGCCTTGGTCTGTACTTTCATTGAATCTCTAACTGATTCAACAATGGAAGGTGCTTTGATTTCAGTATAGTGCATCAACTTTTTCCGGTCTTAAATTGATGACTTCTCCCTTTTACTTCTTTACCAGAGGCTCTAAATGAGAGTTTGAAGGAATTAGAAGAGTAGCATTTCAAAAATCTCCCCTCCTAGTCTCTAGGATGGGAATATTCTTAAATAAATGCTTTATGTTTGGTGAAATTCTTATATTTATGGTACTGTTTGCTTTTGGGGTTTTTCAAAGGATAACTATGTAATGTGCTATATGAGCAAAATAAATATATATATATTTATATTAGCAGATTTTTCTATATCAGTATTTGACATTAAATTTTTTATAATAAATTTCACACTCAGTGAACATTCAATCTATTTGGATTTGTGTGTGCATGTGTGTGTGTGGTTTGGCTTGCATTTTTCAGTATGAAAGAAAAAATGGCAATAAATGAGACACGTACAGCAATCTATTATTCTCAGTGTCTGTTCTCAGCTCATATCATTTGGGTGCATAGATTCATAATCATAGATTATAATAGCTATCACCTGTGAAAATGTGAATGCTGAATCAAACAGGAGAGGAAGATGAGAACCATTCTTTTTTTTTTTTTTCTTATTGATAGAGAGAGAATAAATTCCTCTTATTTGAATATAAATTTTTCTTGTCTTTTACTTAAAAGAAGTTGAAAATTGTTGCCTATTGTGGGACCTTTCATTGCCTGAAAGTCAACGTCTCTTTTTTTTTTTTTTTTATGGTGAAACATAAAAAAGAGGATCTCTAAAATCCCTTGTTGTTCTCAGTCCGCCCTGTAACAAAAAGTAGGATCAAATATAACCGTTTGTTTATCAATTGCCAGGATTGTCTGTACAATAAATGAAGGGGGAGCTATAATTTAGATGTTAATTTGCACTATGCGCTCTTTAATGAATTAAACAATGAAGGCTTATAATAGATGGAAATACAACCAAATCTTTGAAACGCACAGGCATTGGCTCACAAGACAGCTGTGCAGTTGACAAGTAACATGAGCCTTATGTGAGAAGAAGGGGAAATCGTAAGATTTGCATATAATTATTGAGATCATGCAAATGTCAGTTATGAGGAGGGGAAAAAAACACAGGCATCTCACTGTTAAATCCTGACAGTTGGCATCACCGAAGAACTCAAATACACTTGAGCACTGGTTGGCAGAGGGTCATTAAAACAGAATTTGCAGAGACATTAGCTCCCTCACTTTTCTTTGAGTGACGTTTTACTATTAATAGTTTGCAGAGGCTTTGCAGAAAACATATTAATAAGAGAAACTGTAATGGGGGTATCTACAGCAAGTGCAAATACATAAAGGGGTGCCCAAGAAGCTAGCCTCTAATTGATCAGCTAGTGCTATCGCTGTGACTATGCTAAAGTGAGAAGAGAGTGCAATGACAAGCAGGCATAGCTGAATAATACAATATGATATTTGGGAGCTAGGAGGGAGAGTGATTAGTTTCTGGCCTTTTACTTCGCTAATCTCGTTTCCAACTCATGTTTTACCAGATTGTCTAAAAACAGTCTGGTTTGAAGCCTGTAAAATGGTCCCTGAGAGAAATGAAGCACAGATAATCCTTACAGTATTTGTCAGTGTGAAATGTGTCTTTGTTTTACTGGACAATACTGTACATTASCAGGCTTGGAAGTACTGTATCAATGCCCTCATTTAAGCGCCAATCCTCCCCCCTCGCCCCACGCCTTCCTCTCTCCAAACCTAGAACCGAATGTATAGAGAATGAATTAGCCTCCCTTTAAGGGAATATTCTCTTCAGATTTAATTTGTATAAAATGCACTAGCAGCTTACTGAACTCATGAATAAAGAGAGAGGGTTCTGAATGCTGTTTTATTTCCTGCTCCTTTCAGCACCACCATAAAGCTCATTACCTATGTTAAAAAATACATACAATGCAAATTTTGCAAATGGTTTGGAACATGTTTCCATAAAAGCTTTGTTACTGAAAACAAAACTTTCCATAACAAAATCCTGCCTCCTTTATTTGGCATATTTTTGCAAAGCGCTTTTTGATCATTCTTTTCTATTCTATTGTTTCAGCTAAATCAGCACTTCACAGGAGCTAGAGGTACCTCTTCCAGAGATGAAAGAAATTTATACACAACAAAACCAGTTAATTTTCCAAGTGAAACTGAAAGATTGGAGAAAAAGCTAACCTGTATAGAAAGAAGCAGTGACTTGCTAAGGCACCCTGTACCTATCAGTTCCTCATCTGAAAACACTTCACAAGAGATAGGAGGAGAATTAAAAGATAAAGTTAAGTATTCCCTAAGAGATTATAATAGTCAGCCATCAGGGAAGGAAGTCGTTGCTGGCTCGGTAAACAGCGGTGAGCGGTCTTTGGAACGTACTGGTACCAATGAAAGCCTTTTATCGGAAAAATATTTTCCTGGGACAAAGCAAAATGAGGCTATCGATATTATGGCTACTGTCTCGAGCCGACAAGGAGAGTGCCACGCAGATATTTCAAAAGGTGAAACAGATAGTGCCTCGGGAAGTGAGATGATGGAGAGGTTATTCATCAGTGAGGATGCTGCTGATACCTCGAAAGGGGCCTGTGAAACGAGACCGGAAACCATTTCTCCAGAGCATGATGAATCCATGCAATTAAATGCATGCATAGCAGGAACGCTGGATGGCAATGCTAATCCAGCTCCAGAGCACCAGGCGCCGCAAATGTCTCACCAAACTCTGGATTCATTGTTGTCAGACGCTGACAAAAATGAAGGAAAAATCAAGATGATTGAAAGCAAAGTTCGGGTACATTTAAGAGGAGATTTATATGCCGACACTTTTGCACATGCTGATGTCTCAATAGATTCCACAAAAAGCCAATATACGCAAAAAAAAGGAGTTGGTGAAATGTCAGGAAAGAACTATAACACTGATAGAGGGAAGGAGAAGAAAGTCATCGAAGTAGCAGACTTAGCACTAATCGGCGAGGAGGAAGCACCCAAGCCTTTCAAGTCACATAGAAAACACGCCGCCAAAGCGTTGAACACAACGCCTCTCTCAACCGAAGACAACCAACAGGCACCCAGGCCCGCACAGGCAGGTCCCCTGGCATCCTCTCCAGGGGATGAAAGGAGAGCTGAAGATACTTGGGAACACAGAGGATTCACGAGGTTGAAAAACAGAGGAAAGTCAGACAACACAAATAAAGGCAGACTGATAGGAAAGGAAAGCAAGGCAAACCCCGCGGAGCAGAGGTGGCAAGAATTGGGTAGCGAGGTTCGGTGGGGAGCGAGAGGGAACACAGGGCTTCAGAGTACGGCTTCCACAAAGGAGATGTTTACCTGCCAGGAGGCAGAGAGTTGTGAAAAGTCTTCTGTCTCCGAGCAGGGTATTACAGAGGAAGCAGAGGCAGGTACAGCTTATATAATTAAAACAACATCAGAAAGTGCTCCAGAAAAAATGTCTGCCAGTGAAAAAGCAGTAATTGCTAAGCTACCTCAAGAGACTGCACTAAGTGACAGGCCCACAGAGGAAAAGAAAACAGCGTTTGATACACATGAAGGGAGAAATGATGGTTCACATTATGCTCTTTGTCAACTCAACACAGTGGGTGTATTATATGACACTGAATTTGAAAAGGAATCAGTTTTAGATATTTATAATGCACGCGTACATGAAACACTGCAAGGAGAAACGATGTCTGTATGCAATAGCAGAGAAAAACGTGCCAAAGCACAACCAGACATCGGCAATATTCTACCTGTAGGAGAAGCAGTAAAGGCTTCTGCTGCAGGAAACAAAGAAGATTTGCAGCAGGGTTTATATTCAGAAGTATCTAAATGTCCCCCAAGCACCCAGAAGCATCTATACAGTGAGGAAACAGAAGCGCTCTGTAGGGAAGAAAGCCCTGTTGGTGCACTTCCCTATTTACGTGCTGAAGCTGAAACAAAAATGCCACCTTCTGGTACAAATGCTGTGCCCAATTACCATTATAAAAGCTCTTCAGTGGCATCTTCTGAAAGGTCCACTGTGGCAGGAGATATGGAGCATCTGTATAGACACTTTGAATTCAAAGTCATTGACAAGGTTGCTGCTGAGTCACGGTACGATTTAAGTATACTGAATGAAATGACATGTATTAATAAAAACCTCTCTCCTGAAGCTGCAAAAAAAGAAGTACCTTCCACTTCAGAAATAGCRATTTCTAGAGAAGGAAGAGGAAGGAATATAGGTCGATGTTTCCATCAAGCAGAGTTTAAACAAGAGAAATCATCAAGGCCAGAGGTTTTAATTAGTAAGCCTACCGAAGAAGTTGGAGGGACAGGCTCTCAATCTGACCGTTTAATAACTGAGGGGAAAACGGTAAACTGGCTGGATGACTCACAGAAGGAAAGCCAGCACATTTCTGATTCTGCAGATATTTCTAACCAAAAGAGTGAAGCACTTAAGTTACCTAGTGAGTCTCCAGGTTTAAAACATATTGCTTGCAAAATCTTTTATTTCTTCTTCTTTCTTTTATTTGCTGCAACACTCTACCACTATGATTTGATGGTTTGTCTTGCACTCTACCTGTTCTCCTTGTATTGGCTATACTGCGAAGGAGGAAGAGACAAGGAGTCTGTCAAGAAGGAATAACATTGATTATCAACTGTGCTCAAGATCCATGGTCAATAGTCTCCAACTGCTCCAAAGCATTTTCACTGTTAAAGAGCTTGTTCATTGTTAGAACCAAAGCAAGTTTTCCACCGAAGCATCTTTTTTAAAAGATTACATATGAAGTTGAGCCTTCATATAAGTAATTATACTATATAGGACCATTATGTTTGGATCATTAAATAATACCTATATGAATATGAGTTCTGAAGCATGTCAAGTTAAAATGAAGTACAGCTGTTGCTCCTTAGCAGGATATGAAGAAGCAATGCTTCATATCTCTTTAGTACTTAAAAACACCATTTTCTTGCATTAATTTCTTTTGCAGTAAAGGTTCATATTTTTCTGGAGGTTTTTTCTAAGGTTTTGTGTAGTACATAACAACACAAGGAATGGTATAAAAACTAACTCAGTATTTTGATACTGACATTGCAGTTGATAATCTGCTAGTGTAATTAGCCAACGCTCTAAGAAATATGACATCCGTTGATAGGTTAGTCTTTTTTTCCAAATTTTTATTTCATTGCTTTGACTTAGAGCTCCAGTAGTACCCCTGTTTGAAAAATGTAAGGCTTTGACTTCAGAAACATCACATAACTTTCAGGATGTAACTGCGTAGCAGGATAGATGCGCTGTTTCCACCCTGAAGAGATTGAAGGCCGTGGCCACGGGCCTCTTACCATTCACTCACATGCATGAATGCTTTTGKTTTTTTGTAAATGAGGACTGTGTAACATGACTGAGAATTTCACTGAACTAAGTGTTATTCCAGACAAAGCCTTTGAATGACATTTTTTCATCAGTGTTGCTTGAGCATATCTAAAAAGCATTAAACAAATTTTACAAAGGAGTGCTATGACTTTGTTGAGCATGTCTCAATTAGGCTTGCTGCTTTCTTCTATGGCTTGTTACCTAGAGCTAATCAAACACCAAGAGGAAACACAGGGCATAGCCCTGGCGTTCAGTGAGGTTTCTGTGATTTGGGTGAGGCAAAAGCCTGGTATCTGCCCTAGGGAGAGCCCAGATTGATCCTGTGCAGCAGGAGTCCCACGGGACAGACATGCTGGCAGCTCCGCTGTTCCAGCATCGTGGGTCTCACTCGTAGGGTCATGCCCAAAGTTTGTCCGGATAGAAAAGGATGGACAGATTATGTTGCACTTCAGCCATTTTCCAGATGATGGTCACAAATGTCRTCTTAGGTAGTATGTTAAAAGAAGCACCAAGGCTACATAATGTTACTGGAGCCCTAGAATTTGAGAAGGAAAAAGAGTTGTTTTTAAGCTGTGTTTGTTTCCCTCTCCTCACTGCCACTGTGAAATACCACATCAACAGTGAAAGTCTTGGTTGCAATATATGGCTGAAGCTACATAATAGTGAAGTTATTTAATTGTTAGCTTAGCTCTGAAATAAATCTTTTAAAGTCCATTTAAAACTTATTCACATGTTTCAGGATGTTAGGAGATTCTGCTACAGGAGGCACCTTGGCATTCCTGTTCTCCAGGGGGGCAAAACTTTGGAGCATTGTGGGAGCGGTGCATTCAGTGGGGTGAGCAAATGTGTGGGTGATCTATTGCTGATGTGCGTGCTGACGGCTGGATACCTTGACAACTTTTGACAGCAATCCATGAATGAGTTATAGTGATGGGCTAGCGGCATTAAGGAGCAACATGGAAGGCTGTAATACTGGTCTAGATGTTCAAAGGTATATAGGAGCTAAATGTTCATTGAGATAAAGAAATTAATTCAATAGGCATTAGGAGCTAGATCCAATAAAAAGCTTAGGCTTAGACTTAAAGCAGGATTGAGGTTGAATCTGTGTAAGTCCAAAATAATGATCGCAAACCCTTCTTTACCTGGAGACCACAAATGCTGAAAGAACCTAGCCCTTTTATGATGTTTATAGGCACTTTTTTAAAAAGCATGACATTCCCTTACTTTTGGTGGTTCGCCCTCTGCAGTGTGACAAGTCCCTGGTCTAAGTGGTTCAGAATTTCAGCCTCACTGGGATAGAGAGGTCAGGTATTGCTTTGCTTCCCAGTACAGTGGCAGCTCTCAAGTAGTGTCTAATATATTCTGACAGGATCAAGGTTGTCAGTTAGAGGGCTAAAAAGGTGAAGAAAGCACCCTGCATCTGTCCTGCTGAAACTGTCACCGTGCAGTCAAGTACCAGACTCCTGCGGCAAGAGGGAACAAGCACATAAGACACATTTTAGTCTAACAGTTAAAACCACCATGCCAGAAAGAAGAATCTTTAGATTCAGTTCCCAGTTCTAAGCCTTCTTCAATCTAATTTACCCTATAACTGTTTAAAGCAAAATTCATAAAATTCAGAGCAAGGATCAAAACCCAGGTTCCTGTCCTGTTAGGTAAATGCTTTGTTCACTAAACCACAGGATTCAAATCCACGTTTGAATATCTTTGGCTTTACCAAACCTGGGCCTTCCATCCAGCAGGATGTACTTTAACCATTGGACTACTATTGTTGTCAGGAGGATTCTGGTCCCCAGGGTTTGGAATTACCTCTGTGCACAGGTGGATTCCTACTTTCTCAACTGAGTTAAGCTGAAAGTGGTTCTCTGCTCAAAACAATAACTACTTTGCTTTCTATTTAAGGGTAGAGCCTTTCATTCGCAGCTCACATCCCAGGGGAGTTTTCTTCTCCCAGAGCTTTGGTCCTGAAAGAGACATGTAATGTCTATTTCTTAGAGAAATCTAAATCACACATAGTCCAAATGCTTAAGCATCTGAGATATAGGTAAATAACTTTAAATATTTTGGACACGGTCCTTATTGCAAGCAGAGCTCAGCAGTTCAGCGACCATGGAAGTGGGAAAGTCTGGTTGCATTTTTTATTGAATCTTGGGGACTCCAAGGAGTGTGCACTTTGGGAAATCTTGTGCTCTTTTACCTGGGAGCCATGACATCCTGGAGCCATGGGAATCTCTRTGTGGTGGTCCTCTGTATGTAATGTGCAAGTTGAAAGTGGTTTTTCTCATTTATTTCAACCCAAAATATTTGGTCGGCTGTCAAAGATTCAGTTCAGCTGATTGGACAGCAAGAAAAGGGGTCAGGGATAATTGATGGGCCCAGGACTATGGGTGGAAGAAAGTCGTTGGATTGAATCAGTCTCTGGAGAACGGCAGAAAAATGTTACGGAGAGCCCAGGAGAGTCAATATGACCTGCAAAAAGAATGCAGGGGATAAATAGAGAGGATCTATTAATATAGACATTCATTAAAAATTAGTGGGCTTTTAGTGTGTGTCATAAGATATTTAAACCAGTTGCTAAATATCAGCCAAAATTTAGCTAAGTTACTCCAATCTCTACAGAAAGCTAGCTTCAAACAGCTGTATTCCTGTGTCCAACAGGTTAAACATCTGGGTCTGCCATTTTAATACGTAAAGTCATACAGAGTTGGAATTTAGGGTAAATATTTGAATGTYAGAATAAGCATATTTCATCTACATACAAGTGGAATACTGTTAGCATTTCTCAGATTTGGAATGGGATTTTATGTTCTATTTAAGATATTTAGTCAGCATATCGTACCTTATGATTGCAAAACAGGACTCTAGACTGATCTGTGAACACAGGTGCCTGAACTTTTAAGTACTTATGTACTTAAAACAACAAAGCAAGTAATTTTATCTTTTTTATTTATCATTTGATAAGCTATCTTTTAAAAATCCTCTTATTTTTGTTTGTAGTATGAAAACAACACCTTTATAACATTGGCAAAATATTCGGCCTTTACTTATTTCAGGGAATAAGTGATGTGTTGCGTTTTTGCAATGATTCATATTTAGCTTGCCTACTAGGCCTCAGTAACATATTTCTAGTTAATACTTTCATTTCTAGTAGTTTCTAGTTATTTCTTTAGGCTATGCAACAGAAAGAAGGTATGATCCTATGTGGCAGGCCCATGGTCATGAAAGGCTCGACTCTGAAATAATACAGAGATTAAAAATAATATAGTGTGAAAAAGCTTGCTTGCATTACTACAAGTATATGAGGTATACACGTCCCATACCATGGGAAGCGTGTCCCATGGCTATTACCTGAATTGTAAGTGTAACAAATACATTAATTTTCATATTGTGGCATCTATAACCTGTTGAATTTACTTAAATCTAAATTTGGGGCAGCAGGGAGAGGAGTGGGAGGAAGTTCTGTATCCAGATACTTTGCTAGGAGATAGTGAGAACAAGCCACATCATTAATGCCTCAAATATTTGTTATTGCTAATTGCTTGTTGCTTCCTATCCGTCAGTGACTTTTGGCTCGACAGTAGATAGACTACAGAAACAAGCTACAGGCTTTAAAGGTCTATTTAATATTGGAAATGAAAAATGAGGAGGACAGAGTATGAACTAGATCCCTAAAGGAAGGTTAATATGGTAATATTTGGAGTCACTACACTGAATTTTAGGTGCCTAGTGATATCTGCACCCCTGAATAAAACATCTAAGCTCTCTAGTCATCAAACCTATGAATAAGAATCAAAATACACAATGTGTTAAATAGGGAGCTGCCAAAGTTATCTAATAGGAAACCCTGATGGCAGAGTAGGGTCTTACACCCTTGCTCTGTCAGAGGGATTAGATACTTAATGCTGGGTTGCAGGGACATGTTTTTATCAGATCAGGTTTCGTATCCTGCAGCCCTCTTGTGCACTGAGGTGCCTAAGCTGCTGCTTTCAGAAACAGAACACTTTGCAGAAAACAATCCCAGAGTTTTGGGACTGGAGAAAGGAGAACTTTAACCCCTTAAAGCATGACTGGGACATTCATCTAAGAGGAGATATTTGGATATAATCCCTGTTCTAGACCAACTTGTGCATTTTATGTGAAATTCTCGTTAGATAAAATGCAAAACTGAGACCAAGACCTTCACTTCTCCTCAGTGAGGTCAACTTTTTCCTTAGTCTATAAAGTCACTCTTCCAGGCCTACACCAGTGCCTCACAAACATGGACTGGAGAATTGTTCTAGGCGTGAAGGTATCATAGGAAAAGGGATAACACCTCCAATGGCTGAGCCCACTGTGCTTTTTGAAGAGCTTGATCTTATAACTGTACTTGAAGGTCAGGCCCCTCTTGCTTAAGCACAGTCAGGATTGCTCTGCTCAGACTGGACCAAGGAACTGGACTGGTAAAATGTGTAAATGTCTAAAGATATGTGGAATCTGTAGATTTCTCTCTTAGACCTACAAATGTGCTTAAATCCCAACACAGTCACACTTCAGGCAACCATGTCCTTTTGTGGATCTCAGCTGAGCTTTCTAAGACTTGCAGCTCTTCTGAGAGCACTGTCTGCAAAGGAGACCATAGAGGTACATGGATAATGACGAGACTCAGGATGCTTTGCTGATCTAGGAGGTCTTAATGCTGCTGAGGATTCAGAGTTGAGGTGGTAATCCAGAGCTCTGGTATTCTTTGGGTGTCAGGGGAGATATTTTGACCAAAACTACATATGCCTGAGTGAGGACAATATTTGTGAAATAGGGTGGGTAGGTTGAAGGGAACTGATAATTTCTGCATTCTGAGCAGGCATGAACTAGGTGAGCTGAGTCATTTAACGAGTGAGGTATGTATGACTTGGTGGTACATACGAGATGTGTGTGTGCATATGTGTGTGGGTGGCACTAGGACAAGTGGGTGGCAAGGTGAGAACTAGATTTCATGGGTGAACGGAGAAATAATAAACAGAATGGCTAATTGGAAAGTTTCCGAACAGCCTTCTCTAGAGATGTGAAAGTTTAATAAGTTCTGAGTAGGTTGGACAGATAACACAAATACGGTATTAGCTATATAAAGTAGTAAAAATTAAAGTATATGCTAACTTCTTTTTGTAACATCAATTACCACTTAATGGAATTATAGTGGAGAACATCTTGCCCTTGACCTTAATAGTCAATGATTCAAGATTAGAGCATAGCTCTGAGGACCAGAAACACAGGCTCCTTCTCAGGATGCTATAGCCCTCCAGGGAGGGACAGCCTCCAGCTGGAGCCACAAACCCCTTGTGGCCATTTACTCAGGTCAGTCCCGAGTGACATGAAGCTTTGTGCATCAGGAAAAAACAAGAGTACATGTCAGCCTGTGGTTATTAGTGCAGAAATATAAAACTATCTGTAAATAGTTAAGCTCCTGCAATCCTTGTGTTGTCTAGTATAGTTCAGAGCCACCTAGGAGCTTCTTGAATTTCTTTTTAGCATACATGGCTGCAGGAGGACATTCAGATTCCCAGGGATCACAGGGCATGAGCGTGCCTCGCGTATGTGTGATGGCAGGGAGATCATAGGACATATAGACTCATATAAGCCACTATAATCATCGTATTTATGTGGAAATTTCTTCTCCTTTCCACCAAGGGATCTTTCTGGGGCTGAGTGTGCCAACTGCTTGTGCTCCTGGCACTGCCTTCTTCAGGGGAAGACAGAAGACTGCTCCATACTGCCATACTTCCCCGGTGTCTCTGAAGGGGGAATGAGAACTGCCAAGGGATAGACAGTGAAAGAGCCAGCTTACTAATTAAGGCCCCTTTATTAGGGTGGAATACCTTCTACTTCCAGGGCAAACAGGGACAATTAGGAGCAGCCCAAACTCTTTAAATACAACAATAGTGACCTGTTTGGGGGAAAGTCCTGACTAAACTCCTCAGAAACTCATTATTTCTTCATACAAGCTACATGCCTGTCTGTCCCTCTGTGTTATGGATGAGCCAAGATCCATGACTGACATATGACAAGGGTAGGAGGCCTCTCTCGTGTAGGTTTCTTACCTCCTTGAACGGTCTAGGTTGTTGAATGGCTTGGGACAGTTAGAAAACACTAAGCAATGCTTTGACCATCCTCAGAACTAGGCAAACCTATGGGAAATGAGCCAGCAGTCACAGGGGCACTTGGCTCGTACCCGTCATAATTTCATGTTATGGGGGGCAGAAGTCATGCTTTTATAAGAGATTATGTGTGAAAGAGAAATAATGGTTGATAAACTAGCGGCTTATCCATAGCAAAGTATTTACCTAAGTAAAACCTTCTAAGTACTAACTAGAACTCTTTTACACAATTTTGTGATGTAATTTTAGTGTATAATCCTTTATATGATGCATAATTTTTGTAGAATTATGGCAGAATTATTAATAAACCTTTAAAAATCAGAGGGAAGAAAGAAAGAGAGAGAGAGTTGGAAAAGAGAGAGAACAAGCAAGCATGTGTCTGCATTGTTCTGTAGCAGGCAAGAGATTCAGAAATAGGTAAATTTTATTCTTCTAAGTTCAGGTTGAGCTTGTGAACGTCACTGTTCTCTAAGACATGCTGCACTCCAGAAAAGGGCACAAACCCAGACAAGCCTTTTCATTTCCCCGCCTTGTACATTAGTAATAACAACAGCATCAGTAATAGCAAGCCGATTGATGAAGGTTGTGTTCGTGGGGACAAAGGCAATGCCTCTGTTAGCCTTGCAGGCAAGGTGGGCAGGCTGCTGTAAATGCAGAGTGTTTGGATGGTGTGGCCGGGACGTGCTATCAGCCCGCTTTGCTGGGACTCTGCTTCCACGTTTCACGTACACCCCTTCCTGTGACCATTAGCAATCAGCTAAGCCATCTATGTCCTGGAGCACGGACACTTGCCTTCAATCTTATGCTAACGTGCATGGTAAACCGCACRTACAGCAATGCACTGTTTTATTCGTTACATGATATATAATTTGGTATAAAGAAATGCTTAAATAAGCTGTTATTATCTTGAAATTATCAAACATTGCAAGTCTTAAAGTGCAAGAAACTCAACACTAGCAACTGCGGCTGCGACCTTTTAGACTAGCTGATCTGGACAGACTTACACCTGTAGCTGTACATCATCTTTTAGTGTAGACATATCAAGTGAGAAGCAAACATTGCGATTTTTCAAAAGTGTGTTGTCTGATACTGCATAAGGCAATAGCATGACTTGCCATGTACTTTCCTTTTAATTCTACAAAAGTCAAGAACTTACACATTCAATAAACGTTGATTATAAATTAGATTCATGACAACTGTAATCTCATTAATTGTATTTTTAATAAACCAGTGCTAAACCATGTTCTATTGTGTGGATACAAAGTTACATTTTTTGCTATGCACTAGGTATCACAATTTTCATGTTTATTTGATCTGTGAGATATTTAAGCCAGTCATACTGTTGTGGGCAAGTTTTCTTCACAGTCCACAGGCCTTGACCCAGTGGAGGGCTCAGGTGGCCACCAGCTGGGAGTACAACCCAGAGTCCCAAGTAAGGCTTCTGTGCTCGCTATCCAATGCAATGGAAAATGAGCTATTTCAGAATGACATCTCAGAAACCCACTGAATATGGTTTCATCTCTCTTTTGAACAGAAAGGCACCTGGTGAGCCTAAATAAATCCAGAATTAGGTAGAAGCCACGGTTGAGTGTACACAGTAGGGAAGAGGTGCCAATGCTCTGGAGAGTCTTACCCCCAGAGAGCTTCCTGCTCCAAACTCCAGGTTGGGGAAGACTGGGCTACCCCACCACTCCTCTGCACATCTACATTTCCTTCTCCGGGGTCACTGAGAGGAAGGGACATCAGGTATATGTCAGGTGTCCTGATGGGGATGACCAGGAGACCATAACTTGGGGCACGCTGTGGACCCTGCCTTACAAGGCACTGGATTACAATTTTGGTTTTACATATCTCAGCTCCACCTAATTCTTGTTTTAAGCACCCGAGACCTTTATTAAATATAGGCTAACATTATGCAGCCTCTTCAGTGCATTAGAAGAGAGAGTATTTTGGAATAGAACTTAATGTTACTCTTAATTAAGTTAGTAATAAAAACTTGCAGTTCCCCTTCAATACCTACCTTGTTTCTTTCTTGACAATATTTTGCCTCCTGTCTGGCATCATAGCTATAATTAAGAGAATTTCCTTTTTAGGTGCCCAGTTCTTTAATACTTATGTCCTTTTAAAGGTCCATATTCCACAAGCACTCCCATTCAATTTGACATTATGGAGACTGCATTTACCTTTTCATACTTCTGCTTAGCACAAAGGCATATTTATGCAGGTATTTTACTCATATGCAAATAAAAACCATAGCATTATTTAATTTATTACCATTACATCAGTGGTAAGCAAATCATGTCCCAAAACAAACTGATGCCAGACAGATAGGCTGATGCTGGCAGTAAAGCAGATGGAGCTCTGTTATGGTGAGTCTAGAGAAAAGTGACTGCGAGAGCAGAGAAGTCAAACTCCTGACCCTGCAATGTCTATTGAACAGCTTCTGTTCTATAAAGGATGGGAGCTCTTCCAGTACTACAGATGCTGAAGATTTCAGGGAGAACCTCTCTAACTGCATCATTAAAAATTGCAATCCCCCTTCAAATACCCACCTTGATGTCTTCACAATATTTTTCCTCCTATTTGGCATCAATGGCAAAGCTGTTTATTAATCATGCTATAATTCCCCCTCCTGGCATGCAGGCTCCTGCAGAAGCTGTGCTGTGACTGTAGGTATCTCTAAATGGTGTGTTGCAGGCAGACAGGGGCTCATACTCTGGGTCAGCATGGGGCTGCTCTCCCGCTGGGCAAAAATGGTTAAGCACACTGCCAAGCGTGACCAGTGAGCTCTCCCTGGGATGAACTACTCTGAACTACTGAGATGGGAAAGTGGTCTCTGGTTGGTGCAAGGTATGGCACAATGAGCCCACATCTGCTTGGAGGAAAGGAAGAAATAGCTCGTATATTGACTAGGTAATGCTGAAGGTGCTGAGGAACTGAAGGTGGCTGGAGAGGCTTAAAGTCATGACAAGCAAATTATTCCACAAATCCCAATCTGAAATACATGAACTTTAGACAAATTCTTTGCATGGATTTGCTCATAAAATCTTATTGACTTCATACAAATTAAAAAAATGTACACATTATAAGTTTCATTGCATCATTTTGCAATGACACAATTGCAATTTCAAGAAATTGATGAAAATTTCACAGTGATATTTAGAATTAATTCTCTCAAAGTATTAGTGGAAAATCTTTCCAGTAAAAATCTGAGCACTGGACAGCACTGACAAAAAAAATGCTTATTTAAAAACTACATGCCTAGGACACAACCTGTGGAGCAGGTCTGTGTAGCCTGAGGGTGACTGGAAGGTCTAACAAATCGCACTGTATGACTTTTGGGTTAATTTTGGCTACAGTCTTTGTTACATGCTACAGTGATAATCTATTTCCTTACACCATWTTAACAGCACCTCCTTACTATTATTACTTGTGCTCTGTATTATGAAGACTGCGTGTTTTGGGCTGAATATTTTCCCATAACAAGATGCTTAAAACCACAGCTACATGTTCATCCCTTGAAACTGAGTGGAAATTAAAAACACTAAATAAAACTACAGATACAACAAGGACATTTTCTGAGGATCCTGGCTGCTGCCTGGGAGCTGCAGACACCTCCACTCAGCTATGAAATGAGAAGAAAGCAGAAGAGAGGATAGAGAATAAGCAGAAAGAAACCGTCATAGCACAGTCTCCTTGTGCTTGGCTGGATTTCCAAATAGAAATCCCTACCTGACTTGTAAGTACTGCTTTTGCAGCGAGGTGGGTGTTGGTCTCTTCTGCCAAGCAACTAGCGATAGGACGAGAGGAAATGGCCTCAAGTTGCGCCAGGGGAGGTTTAGATTGGACATTAGGAAGAATTTCTTTACTGAAAGAGTGGTTAAGCATTGGAACAGGCTGCCCAGGGAAGTGGTGGAGTCACCATCCCTGGAAGTATTTAAAAGACATGTAGATGAGGCGCTTAGGGACATGGTTTAGTGGGCCTGGTGGTGTTGGGTTGATGGTTGGACTCGATGATCTTAGAGGTCTTTTCCAACCTTAATGATTCTATGATTCTATGATTCTTAGGCCAGCAATAGCTCCCCTACTTAGGATCTATCCTCCTCCAGCACCTGGTAGGCTGGAATTGGGTGACAAAGCCTCAGGTGGCTGGCTCTGTCCTTCAGTGAGCGCAGGGACATCCCCTGGGCTCCCAGATCCCCTGGTTATTTAGTGAGAGGCAGGTCTAGTCCGCACCCCCAGCCAGAGCAGCAGGGGTGGGAAATACTTAGGGTAGAAATGGGGAAAAGTCTGCGTTGGAGTGGAATTTGGCTCACTGCTTTGCAGCAGGTATGTAAGCTATTCATGCCTGGGACAGCATTTAGTTCAGTGTTTGAACAAGTCTTCGCACAACAAGGTCCAAATATTTAAGCCTAAGAAGTCACAGCTGTGTTTTTAAAGGTATTAGGGTAGTGAAATCAATAAAAGATGGCTAAAACACCTCTTAATTGGGCTCTTACATCTTAATAAAAGATGCAGGATAACTTTTTCTTTTGTAAAACATTTTCAGAGCAATTACTATATCATTTTTATTCTAACAAGTAAAGAGATTTCAAGGCCTGGTGGAGGGGTGTACTAGGGGCAATGTGAGAGACGCAGACCAAATGGGGACAAATACCTCTAAAACTTGCTGGCTGTTTCATCTGCAGGAAAGAGGGATTGCAGGCTGGTGGCAGCTGACAGGAGCCAGAGCTCAGGGATGTGGTATGTGAGTGTCGCAGGAGCCAAAATGTTCTTTGACATCTCTGGCAAAAAATGACCATCATTATTATGATCTCCTGCATAGCACAGATCGTGGAACTTCAAATAACGATCCCAGGATAAGAGACAGTGTCTTTTAAAAACGGACCTACTCTTGATTTAAAGAGGGTGAATGAGAATGTATTGTATCCTTTGATAGTCTGTTCCAGCGGTTAATTATTCTCACTGTCAAAAATGCATGTCTTTTTTTTCTTGTTTGGATGTATGCTAATTTCAAACAGGTTTTTGGTTTTGATTGTGCAATTAAAAACCTGTGGAGAAATCTACAAGGCACTTTAGACAAATGGAAATTCTGAAGTACTTCTTTATTATAAAACTTCACAATTGTATAATTATGATAGAACAGTTTTTTACCTCTCCCTTTAGCTGGCTTGTAATGATTTTTGAAAGAATTTGGCACTTTAAAGCTATAATTAGGAAGTAAAGATGTAAGACATTTTTATTTCTATAAAACAAATGTAGATTTTATTTTAATTGGGAAAAACACTTTAAGTTAGTAGTTTATTACCAGCTTAACTGTTTAAGGCCACAGCTTTTGCCAGTCAAAATGGGACTGCACTAAGTGTGGGATAAACCATTCTGAGCCAGCCCCAAAATAAAGCTAGTCTCAGAGTCTCACTTCTCGAAGAATAAAATGGGGAAAAGCCAAAGTTATAACAAGTTAAGACCCATGTGCTGTTGTTGAGCCAGGTACAGAGTCATAGTACGTGCCTGATCCACCTCTTTATAGCCCACGATACCCTTTCCCCACATCTGTGATCCTACAGCACATCTCTGGCCATCTGAGAGTGTGCTCTGTGAGCTCTTGGCAGCAATGCTGCTGCCTGCCAGCACATACCACACACAGCCCATGGCACCACATGCAGCTGCATCCTGCTCTAGGAAAAGCAGCAGTTCTTAGGGACACTACTTAAGGTCCAGAAGAAGGTGTGGAGACCAGCCATGCGCGGTGGTGATGGTGGTGGTTCAGACTAGAGCCTGCACAAAGCTGGAGTAATGTGGGCCCACGTGATGGGAAATACATCTGCCAGCAGGGCATGGCATCGGCCTCTGCCTTCTGCAAGTTGCGGCTGGGAAGATGCTGAAGTTTGGTGTGCTGTTTGGTGTCTGTTTATTATTATGGCTTCTCTCACCAAAGCCCAGCCTTATGTCCTCAAGTGTATGTCCTGGCATATCTTGTATGAAAGGTCTGCGTGTATTTCCTTTGCTCTTCACACGCATTATTAGCAATGAGAGCTTGCAGCATCTCAGGGCAGAGCAGAACTCTGTGAATGTAGCAGAATCTTCCTCTCTGGATTAGAAACAGTTCTGGACATATAGGGCATGTAGTTTGGACCAAACATAGTTTGTACTGCTCACCTCTTTCCTTGCAGTTGCTCAAGAGGTAGCAGAGAAACAACCAGCAGAATGGGAAGCAAAAATCTACTTGGCTGGACATATTTCTTTAGTTTCTTAAGCTTCTGTGGCAGCTTAGATGTGCTGCAGGGGAAGCTCTTCCAGCAAGCCGTCAGGTCAAGATGTGACTTTAAGCTGGCCAGTGGGAAAAAATGGTAGGGGAGCTTGCAAGTGAAATGTCAGGAAAGAGGCATAACATTTGGCACATTTGTGAAGGTGCCTTGTGATTTTGGGTGCTCGGCTGAAATAAAATATGGGCCAGGCATCTTTGATGGGCACAGGAGTTGCTTTTGGAAATATTAGCTGTAATGTCTCACACATGATGTAGTCATGCCATAGTCAACAGGGCACTGTGTGTCATGACATAGCACAGAATTTGTACCTGCAGTGTTTGCACCGAAGGGCCTACTGCTGTTCTCACACCTGTGTAAATCAAGATCCTTTCCAAGAGTTAGGATGTTGACTTGTATAAAATTAGGACAAATAAGATGATAATGTACTGAATAGCGATTGTAAAATTCTTGAGTTATTACAGTTTACACTAAGACATAACAGCATAAATTGAAGTTTGCATCACTGTTTTCAAAGCAGTTTGATCTCAGATATTGCAATTGCTACTAATTCCACAGTGAGCCAAGCTAAATGAGAATGAGATTTACAGATGGTTAGTTTAATGTTAATTTTTCATTTATTGTTATTTTTATTTCACAAACTATTGTTGCATCCTGCAGTGCTCAGAAACTTATTTTATAAAAGTATTATCTTGTTACTGTGAGATGTGCTTGTGAGTCACACTGCAGTGAGAAAAACAATGCTATATTAGTCAGCCCAGCAGCACTGAGGTAGCTATAGAACAGAGCTGTGTCCCAGGCACTGCATGAATCTTTAACAAAGGCTATCAGTACTCCACCTAGATGCTATAGTTATGGTCACATTAGGAATAACAGCTAAAACTGCACAGATATGTGGCTTCCAAATCATTATTGCTGATGCTTGTGTACTAGATTTGGCAGAAAGAGCACAAATTGAATTCTAAATGTCCAACACGGTCAAGCTGAGTTGTCAGTGAGAAAAAAAAATTGCTTTTGACCTTGTAAAGTAAGCACATAATTTTCTTATGTGAATTTATTCAAATTCTGCATTTTAAAATGACATGTGCACCTATAGTTGCAAACAGTAAAAATAAGAATGTAAGAGGAAATTAAGAATGCCTGGTATGTTAAATGACACAAGTTTCTCAGGTCTCATATATTACTTTCACAATCTCACTACCATTAGCCTCAATCCTTTTTAGTCCACCACACCAGAGAAGTGAGCTAGACAAAGTAAGCGAATTCTCCATCATTCACTTCTTTATGTTATTGTGAGGATCAATAAATGCCCATTCAAAGGAACTGAGGTTAAGCCACTCATTAATCCTGCCTCCCAGAGATTCTAAAATATTATTTTCTTTTCTTTCTCATCACCTTTAAAGCATGCAAAATGCAGTTTATGGAAAGTGGGAATAATACAGAAAAGAACTTGCTGGAAGATTAAGCAAGTATTTGTATGGGGAAAACTCAGTGTTCATTGAACCAGTCCTCTTGTAATCTGTGGTTGGGCCACTTGTAACACTTTTTTTTTTKGCAATTTCTTTGCTTTAGGACCTCGTTTCTCTCTGTGCTTAGTTGTTTTTTTTTTTCAAAAGATTTGTGTTGCTTCACACACACAAAAGTTTGTCCTTGAATGTAAACAGCATTTAAAAACATTTTTAAAATAATAAACTTGGAATATAAACAAAAGAATTGTCAATGCATTAGACCAAATTCAATGAAAAGCTGCTCAGAACTGTTGGACAACTCAGAATGGCTTTGCTTATGCATCCTAATATTTTTTCACTCTATAGTTTTTATCTTCTTTTAGCTGTCTTTTCAGTAAAAGGGAAGCACTGCCACTCATGTTAGGCTCTAAGGTCCTTGAAACACAAAGGCACAGAGCGACTCTTGCAACTCTTTTGTCACCTGTAACCGAAATGCTTTACCTTGCGATGCATATTGCAATCCATTTATGTTTTCCCACCCAGACTTTCAGCGCTGGGACTTGCAGCAGCAGGTGCTCCAGCTGTTTGAACAGTACTGTACAGACGGGCTATCAGGAAGGTCTGCTTCTGTTTGACTTTGTGTTTATTTTGGCAAAACCCCTAGAGTTAATGTTTGTTACTCTAAAACAACTTTAAAACTTGCTTGGGAGTGGACCATTCAAGGTATGTACAAACAGATATGTATCTGTGCTGGAATACAGCTCTGGCTTGGAAACAGGGTAACTACATATGCCTGAGCTAATAACCTACCTTGGAATATGAAGAAAACAAACTTGATTTGGTTTGCACCCATCTACTCAGATGTGACATAAGTTGTCACTCAGATCAGGGTCCACCTGGAATGGCAGAAAAATAAGTAAGTTGCTAACTGAACCCACCTCACCGCACAAAAAGATGCTCCAGTATGAAGAGAGGAAGGAAGCATGCAGCTGGGGCTGCGGGGAGAAGGCAACCTGCCTTGCCAGCAGCAGTTTGCTCTAAAGTCAGCTGTCAGCATGCATCCCAACAATCTAATAAAAAGTGAGAGATTTAGTGCAATGTAACAGTATAAACCAAACATTTCAAAATAAATGCATAAAAGGCCTTAATGAGATATTATTTTGCTTTCCTCAAAATGGGTGTTTTTAAAACCTTCAGGATTCTAGCTGTCCTAGAGAAAGAATTTACAAGAGTAGCCATGTTTTATTTCTGTGAAAAGTTGGTGAATTTGTATGAAAGTCTAGTCACATACCCTGCATAAGTGATAGAGAAGTATGCACAGACCTTCTTGTCTAGATAATTCATTGCAGTACCAATCCTATTCTGTAATGTTAATGGGGTACTGTACAAGACTACCACTGTATAGGAAACCACTCTTAAATCCATTCATCTCCTTTCCATCACAACCACAGGAAGAGAAAGACAATGGCAGGATGGATTTTATGTCTATTCAGTTACATTTTGTATACAAAGAGAATACAAATATATTGTTAGTCTTGCTCTTTATTAATTGCCTCACTGGCTATTGACTCAAGCTCAGGTGGCATATTTTTCAAAAGCATTAATAACCTCTTTGTGTTCTAGGCCAGTGTTCCTCAGCCTTTTCAGGATGATGATTCCTTATTTCAAGTCAATATTACAACCACCCTTCCAACATTTATTGTACAGTAAGAGTAAAAAATGTTTACACATGGTAATAGCAATGAGCTGGTTTAATCCAGTGTGTTTTGAAAGAATTACTCCATCCATGTCTAAAAATCAACCATAAATGGCATGCCTGGGGCATCTGTACCCTGGCTGCCCCCATCTGGGACGTGACCCACCTGTGCCCTGGGAGGTGCCCAGCTTCCCTACCCACACAGGAGACCAAGACAGATGCCACGCACCCAGCTCTTGTCCCAGTTGAGACAAAAGAAGAGATTTGCACCCAGATGGGAAAGCTAGGAAGCGCTACACAGTCCAGCATTTTGGTTTTAGCCAGAAAACACTGGTCTTTTAAAACTGAAGTCCTATGGGGACTGAAATAGCAAGGAAGGGTCACTTGTGACGGTTGAGAGGAGCAGATCTCAGGTACCTCGATGGTTTTGACATCCTGCAAGTTATTCTGGGACTTCTTTTCTTTGACATGGATACTACTCGTACTTTCAGCTCTTTGCAAACCCACTAATTCTGCAGTCACAAAGTATCACAGGGTAACGATGATCCAGCACTGCTGCTCCAGGCAGATGGTGGCTGCTGGCTGAGGAGGTGTCTGATGTCTGATTCTGCAGTTCTCCCCCTACTCACAGAGCCCAGCATTTTCTTTGGAAACCACACACACATGCAAGTTCAGTCACGACCGCAGTGCCTCGTTTCTTTGCACCTCAGGCTTCAACTGGCCTTTTGATTTTGTGGAACCCCATATATTCTTTTCCTCCAGGCCAATACTTCTGGCACCAATTCACTGCAGTCACCTGGGCAAGCCAGAATGTATTTCTGCACTTGAATCCTTCTCTCCTTGAAGCCATTACAGGGCAGTTCAGTCACCTTTTAAAAGCACAGTAGCATTAATTCAACACAAAAGCATATCAGAGAAGTAACAGCTTTCCATATCTGAAATAATGGGTAGCCAGTGCTTGAGGTTGTATTAAAACTCAGATAAAATAGCTGAAGAGACTACAGGCACTCTGCTGCTGTCTGTGCAAGAAGGCAGTTGGGTCCAGCTGGGCTTGCTGGTTTTGTTCATGTTTCTGGACCTTCTCTGGTTCCCACAGAGCTAGGAAGGAGCTCTGTGCTGTCATTGTGCATGCAACAAAACTCTCCAGGCTGGGCAAACTGCTGGTCCTGAGGTGTTTTCTGTGTCCTAATAGTACTGGGCCCAAACTAAAAGTGTCCTTGCAAGGTAAGTAGAAAGTACTGTGGAACATGAGAAAAGTTAGTGGAGCAACATGGAATCAGTTCAGGTCCTACCTGGCCAGAGAAAATAAGCGTGGTAGGAGCCAGCTTGATGCCAGGGGGATTGGCTGGGTGTTGCTGTGACGTTTCTAAGCGCTTCCAGCTCTGAAAGTGCCTTCCAGGTTTGCATGAGCTCATTCTCCATAGACCCTGCCGGGTTTGTTCATTCCATCTCCGAGCCATATAGAAAGAAGTCAAACCCTTCGTGAACCTGCAAGCCAGGGCTGGGAAGGGATGCTCTCACATAGCTGCTGGACCTAAACTGTCATCTGCATCTGGGGCATGGACAATCCACAAACAAAATCATAACATCATGGATGTTAACTATCTCAAAACAATTCATATAGAAACATAATTTACCAAGTTGTCTTTTATCTTTCGTGTTCTGATATGTCTAAAGGACTTCAAGCATGACTGCATGGCCTGTTTCAGTCTAGTGTTTGCTAGTTTTCATGCAGCGTTATCTGTGGGGCAGAATATAATTTAATGTCTCCTTAGGCACCTTGACGTAGGTAAATGTAGGTGCTTCCTCTTCAGGAAGGTGAGTTTCTGTGACCTTTCAAAATGCTCGTTATCATCCATCTTTGGCTGCTGGGGATTTGCCTTTATTTACCTCCTACTGCCTTTAGAAACTGCAGTAAGTGTTCCTTGTTCTGGCCACTCAGACAGCAATGTTAGAATTTGCAAGCCTCTAAAGGTACATTTGTAATGCTGTGCTCATGGTGTGTTTAAGTAGTCTTGGGTTCTGAAACACACAGGTTTAACGTGTATTCAGGAACATTTTACCCAGGCACCCATGGACTTCAAACATCTGCTTTAAATTGGAAATACAACTCATGGGGTGTGGCTTTGAAGATAATTCCAGTTTTTATCAAGTTAGATGTTTAGTTTAGCACTGTATTACTCTCTGTAAGGGAAACCTAATATGGCACTGTGTAAAACAAATTCAGATATGGTGGAAAAGTATATCAGTGTTCCCAAGATAAGGAGAAGTACAGTTTCACATGCAATATTTGTACTCGGACTGATTTTCTGCCCGTGAAATAGCAGTGGGTCAAAAGACAGATAAAATCACTTGAAGTGAATAAGTCACAGTTCCCTCTTGATTGTTATCTTCTGTGTGGAAACACCACCTAAAGTTCATGGTATAACGCTACATTATTATGGTGTTTTTGCATGAAAACTGTGCTGCATTAGACTGAATGAAAATACTGAAAATATCCTTTATTGAATTTCTTACTCTGTGTAAGTAGTACCTACCGAAGAATGGAGTACCAAAAAATAAAATAGACTTGTATGCTACAGAAAATTGCTTGTCTGAAACCAGTTTACTACTATAAAGTGTATTATTCCAGCAGAGTTTGCATAGTTGCCATGTCACAGAGTGACACATTTCAGAAAACATCAACAAAGCTGGAGTTTGCATTATGTCTCTAGGGGATTTTAGAAAAGGAAAATAAAAGTAGATGTATTTTTTTTTCTATTTGATAGGCTTCTTCACATTAGCTGATTGAAGCATTTTGAAGTAATGGTGAAAAAACCAAAACTTATTATTTTTATTTGTCAGTAATCTTTAAGGATCTTTGTCTTAATTAGGCTAGTAAAAGCTTTATAATGACATATTTTCTGTAACCAAAAGGTCTTCAGAATATTTAAAGTCATAATGCAACAAAATAAGAAACTGGACCATAAAATACAAATACAGTATGTACAGATGAAACAGTAATATACATGAATTGAGGGGACATAAAATTCACCCTAAAATATGATTAACCCAGTTCCAAGGAAAGACTCACAAGTGGTGATCTCATTAGTGAGTTATGGGGGTTTCCACATGAGTGAGGAAATCACGTATAATGGTTGCTCATTACATACCCTATTTATTCATAGGGCATCTTTAGAAAAGCTTTTATCCCCGATTATGTTGGGACTAGTGGAAAAAAAAAAAAAAAAGACAAACAGGAGATTCCCCAGAACTTCAATTTCTTTGATTGTATGAGTTCTTTTCACTAAAATGAAAGTTTGTCAATGCAAAAGTAAGAAAACCAACCAACAACAAAAATCCCTAAACCCCAAACTCTTCTCTTTTTTAACAGATAAATAGAAAGTATTCTGATTTTAGAAGTTATTTGATACGGACAAAAGCAACAGGTCTGCATAATGTCTCTGCAAACTTTTTCAGCATCAAGGTTTCAACTTCAAAGGTAGACATTTGTGGCAGTAAGACCAGGGTATGAATCTACAGTATCATTACGTGGGCAAAACTGAACCACCCCCACCCCCACCCCCATTTTATATGTACTAAGAAATATTTTCCAATCAGTAAAACTAAATAAAGAATTAGATCTATTATTACTTTGGAACTGAAGAACAAGACAAAGGTACAGAAATACCTGGGAAGAGTTGTAGGCTGTGAAAACATCTCCTAGCTGTCCTCAAACTCTGCTGAGTAAGGGCTGCTTAAGTATCAATAACACAAATGTTGAGTTCACAGATAACAAGATGCAGTGAGATACTCCATTAGCCTACTCTCATCTGAGTAACACCTAACATCTGAAGTTGATTTTTGTCCCCTAGGTTTAGTGGGAATATTTGCAAACTAAAAAGGGGAATCTTGATTTTTTTTTTTTTTTCTTTAATTTTCTATTCCATGGCATTTTTGTGCCATGATAAGCACTAAGCGAAACCAGTCAAATGTGGAAACTCATACTCTTTTAATAGAATAAAAATGGAATATCAAGAGCTGAATTAGCATTTTTGGTACAGTTTAGAGCAAGAGACTATTTATGAAATAGTGAGACTCTTTTTGGAAACATACAGTTTTGAACATTGGTGATGTTCCATGTTTCATTGTTCTAAGAATTTCTGAAAAATGTCAGGGTACCTTTTTAATATATGCTGGGACAATTTTTCTCTGAATACAGTTTTCCTTTTACTAATAATATCAGTAAAATAAATATTTTCAAACAATTTTCACTGCATTTATGTTTTGTTTTCCCTCAGTGTGAGTTCTAACAAAATCTATGGTATTTTGATAATGTTGTTTAAACTTGAAATACAGAGAAACCTTTCATGATAAATCTCGCATTATACCCTCAGCAGACAGAATACAGTTTGGGCTAGCTTGCCCTACTCCTAATGGAGGGAAATGCTTTCTCTGTGTAGTCCCTCTTCTCACATATCTGTCTTAAAAATAACAGCAATAAAGATGTGATATGCCAGTAATACTCATTAGGTCAGACCTGCAGCAATTCATACTGAGGATTAAATTTCTAGATATTGAAAATTAATCTAAAATTCTGACACTAAGTAACACTCACAATAGCATCATAATATTTGTAGCTGAAATGTCCCAACTAGAAGCAGCGATGTGATTCACCGGCTGATCCCCATCCTGACGGACTACACATAAGCCTTTCTGGTCAGTGAAACAGGTAACTGAGCTACCTGCTTCAGGGAATGTGGCTGGCTGCTTACATTTCACATTTTCCAGGCATGGAAAGCCAAAAACTTGATGAAGAAATTCATTCCTAAGTGAAAAAAAGGAACATGCCTGCTTTCTGCACGCCACTCTATATGAACAGTCTGGCATATTTTTTAAATTTTAGTGACATTTTCTGCAATACAGCATGTACTACAGGGAAAGTAACAGCCCTTTTCATATATAATCGATACTGTACCAACCCGGTTCAAAGACAAGTCAGACTAACAATACTTTGAGATGGCTGGCACATTATGCATTCTGGAAATTCTAATTTTATGTAAATTTGGGAAATGTATGCATGTGCCAGAGTTGCTCTTTGTTCATGCACTGTTTTAGCATGTCTAAGTAGGAGAGGCTGCCATACAACATGGGTTGCAAAACAGCAGATGGGGGTGATTTAGTCTCTGAGGAACTCTAATTTCCTCTGAAAAAGTACTCAGGTTTGTTATTTTATTACTATGGGGAAATATATATTTTAAAATATATTAACAGTTAGTGCTTGTCTAGTTGGAAAATATCTCAGAATACCTTTAAGAAAGAGTTCTCTGTGTGGACACTAATTCCTCTGTAGGAGTCCACTGTGAAAATGGATTAAGTTAAACTGGAAAAAAACCCTGAAGTCTTAGTGTTGAAGAGCATCTACATAGAGACTTAGAGCACAGCAGTTATTGTGCTTGAAATTCATGCCCTGACATATTTTGTTGTAACTTCCCCATACAGACAGACCCATACTTTATTACCTCCAGATGGAGTTATGAAATGCTACTATTGCTTTCTGCATTTACTGATAAAATTCTTCACTGAAGACTGATTAGCGGTGACAAAACTTTGCAGTCAGAGGTTGAATAGTGCATCCCTGAAATACTCATTTTATGCAGATTTAGAAAATAAATACATTTACAATGGTTTCCTCTTTGTTCTGCCACTGTTCTGGCATGTCAGATTAGTGGTAGATGCCACACAGCAGGAGCTAGGAAATTCTGTCTGAAAAAGAGATGAGGTTTAGAGTCATTTTAGTCCCTGTCAAGACCAGGGTTCCCAAGTAAAGGGACACAGATTTAATACTGTTGTAATCAGGATATTTTAAACATTTAAAGGGTTCATGTTTGTGTTGTCAGATTATTTGCTGGAGTTTCAACCCAAGCAGCTGTGTGCGTGTGGCGGGGGTGTAGGAAGAAAGGAAGCTTGTATTTACTGTGCTCTTTTACATTACTTCAGCCTCAAGAAGATTTGTAGCTAACACAACTTTGATGTAGAATGTCAAACTGATATTCCTGAAATCCTCATTTTGGTTATCACTTTTCAGATATAAAATGCAAAGGTGGCTCTAAGTTTTGTTGGCAGTAGGATAAGGTTAGTGTACACAGGGCTTGATCCACCACTCGTCTGAGTTTGTGCAAGAGTTCCCACTGATTTTAACTGTACAGAATCAGGATATTTATGCCAAATTTATGGTGTTTGGGAAAAGTGTGGTTAGATTACAGTGTCTGCAATCTACGATTTTTCCAAAATGTCAAGATATATTTGCCTATAGAAATACTACGTTCAACTGAAAAACTGTGATTTCTCTGTATTCAGCTTGGATCTTTTGAACATATAATTAGGTAGCAAGAATCTGTTGCATTTCTTTGAAGAATACTGGTTGCAGTGAAAAAAAATGCTGTAATACTGTTCGGGGAGCAATCACAAGGGACTAAATCACAGGGACTAAAATTCTGTATGGTGATGAACCTTTAGAGATTAACAGGCTGGCATGGGTTTGCAAAGTTCCCTCGCTAAGCATTTATCGGACTTCTGAGTTTGAATCCATGTATTCACTTGAACACTTTTTAGCTCCATTTGCTCAGGGCAGCTTTATAGGATTGTCCTTTTCCTTGGCCTCTGGCTTACATCTAGGCCTAGAGTGTCTACAAGGCACATCATCTTCAAAGTGAAACCCAAATATACAAGCGGCTGAGGCCCCAGGAACAGGCCAGCTAAGTTTCCCTCATAACAAAAGCATTTCTTCCTCAGCATAACCCTTTCATGGAGGTTTAAGTAAATATGTTTTAAGGAAATTCATTTTACTTTGCAGACCTCTAGGAACACACGTATGGAGTCAGCTACCACATGTCAAACAAGCCACCGCATTTCAAAAGATAATATCATGCTTAGCAACTATGGAAGCATACAGGACCATTTTTATCTTTCTTTTTATAAGCATATGTGTATTAGCAGGATCCTGATCTTGGATTTTACATTCTGGTGGACGCAAGGACCCAACTACCCTTATTCTGTTCAACTATGAAGAAATAAGTAACCATACATTGGATCAGAGAGATATAGAGAGATTCAACTTGCAGGCTGGGATATGGAAGTCTCTTCATTTTTAGTTTTCATTGGAGAGGATTCTGTTTCATCCTATCTGTCGCTCCTTATAAATCATTTCACAAATTTGAAATCTGAAGCTTGCTGTTGTTGGCATTTGAGCTAATGTCAAAATGCTTTTGCTGCTTTACCTGTGAAGTAGACAATCTATATTGAATGTCCTTGAAATAGTCATTTTGGTAGACTCTGACCTTTTTCAGGCACAGCAATCTCTGTTTCGAAGCACAGATAAACCAAATGTTGTTAACATTCTCTAGCCCACTTTCTCACTCATGAAGTGGGAGTTATGAGTGTTAGCTATTAAATTACCAGTGGGAGAAAAATGGAATAGCCTGGCTGCCCTTTCACAATCCAGCAGTCTTGGGCCCGCAAAGAAAGAGGTGCAGAAACTTTACTTGTCCAGGGGCAGCACCAGCAACCCCTACGTCTGCCCCATAAGGAAAAGCACCATCTATCCCATGACTGTTTCACTAGCTACATCTTCCATGACACCTATAATGCTGGTTTTACATAGCCAGTAAATTATATTTTCTTATTTTCACAGTTCAGATGGTCTTGGATCCAGTCTTGGGTCTAAACCTGATAAGCTTACCAGTGTGTAACTTCACTGTGTAGCTTTGCATAACTAAATATTTTCAACACGTTCAGTGGATCTGTGCTTCACATTAATTCAGGAACATGCATGATCCAAATAGGCCCTGGAGAGCATGACATCTGACTTTCCAGAATATGCAGATTATATAAAAATTCAAAGTATATCCTAGAGCACAGATGCAAGCTAAGCAGTTAGTATATTGATATGACTGAAGCGATGTAAGTATATACAAATAATCTTCCCATTTTAATAAAATATTTAGTTTTGCTCAAATTAATAATAAATATTTCCATAGTGGAATAGTATATATAAAATAATTATAGTTTTATCTCACCACTTTACTTATTTACATCTTGCATTAGTCATACATCCTTTTTTTCCTTTGCATTTCCTTTTTCCCATGTGTTACAATTACATTCTAGCACTTCTTTCAGGCTACTTCTACAGCTCACCTCTTTCCTGGATCCACTTAGGAACGGTGTATCCTTCACTGACAAAACTCAGTGCTGTTTTGTCTTTGATATTTCAGCTCTTGTAGCCACATCCATCCTCAAAGATTGACACAATCACTGCATGTCCTACTGATGCAGTAAAAGGTACACTTTTTTTAATGTTTGCATTTAAAATTGCAGTGTATATTAGGGTTCAGCTGAGGTTTTAAGCTGTGTTTGTACACGTAAAAACTCAGATTTTGAGGAGATGGACTGTGTGAGAGTTTTTGCACCCAGCACCAAAGCATGCTGTATTCAAGCTCTGCTTGTCTCCTCAGATGAAAATTGCAAAGAGGGGGTGACGGGGACGTGTGGGTGTAATTGTATAATTAGGCACATACTGCTGTATTTTAGCACATACTGTCCCCTGCTGGGAATAATCATATTACTGGTAAAAGTAATCTTTAAGTGCAGGTATGTGTTCATCCTTCCACCTACCATTCAAAAAGGTAGGCTGATAAGGCCTCCTTTGCCTTTCCCTCTCAGACAAAGGTATGGCCTCCCTGACCCATCCCTTGATCACCATGATGCCAAGAATGTAAGCATTTCCATTTGCTGAGGATTTTATCCCATCAGATGGGATTGCTGTACGCAGGATGCAGTTGAAGGCACTGCACAGGCTCCCACAGGAGGGGAATGGCATAGTTTGACCTTCCCATGGGATGGGCTGCCTCGTGCCCATCGGCATGTCTGATGTCCAGATTCGTTGCCCTAGGCAAAATCTTCTCATGGCATTAGTGATTGCCTGCTGGCTGCCCCATACTGAGCTTCAGAACCATTTTATTTTTCCAGAAGATGTCAAATGGAAAGGAGTACTCTCTGCAACAATTCCCTGTTCTATTGCAGAAATGAGAGATGAACATTTACATTCCCTCTTCTTCTTCCCAGAGGTCAAAACCTTCCCTCCCCACTGCAACCAGAGCAGCAGGTGATCAGTGGAAAGCAAAGGTCTGGGGCATGAGGGCAGCCTGGCTGCCATGGCCTGGGGCCTGAGAAACATAACAGGGTGTCTGGGCTGACCATGGCTCCGTGCCCATCCCTGCTCTCGCCCATCTGCAGGTCACTGGAACTTCCTGGCTGACGGTCTCCGAGGTTATTTCAGTGCCCACGCTCTCAGCAACTGCACACCAATGCAGTCCTTTGGTGAATAGCAAGGTCGGTGTCATTAATGCAAAGCTGACACTGGTGGGAGTCAGAGGATTTTGTTTGCTTAGAAGATACAGTGGGTTTTTTGGGTGTGTCTGGCTATTCAGTTTAAAATAGTTCTTTTGGTGCAGCTTTGCCAGACTTCATGAATTTGTTTATGCTCCTCTTTTTCCTCTTTAAAATTTGATTTGTTAGCTGTATGCCCATGAGGTAAATTCTTGCCATTCATTTCTACCTGGCAGTGGTGAGATGAGAAGTTTCAGGAACTGAAGCTCCATACATCCTTCTTCAACAAATTTTCTATTTTGAAGACTGAATTTATGACATTCATGTGGCATTTTCTATAAAACTTTGCAATGCATCAAGTATGATGACTGTCTGGTGAAGGTCTTAACAAAATTATGTACATCTTGACAATTATGCTGCCTGTGTGTGGCTTTCAGAAACCAAGAACAATTTTTGTTAGCTGCATTTTATGTTGATGTCTCTCTGTTTGTTAATTACCATTTTGTTTTATCTTTCTTGGCAGCTGTTTGTCTTCCCTTTTAGAGGGTAGACTGTATCACAGACTCAATGTGTTACCAAATATTTGTTTTTCTTGGAACCTCAGAACTGCGTGTTTTGGATAAGAAAATTTTTCACTGTTCTTCAACTGAAACTTCTATAACAATTTTTTCCTTTCTCTAAAATATTAAGGATTTATACAAAGGATTTCAGCATCCACCAGGTTCACAGGAGAGATTTGAACCATAGATAACTGCTTAGCGGGACTGACAGCTTCACTCCTGTGTCCTTCTTGAACTTACTGGTTCTCCTCTACCTTGCCCTCAGCTCACGTTGTAAAAAAGGTATCAGATAGAAGTGTTATTTTTCAAACTAAAAATCTAAGAGTTACATTCACAAAACAAGTGGTCTCTGAGGAACGCGGGGCGCATCCATGTGGAAGGTGAGACCGGACTAAGCTCCTGTCCCCGCTCCAAGCTGCTGGAATGGGGCCAGATTTGAGTTGGAAGCTGTATAGCCATGCAGAGGTGACACTGTCTCCATGCTAATATGCTGAAAGAGAGGTCATATTGGTATGCACACTTTTTTTTGTTCTGTTTTATGTTCTCCTGGAGTTGGCTCATTCTGGGAGAAAAGGTGAGATTTCACTGTAAAATACCCTAGACCCTTATGGTTAAGGTATCCTCCCTGAAAGTAGGAGATGTGAGTTCAAATTTCTTCATTGGCTGGGAAGCTCTGCACGTTTGGTGCCTGAGGAACCTCACTGGTGAAAGTAAAGGATATCCATGATACCTCTGAAACACAAACCCTGCATCCCCACTATCTGTCTCGCTTGGGCATGAGTTTTGTTTTAACAAAATTGGGTAGTTTGGGGTCTAAATCTTACGATGACTTTTATACACAACTATCCTATATTCCTGCAATCTGTAGACATGGTACCGCATCTATGACTTTCATCCTCCCCAGACTGGTCCCTAACATACAATACAGATCTACTCCAGGGTCCTTGCATGCCTACAATATTAAGTGTTAATAGAGTTGGAGTTTTGAGGATGTAAGTTTGAATTTAGGGTATAAAATTTGAATTCACCACAGTGGACACCTACATTCTTTTCTGGTAATAGCAAGCTGGAGTAACTCTAATTTATTACACTCAGGCATAAAGGTCTTAGGGAAGGTCTTAGCTGTATTTTTGCTTAATAGAGAAAAATTATATTATTTCCTTCATAAACAAAACATATTTCTGATTCATTAATTTTAAAATATATTGAGCAAAAGGAAGATACTTCACTGGACTTGAAAGTCACTGTGAAGAGAAACAGGCTGTGGGAAGCAAGAAAATGCATGCGTTACTGTTTTGTGAAATAAAAATTTTCAGAGGATTTTCAAAGGTACAGTCAGAAGCTCGATACTTAACTGTCACTTGTGGCTTTAAAGTCCTTCCCTCGTGATGAGCAGTTGCCTGCAGGAGAGCCAAGGGACCGGGTGTCCCTCCACTCTAATGAGCATGGTGGGAGCACGTGCCTGGGGTTTAGGCAGAGGACAGGAGGGGCAGCTCAAGGTGAGTCACTTCTCATACCAGCTGCCTAACTTCTTTATTTTTATTACAAACATTTTTCAAGTGAAAATGTCGGGGTGAGAAAGCCATCACAAGCAGTGGCCAGGCTTTGGCTGGTCACTAACAACAGGAGCATTGACATTCTGCTGTCCAGCTCGACTTCCCCTGTTGCAGTCAAAAAAGCTTAAAGAAATAATGTGGTTTTTTACATGTTCTGAACCTACAGCTTTTTGAAGAAAAATTGCCAACATAAAATAATAGAAAAAATGTTACCTTTGCAGTAGTTACCTTTCGATTTAAACTACACTAGAGAGCATGAAAACTGAGCAGTTAGTTCTATAACTAACATAGGAGAGGCATCACGCCAGCACCACTCTCTTGTTGCTGTTACTGAAGAAAAGATTTTCATCAAGAAATACATGCGATATTTATAGACTTTCACTGCAACACCTCTCAAATGTAATGTTGCCCTAAACAATAACATTGACGTCTGTTTTCCTAAGCACTGTATTGGTTAATACAATGACATCTATGTAATTAAATATGCAGATGGGTGTTTTAAATTAAGTTTTAAAACATTTTGAGTTGCAGTAATTAAACCAAATTCACTATGTAAACAATATCAAACCATCTTTACAAGATAATTATTCTGATATTGAAATAGTACGTGTTGTATTTTTTGTCTCTCGCTCATTACAACAACATGCAGCAGTGGCAACGTTAGGGCATGCATTACACTAGTTTTCTTCCTGTGCCGTGTGTATGGCAGAGGTTGATGATGTCTGGCAACTGTTGAGGTTGTTGGAAAATACTCTTGACTTTGCTCTCAGGTTCATGATGATTCTAGCCATTGGTAACAGAAATAAATCATGTTATTTGAATCAGCCTGTTATATTTAAGTACAGGTCAATAAAGATTCACAGAAGTATTGAATGGCTCTCAGAGCAATTGGAGTTTTTTTACTGATTTGGATAAGCATATGTGTCGTGGTTTAACCCCAGCAGGCAACTAAGCCCCACACAGCTGCTTGCTCACTCCCCCCCCCGGTGGGATGGGGGAGAGAATCAGAAGAGTAAAAGTGAGAAAACTCGTGGGTTGAGATAAAGACAGTTTAATAAGGAAAGCAAAAGCCGCACACACAAGCAAAGCAAAACAAGGAATTCATTCACTACTTCCCATCGGCAGGCAGGTGTTCAGCCATCTCCAGGAAAGCGGGGCTCCATCACGCGTAACGGTTACTTGGGAAGACAAATGCCATCACTCTGAACGTCCCCCCCTTCCTTCTTCTTCCCCCAGCTTTATATGCTGAGCATGACGTCATTATGGTCTGGAATATCCCTTTGGTCAGTTGGGGTCAGCTGTCCCAGCTGTGTCCCCTCCCCGCTTCTTGTGCACCCCCAGCCTCCTCGCTGGTGGGGTGGGGTGAGAAGCAGAAAAGGCCTTGGCTCTGTCTAAGCACTGCTCAGCAATAGGGAAAACATCCCTGTATTATGAACACTGTTTCCAGCACAAATCCAAAACATAGCCCCATACTAGCTACTRTGAAGAAAATTAACTCTATCCCAGTCAAAACCAGCACAATATGTTTATATAAACCATCTGAATTATCCAAACATCTTTGTTATGCATATTAGGACAGAGAGTATAAAAGTATGGTTTTCCATGGGGTAATTTACCACTTTTACCCTTTTCAGAGCTGAATAGAAAAGATACACCATGCTGTGTGATCTGGTGGGTTAAAAAGCAACACTATTATTTACCGTAATAAAGATTTCAGCCTACACTTGTTCCATGGGTGAGCAGCTTTTTCAAGCCAGTCTTTGGAGTCATCTCTTAAACACAATATACAGAAATAGTCACTGGATTTAAAATGAATGTTTGTATCACAGAAAAATAATGTATTTGTGCACATAGGAATATAAGACCTTGTAAGAATGTAATCCTTCCAGATGCTGCCAGTTCTGATTATTTGTTTTAAGGAAAGTCCACTACGACCAAGCGTGGAGTCTTAATTAAGCTGAATAAACTGCCAGTGAATCCAGTGCTTTTTGGCTTGTACTGAGCTGTCTGGTTTAGGTCCTGCAGGGTGCAGTGCTACCTTGCTTGGTGAGCTGAATAATTATTTATATCTCGGTGAACACTAATATCACCCCTTATCTAACTTTACACAGGCTGTCAAGCTAGCAGTTCCTGAAGAGATCATTCAGCTGGGCAATGTTGTCCCACATGGTGGGTCAGGGTCCAGCTGCCCTTTTCTCATTCTGTGGGGATGGCTTGAAAGTGCTGGAACAATGGTTTTACACCACATTGATTTTATAATCCCTAATCTAATGTCTCCAGGGGGGACTATAATTCTATGTAACAGGCATAAAACAAAGAGATAAATGTTAAAGTTCCTAATGAAAACGGAGGCATCAAGGACCCACTGAGGGTCTCTGTATTTATTTTCAGGCTAGTGATTCATGCTACTTAGGTAAATTATTTTTTAAAAAGCATGTTTCTTAGAACGGCATGGTACAAATAATGTACGTAGCATGGTGCCAAGGTTTGTCAAGTTGCTAAATTGAACCCACATTGATTCCACATTAATCGAGTTTATATAATTTAGTGATGCTGTACAGTAGGCCTTTATGAAAGTGTATTTATACCTAAGGTATGCACTGAGGCACCGAGGCGTGAGGCTGAATTTATGCCATTTAGCTTCTCATACTTCTACAGATATAGTCTAGAGAGTCTTATTTTGACTTGGAATGTGAAATTATCAAAGATTAAGGAAATTATCTGAAGTCTCAATTCATAAAATACTCATGCCTTGTCTACAACTGCACAGACATTTCAGGGTACAGGAATAGTGCATGTTTCTATTCTGTGCTGGAAGCATGCACAACTCCAATAAATGATCTGGATGAGAATAAGATTGTGATTTTAGTAAAAATAACGAGCTTTAACAATGGGAAAGTGGACATTGAACTCCATAAAAAACATGGCGTTACCATCATTTTTCCAATTTGTCAAAATACTCTTGAATTCCTGCTCCTGTTCTCCAGCACCCTTACAGCATTTCCAGTGTGGTGTGGTCTCCAGGTTTAATAAGCAACCTCTCTTTTCCACCATCCAGGTCATTAATGAAAATACTGAAAAGCAACAGAACAAGACAGACCCCTGTGCAAGCCCACTCCATGCATCCTTCCAGTCCTGACAACGAACCACTAATAAGTACTCTCTGAGTATAGTTTTTCACTCATCACATAGTAGTTTCATGAAAGCTATGTTTTCCTATCTTGCTTTTAAGATTATTACGTGAAGTAAGTTTCAAAAAGCCGTACTAAAGCCCAGATATATGACATTCACTGTTCTCTGCTATATTATGTTATTTTATGCTGTCATACAGGGCGATTAGGATGGCTTGACTTGATTTGCTTTTGACAAATCCATACTGGTTGTTACTGATCTTAATTATTTTTAGCTATTTACTCATCATTTGCTTGTTTATTTGTGCCTACGGTTTTTTTGGTCCCTGAAGGAAAATTGCCTGTTTGTAACTAATTTTCTAATTTTACAATTTCTTTTCCCCCCTTTTTAGAGATGGTCACTACAGCTGTATTCTTGTAGTCTTCTGGGACTTCCCTTGGGCTCCAGAAGTTTCTGGAAATAACAGCTCTACTATTGCTTCATCTGGTTCTCTCAAGTGCCTGAATTTTATTTGGCTCAGCTGGTTGGAAAATATTGAATTTATCCACATATTCACTAGCTTCACCTATTGTGGGAGTAAATGCAATACTGCCCTAGTTTGCAGCTCTGGCTTTTGGCAGCTTATGGCATTTACTGTCCTCGTAACAGGGATGTCAAAAGGGAAAGTTTGCTTGCACTTTGGACAGTCCTGCATGTGGTCCAGTATATTAGTTTAAACCATAAATGAGGGTAAGCCGGTGTTATTATTCTGGACTGTGAACTGCAGCGGCCGGGGTGAAGAGTCCCTTTCTTCACTAGTAGCATGGGGTGGTAACTTCGGGCAAAAAAGCAGGCAGGCGGTTTGGGGAAGACACAAATGTAGCTGATGCAGCTGCTTGCTTCGGTGCACGGGGCAGAATCCCACAAAGCTGAACTGCAGGATTCAAGTGGCCAGGTGATCTGCGGGCCAGCCCTTCCCACATACCAACACCAGGGCCCTAGGGAAGATGCACTTGCATCAGCAGAAGGAGTTTTTCTGTTGAAAACCCTACACAGGATGTAGCAAGAAAAAGAACTTTTTTCCCATGGTATTTTTCCTGTATTGTGGTATTTGGAATCTCTGCAGGCACACTCATTAGCCAGTGGAATTATAGAGGCTGAAGTTGTTGGTGCGGACCTGCCCCAGGCTCTGCCCCAGACCTGCAGGCTGCAAAATGGTGCTTGAACTAGGAAGTCCAAATTCAGGAGACTCGGAGTCTCTGTGTTGTGAACAAGGGCAAGTCACRTTGCTCTTTTGAACCTCAGTTCTCCAACTGTAAATTAAAGGTACCGATACTTTGCCTCCCTTTAACGTGTCTAAGATGTACAGGCGCAGATTTTCATGTAAGACAAGTCTGTGCAGACTATTTGGCTAGAAGCTGATTTTGCTGTTCTGTTGGATGTGTATCTTGTGTCATTGCTTGAGACGCAGCTGATCCCTGTGATTGTATTGTATTATTACCCTGGTTTAACATTCAGAAGTCCTGAGCCTTGCTTTTCTTTATAAGGAAGAAATGTAAATAAATTTATATCATAAACCTATTTTTACAAAATACAAATCTCCATACCTTGCACCTGTGATGCTGTCACAGTTTGTTGAGCATAGCATATATGTATGCTAGTCTGAAAATTTAGTTGAGCGTAAATGGTGAACTAGCAAGAAAAATCAAACATCTGAAAAAAAACCTGAATTTGAGAATTAAAAGAAAAAAAATTCATTCCTGAAAGAGCACTCCTCCTTGAACATTTGGTGCCATTGAAGTCTGTAGCTGTCAAGTATGGGAACAGAGTAAAAAAGATGGCTGGGGTCCTTTCATCCTCACAACAGTAGAAACGGTTATGCTTTGTATGGAACAATTAAGTACTCATCAGACACATGAGAGAAGGATCTTTGGTGAAGGCACAGCTCCCTGCTGAAGCCCAGCCACAGCAGGCCCAAGAGCACATCCACACAAGTTGAGCAAGGGTGATGCTCTTATCTTCAGGCCGTAGCACAGAGCCTGGTCCCCTGGCTTGCTTTGTCCCCAGTGGGTGTGTGCAACAGGGATGTCTCCACTGCTCAATGCAGCTATGTGCATCTTGATGCCCCAATTAAAAAAAAAGCCTCTGAGGCCCAAAGGGACCAAAAGGACAATGCTGATATTAGTCAGGCTAACAGCTAAAGTCTAGGCTTAACATATCTCACCCCAAAATTCCTCCGTGAAGCCCATGGTTGTTCATTATCTGCACATCCTTTTGTGCATTTTAATGGCTTTTCAGAGTCAGCTTGAGGACAGCACTGAATAGGCGCTGAACAGTTGAAGGAGCTTCCACAAAGAAACAATTTTCCTCTCATCTTCTCTGTGCTCAGAAGAGGCTACAGGATCATCTAACATCATTGCTTAATGAGGAACTAATTCCTCTTGCAAGTCTAGCAGCTGCGGTGGAGCTTCAGCTAATCACTCAGGAATATTCAGTCCTGCTAAAAATATTCAGTGATAGAGATTTTACTAGCGCTTGGTAAGCTCTTACTCAGCATAACAGGAACTAGGGGAAAGGCAGGTACTTTTAAGATCACTGTTCCTGATGTACTCAAGGTTCCTTGTAATAAATAGAAAGTGTCTATATGATAGCAACCTCTTATGGAAGTCCTAAGCTCTGTAGCATTCTCCCCGTGGTATCCTACTCTGTGGTCTCATCTGTCTCCCCACCTTCACCCTTGCAAAGATGCCTCCAGACATCTGTTTTGTGGCTGTCTGTATGCTGCAGGGAAACATGCAGTATAATGAAGGCTTTTAATGCAGCTTCAGGTATTTTATGTAGTAAATAAAGGCAGGAACAGAATCTCATCCTGTATTCACACAATTTGAAGTAATGAACTATACTAAGTTTGGTGTCAGAGAGAAGTATTTGTCACTGAAAATGTATTTAATGATGAAAATACAAAAGTCAGCAAGAAATGCCATGAATTACCCTAAAGTTTATAGAATTACCTTTTCAAATATAAAAATAATTGCAAATTAGAGTTCAGTACATCTGAATTCTTCAAGTTACACATTGAATAGGCCAAAAACCCCAATAAAATAAATTATAATTGATTTCATGGTGCAATTTTAACAAAACTCAAAAAGCGGTGTTGAGGAAAAAAATTAATATATGTATTTTCTGTAGGTAACATGACTGTAAATTGAATTTCTCAAATTTCTTTAAAAAAACATTACACAAGAAAAGGTACAAGAAAAGAAGACATTAAGTGAACATAAAATTACTATACCCAAAACTAAAAGCAAAACAATAACATTTCATTATGTCCACTGCACATATAGGTCTGTGTAAATTAACTGTACGTATGTATTTGGTCCCAAAAGTCATCTGTCCTGTGACATAAAAAAGGGTTCTTTGGGAAAAGGTTTCACTAATAATTCTTTATGGTAGCAGATCTTTTTTTCAGGGTCAAGCATTCCAAATGCTGAATTTCAATTTTTAACAACAGAAATTATAAAACAGCATAATTTGAGATTAGTCAGAGAAGGGTTGACAGATCAAGGTATTGGGAATGAGTACGCATTTCAGTCTACAACACCTCTTTCAGAAAACGCAGTCGGTTTGTCAGCAACAAAATAATTCATGAAAGCTTAAAATAATATTGCACTTAAAAATTGCTCAAGAGAAACTGAAAAAGAAGTTGTACCAAATAACATTCAGAGCCACAGCAGCCTCTCTAAACCTACCAGGTTGCTTCTCATCCAAAACCTGCACGTAGGGTCACTGGGTAGGAGACAGGTACACATCATCCACATGATAAGCCATGACTGCCAGGTGGCCAAATGGCTGATGCATGATTTGCTGTATGATACAGCCAGTTCACAGCACAAGTCCCTTGAGTATCCAGGCTAAGTAACTTTCCCAGACAAGAATTTGGGCTTGTCTACTCTAGACAGCACTGCACAGTCACTCCTAAACAAGGTGAGTCTCAAAGAAGCATGGGATTATACACTGCACATCAATGAAAAAGGGGGGTCTTAAAAGTAAGACCCATTGAAAAGGTGTCAGAGCACTCTGCAGTTAGGGGCATGGGGTTGTCCCAGGACAATTTTTCATGGTGACTTGGCCATGACTGTCTGGAAGGTGGCAGATCGTGCATTTTAAAAACAAACCTTGGCAGGTGTCTCGCACCTGCAAAGCAAAAGTGATCCAAAGCTTTTCAAGGGAATAAAGAGCAGGACACAGAAAACTGTTTAAGAAAGTATTTCTGTGTGGTTTTTTATATTAAAATTCAAAGGAAAGTCTTCAGAATTTTACACTGATATGAAAAAGTATTGGCAATCACAATGCACAAATTTGACTTTTCTCCCCAAATGTCAGTTAAACACTGTAGAAATCATAGGCTGTTGAGTACTTCCTCAAACAGAGCTGAGCTTGCTAATTCACAAATAACCATTTAAGTAAACATAGCATAAATGAGTATACCTATTTTGCTGAAAAACAAAATCAGGAAAGATTTCTAAAAAGCATTTCTTTGTTTTCTTATTCACCTGTTACTATCTTTTCTTCTTTCCCTTCTCCCAAGTGTAAATTATATTTAGACTAGCATACCAACATGTAATTACATGTATTTTCATTATCTCATAATTTGGCTTGGGAATCTACAGTGTATGCATGAAATGCTGATTGCCTGCAGCTGCGGACAAATGATTATTTAGATACGCAAGCTAGTTGATGAGATGAACCAGAAACTTGGAGGAAAGTCACTCTCAGTCTTGGTACTTGGTCGAACAGCCCGAACCCCTGGGGCACATCGGGACTAAAGGGCCCAGATAAACTCATCTACTGTATTTGTTTTGGCATTAGCCCACAACAGTATACAATATCCTTGACTGCTTACAGTATAAATATTTACTTCAAAATGCTTCTGCAATTTAGACAGTGGTCCAATTTTAGGGATAAGGCAGTGAAAAGCAAAGTAATACTGAATGGCATTTATTTTAACCAACTTTACTAACCATCACACCCCTGGTCTTCAGGGGCTCGCTGTTTATTTAGCAAGTGGTATCTTTCAAATTAAAAAAAAAGGCAGCCAAGAAAAATGGAAAGCTATGATAACGATTATTTCACATAGCTTTCTGAATGAGAAAATAAATGTCTGCAATGAATTGTAACACCTGTGCTTTTCAGGTGTCAAAACCACAAAAAAACCCTGAATCAAAAGAAATCTGAAAAAAACAGCTTCAGCCTCCTGAAAAACTAACCTTTCCAGGTACTTCAGATATTATCAGCAACTTGAAAAATAAGAAAAAAATGGAAGAGAAAACATACTTCCATAACAGAGAACTAAAATTCCTGGTAAGGAAAACCCCTCCACTTCTTTAACACCCTCACTACTTTCCCAAGCATCCAAATAGCTCAAAGCCTTCAGAAACTCAGCCTGTCCCTATGACCTTGACAAGCCAAGAAATCCCTAGTACACAAATGCAGTATTTTAAGGAAAATATTTCCATTAGTGGCAGTAATACAGTAAAACACCGGATTTACAACAATGAATACAGAAACATAGATTATTTGAAACCAATAACTGACAGCATCCCAGATGTCCAGCTGCAGTAACACCTTCCCCAGGTCCTGTGCAGCCTCCTGAAGTGGATGGCCCCGGGGCTGCTGCTCTGACCCCCCAGCCCAGTGCCCTCCTGCCTCCGCATCCCGGGGAGCGGTGGTGCTCCACCCCAGCCTCTGCTCCGTGCTAATGCTACAACAGGCTGTTTTCCCCAGTAGAGGCAAAATAAGAAGATGCCCCATTGTGGGTCCAGTTGAGAAACACAATATTGTGTGGTGAGACCTGCTAAAACTAATTTGCAGTGGGGAAAACAAAATGGAAACAAGCATATATTCACTTGCAAAAGAGGATTTTAATTTCATGAGCCACTATGATCTTAAAGATAACAGAAAGGCAGTATGGTTAGGGTACATTGTTTCTGCCTTCAGACAGGGAAACATGGATGAAGACATGGCCTCTCAATATTCTTTCTGGTGATATCTTCTACAAATTGCTTTCTTTCTAGGCAAAACTTTTTCCACATAGTAAATAATGCCAAACATCACTGTAAATTCTGTACTTTCATTCAGCTTTGTTTAATTCCTATTCTGGAAACGCATATCTGTAACAGAAAATTTGAAAATAAAATCTCATCTGACCTTCACCTGCATAACATAGCTAGGTTTAAGATAGTATTTGAAGATGAAAATCACTGTAGTAACTCCAGGTATATCAGATATATATAGTTCACATGAAAAATAACTGAACGCAAGAAGACTTCTTTTTTCTTTTTTCTTTTTTCTTTTTTCTTTTTTCTTTTCTTTTCAGAATGCAGGTGATTTTATTAGGTCAAGTACATGTTATATATTTTTTTTTACAGGGCAGAAAATAATTTCAGTGTCGGCATCCTATTTTAACAGCCTGACTGGAGTTGCTTTAGCAAGATATATATTTTAAGACTGTGGCAATGAAAGGTCTCATTTTGAACTCTGTCCTAAATACACAGAATCCGATGCATGCATTAACTATTGAACTTCAATGGACTTGTATAATTAGATCTGAACCAGTATTTCAGAGGTGATTCCTGTTCTATCTTCCTATACATATTTTTCATTACTTCTTCATTATTCGTTCTCTATTTACATTGAAAAAGCCAGTGTCTAAAACAAGCCATGTATGCATAACATTATCAACACATTTATCTGTGAAGCTTTACCATTGCAGTCGGTAATGCTTTAAGAACAAAAAGGTTGTGTCTGCGTATTGTTAATAATTATTAGGAAAGTGTGCAAATGTGGCAGTCCTGTCCCAGGGTTTGGTAAGTAAGGTCATGGTACAATAAGGGTTGTAAGCTCTGTAAGCATTAGTTGTATTTGCATATGTCAGAACAGTCTGTGAATACTAACGGCACAAACACTTCACATCTGCTTCTGTTTACTCCCATGCTAACAGTCAAAAGTACAAAAGTACTGTGTTAATTGCTCTGTTACATACTGACTGTTGACACATTCTCCATAGAGCTTTCATAAATACACTGTTGCAAACAAACTACTAATGACTTTGCTTATTTCCAGCCCATCTTTAAAGGAAATCCAGAATATATACACAGATTAATGATTCCTCTATTTAGCAGTGTGTCTTGTTGCTTGCTATTGTGGAGGCTTGTATAAAGGCAGTATCAATTAAGTAGCAATTATCTATGAAGTGGGAAAAAAAAGTGATGATATAAATAAGTAATGTGCATGAAGTGAGAATTTCTGAAAACAACTTGAGGTGAACTCTGAGGCAAGGGCACCGACTAGTGAACAAACCCTCTCCATCTGCTCTTCTATCTAAAACCATTAGAGCCCAATTTGAAGTCTGACTAAACAGCAGTGATACCTGTGGGCCTCCATTGAGATTTTTCACTATATATGACATGCCCTGGAGAAATTTAAAAAAAAAATAGGATGGGAGCTGAGGGAAAAAAAATAAGACTCCTAAAACCCACCACTAACAAGCTAACCATATTTAAATTTGTGCTTCAAGTTTCTTTTTGCTGTGACACTTCAAGATAGGAATATAATTATTTTGTTATTAAAAAACAACAAAGGAGCTGCGAACCAAATCCACTGTTATAGTTAGTGTGGTATTCAGTTTCTGACAATGGTCTGCTTCTTTCTGAAGAAAAGAGAAAATCTCACGGTGCACCTCGCCTTCTTCAAGCAGCAAGCACTGGTGGTTTTCTGAATGTCCCTTCTCTTCTGATATTTAAATCTGTCGTCCTCTAAGAACCTTTCCAAAATGGTGCTTTCTCCGCCTCCATCATGCAGGTGTAAACATTTTATTGTTATAAATGCAGTATAAGGGTATTTTATTTCTTTTTTTCAAATGGTTTCCTTTAATTTAATTTGTATGGCAGGACAAGATAATACAAGTAAGCCTTCTCTATCTTGTTTGTTATCACATGTCTGTCTCCTGCACTTACACCTTTACTCATTTTGATCAGGACAATCCAGAATGGATGACAGTCACCAGGAGCAAGCCACTCTTTTATTAACTTAATCTTATTCATTCATTCATGTCCTAGACTTTTAATCAGGTCCAATGAAGAGTAATAAAGCATTATAACTAAMAAACCACATTATACTTTTTTTCTATTTAATATCTTGCAAATCTCCCCACTTTATCATATGTAATGCAGATGGAGATGTACAGGGTAGGCCTTAGGTCTGTAAAGACACTCTCTTGCAGCCACCCCAATCAAGTCCCAGGCCTCCTTTATGCCTGGCAGCCAGTGCCTTCAGCCTCAGCTCAAACCACACTCCAGTTGTCAGCTGTGGTGGCCTCACCGCCTTGTCTCTGTATGTGCCAGTGCCTGTGAATCCTTCTTACACAATTTTCTTACCCTAGTTTTCCACAAATGTCTAGCTAAAAACCTGCAAAGAAGGTGAAAAATCAAGACCATCACAGACCAAACCCAAGCAGACTCTGGGTAGGATGGAGGGAAGAGGATGAGCGTGTGAACACAGCTAAACCGCTCCTGTCCCTCACCGCTGACCACCCACCGAGGCGCTGTGAAAACCCTGTAATCCCAGCAAATAGTCATCCATACACAACTGTTGGAGACATCGTCTCCAGCTTCTCCCACACCCCTACGTTACTTCTTCCCTTTCACATGGCTGTTTGACCATGCCATGTTCTACCAGGGTGAGCTTGCTGTCAGCCCAGGGGCTGCAGGGCTGGCGCTCCCTCGCTCCTGCTGCAACTCCAGTGCCCAGGAAAGCATGGTGGGGCGGAGAGGGAGGAGAGCCAAAAACTCTGCAGCTGCCTCCCCACGAACACTGGGCTTGGTAGAAAATGGTTTTGATTCCATGTTATAACTCAGAATAACATTACTGAAAGCAGGTATTTCTTCAGGCTCACACTTGTTTATCTCTGCTCAACTATAATGATCTATACAAAGCTCCTTAAAATCCTTCAAGGTCCTGCTCTGTGGGCTCTGCTTGATCTCATTTTTCAAACTGTTACCGAATCTTGAAGACAGATTTCACCATGAACCAGAATGACCAGAAGTCAGAACAAGCATTTTTCAAAGAATTCTAGAATTATGAATAAAAGTCTATCAACATTATTCTCCTGGGTATGAAAATTAGACATTTCCAAAGAAAACTAAAAGTGGTTTGCTCCTTAGCTTCTGGCTCAGCCTTGGCTTTTGGACTCAGCACTAAACGCAGAAGCTGAGCACGGGCTGGAGCCAGGGCTGCTCGGCAGTTCTGCAGCAGGTGAAGTGGGGAGTCAGCAAACACTGACTCCAGAGTGTGGTTTGCAAAAATTCAAGTTTCCTTGTCCTCCAGCCAGGACTTGAGAGTCCAGCCACATTTAGAGAGCCCTTTAGAGAGAGCTATTCCCAGGGTTTCTGTGGACTCCACCTTCTCAATATTAGAATAAAAATGTGGATGAGTAATTCTAGAGAACTGGAAGATGCCGGGTTCTTGGGGTCTTGACTGCTTGCACTAGGGTTTGCCATAAACGTGGGAGCCTAAATCTTCCTTGGCAGGGTTGCTTCTGGCAAAGGTCATGTCTGTGCTCAGGCTGGCAAAACCAAATAATTTCCACCAAACTTTCATTAGAACACTCCTGATCCATTTTCTGTTTACCTGCTAAACTGGTCGCTTATTAATTCAGACTTGGGTTCTTACAGGTTGTTTCAGCAGTGCTGGGAGATCAGCAACAGTCAGGTTTCTTTCTTGCAGTATTGCTTATTTATGATAATGTATGTAATCCTGGGGTTTTGGTTGGTTGGTTGGTTGGGTTTTTTTTTTTAATACACGAAAACTCAGACAACCAGAGAACCTTCCTCTGCTTTCAGCTCCAAAACTGAACAAACATCCTGACTCATCCGTCTGCTCTATGTGTAATGCTCTCAAAGGTGTGACTGCTAAGGCATCCTTCTTCTAATACTGGTTTTCGGTTCTCTCAAGGTTTTTCCATCTCAGCCATTTCTCATTACAGCACTACTCAACAGTATCTTTTCATCTCTGTGTAGAGTCATATATATATATATATATAGCTTGTGTTTCAGATTTGGAAGCAATGATTGTTTAGGCTGACTGCTGCTATAAAGAAAGGCAATGATTTCTTGCTATTTTCTCAAAGAGAAGTTTTAAAACAAGCAGTCTCAAAAATCTTCAACCAAGCCTGCAAGGAAAAATATCTCTGTTTTCACTTTAGAAAATATATGTGGAAGAGAAATCTTAGGTTCTTAAAGGGTTTGGCCATGACTGATTTAAACATTATCTCAGTTGATTTTAACAGTTCCTATGAGTTGAGGTGTTTGAGCTAGCAATCCTGAACACAGTAAGATTAGTACAACCTGGAGTATGCTGGGAAGGCAGGACTGAGTGAGATTTCCTCATGGCTGTGTGAAGACAGGTAAAGTGCCCTGTGTAAATACTACACCTCTGTGGGTTCTCACTCAGTGAAATGAGGAAATGATACTTATTTTATTTTATTAAGTGCTTTGAAGTCTTTAGATAAAAGCACTATATAAAGGAGAGCCTTGAATGTCTTGAAAGTCCTGAACAGATTGGTTCCTACCTCCAYCTAAGTGCTGTTGAGATCCTCAAATAAGGTATTTCCTCGCCTATAGTGAGCAGTTCAATCCAACCTGCTCAGGGCATCCCTAAAGCACACAGACAGGACTGAGCTCTTCAAAAAAGCACCCCTAACTTGTGATGTATGTCCACCTTGTTAAAAAAAAAAAAAAGTCTATCCTTTAATGTAGTAATCTAATGAGGAAGACCAGGGCTCAGTTCCTTTTTCTACCTCAAGGAAGTCAGATACACATTTTCCTACCTTTTAGGCAAATACCGACTATCAGATTATCAAAGCCCTTTCTAGGGACACTCACTTCATTTTATATTCAAATTCAAAATTAAGTAGGTTGGCTCTGTGTCTGGATGTCTCTGTGGATCTAGCATTAAGTGATTCAACTAAACCTGCCTGGAAAGCATATGTCACAGCAAGAAACATGTCATTCTTCTCTAATATCCCTACCAGCACATATAAAAGCAGGTAGGTAGATGGCTCTGTGGCTCTTGGATGCAAATTAAATGAACCAACGATGTGCCAAATCATGGTCATATCTCTCATACTGAACTCATAAAAAGAGATTGCAAAGTAAAAAGTATAGTGAAGTCCTTTGGTTTGACATTCTCAGTTGCAAAACAGAATAATAATTTTCTACAAATTTTACATGTACATATCTTTCTTGCCTTAGATTTGTCTTCACAAACTGCCAGAATGAAGAAAGACTTTTAAAAATGAGATATTACAAGGATGATAAGTAGATAAGTTATGGAGAAAAAAAATAGAAAATTAAGTGTAAGAACAGCTACTAGTCACCAGTATGTCAGTGATATACTAATGCACTTATTCTTTATCTACTAAATATTAGTCTTTTATTAAAATGTTTTACCTGAGCTACAGATGTGCTTGTCACATTCTTATTCCAAATTACAACATTCATAAGTTAAGATGAAATATTCAAGATATTTAAAAAGATGAGGCATATTTTAAAATGCCGACATGTAGCAAAACAACTACAACACATAGATGCTAGCTAATAAAAACATATCTTTCATGAAAATATATGTTCCATAAGTATTTTGGATATTTAATTACTAGGTAATGTGTAATTACCTTGACAGAAAACTTCATTAAAGGATAGTCAGGTAGGCTGACTTTCATTTAGGTTAAGCATGGTGGAAGAACTGAAGCATTCCTTTCCTGTTTGGGTTTCTGTATAACATACCACTATTTTTAGAAGTGTCTGAGTTTCCCAATTCGTGTTCGTGTAACTAACTTAACTACATTAAATGAGAGATTTCTCATTGATAACAAAATCTCTGTAAAATCTGTGACAGTTATTTATCTCCAAACCCCTTCAGTTAAACCTAACGTTATTGGCTATTTGAAAGACTTTTTTTTCCCGTAACATCGGTAACATTTAAACACATACATGCAAATAACTCCAGTTTATGGATAATTTTTTCAGATGCTCTTAAGATGGTTGAGAAACCTTAGACGTTGAATGTCGTTTAGTCAAGTCAGCCAACAATTGGCTGCCCAACCTTTGGCTTGGCAAACACTAGGACTGGCTTTGGTTGCAAACAAACATATGATAACCCTCAATACTCATTTTGCTTTTGACTGCCTCCTCCATGTATACAGACGTATCTGAAACAGTTTCTGCTTTCCACTTACAAACTGAAGTAAATATATCACAGATCTTCTCAGGAGTCCTGAAATTGCACATGTCAAGACCTAGGTACCTGAGTGTGTGACAACAGAGCACTAGGTTCTGTGCCATTCAGTGTTTCTGTTTCCTGGAAATGTGATTAGTACGATATATTTAATGGCTAGTTGGCCATTAAAGAAGCGGGCCCATAGCCATTGGCTCACAGAAGTTTTACAAGTGTCCTGCCCTTCACCAGGCCTGTGGAGGCTGATAACTAAATGTTCCTTGCCTTCTTGCTAAAACCTGCCCATCTTGCTTGGGATTGCTTGTTCAAGTAAGGAAGGGTTTAGCTCTGCACAATTATCCAGGAATTCTTCTTACCCATCTTAAATGCTGCTCTGTCCAGACATCACACGCAGCGAATTGGTACAACTGATGTGCCATATAGACTGCAAAGAATATTCTGCCAATGTTTTAACAATTGGTTCTTCCTAGAAAGCATCTTTATTCCATGTATGTCTCAGGTAGCAATGCTACAGAATTTTACTGTGCACTAAAGGAACAGATTCACACAACAAATACTGTGAGTTACAGGGTTTCTTGTTCATATTTTATGTTCAATGTTTAGATTTTTTCATTTTCTGAACAACACTTAATAGGTGGGGAAGCTTTCATACTGCTTTGACCAGACAATGCACCTAACAACTATAGTTTAACATGCCCATCCTTTGGGAGATTTACCCTACACCTCTATTTGCTTCTTTAAACGCTCCATGGCGGCCAAACAGTTATGTCAGAACCAGTATATTTGCAGCTGCTTCCTGGCTCTTTTTAATGCTCTGCAGTGATCTCCCATTTTCTCTTGTTTTTCCCATTGGCAAAACTCGGGTGGAAAAGTGACCTGATCTTTCCGGCAGTTTTCAGCCAGTGTACCAGCTGAGTCCATCCCTGGTTTTCGGTCTCTGATATTCTGTGACTCTAATGGAATTCCTCTAAAGGAATTTCCTTTGGGCTTTCTAGTCTAGGTTTATAGTAGTATTTACCAAGAAATACAGAAAACCAATGAGAAAAAAAGAGGACCTATTCACTGGCATATGTTAAAAAAGGGAAGAAGAATTTGTCTATGCATTCCCCAATTTTCACACTCACAGCTTTCAGTTTCATGGCAATCTTAGTCCATTTCATGCTGGAGATGTGTCAAACTGAGAGCTGAGGGAAAAGAAGGATTGCCTAGTGAACAGAGGTTAGCAATATTATTATATACCTAAAATAAAATCCTCCTCATTTTTAGAGATCAAAGTCAACCCAGGATATATAATTTTTCATGTTCTTCTCCACATTTACTCAAAGCAGCCTTCTGGATTTCAGGGTCAGTGAAATAACTGAGGGAGAAGTGTCCAAACCTAATTCATTCATTTTCTAGTAATGCTGATAGGAAAAACTCTGGAGATCACTCCTCTGCCGCAGAGGAGGTGGAGCTCAGCTGCTCATGCTTGTTAACAACTGAAATGAAGCAAATAATTTCCATGAGCAATCTCTTGAGAAAATGTTGCCTGTTGGGTCTGTTTGTGAATTGTCTGAGCAGATCATACAACTCTTGGATTTGCCCATTCCTTTTGAATATTTGGTTATTTCCTCATTGAGTAAATCTTGGTGTAGGACCATTCACAAACAGTTTACTGCACATTCTTGAAATAAGCACTGTGCATTGTTTTGGTCTCCTGCATAGGTGACATTGTACTGTTTAATTCTTTCAGCTACAACTCAAATAGAAAATTGCAAGAGTTACAACTCACAGCACAATTTTGAAGCTGACTTTGTTGAATTAGCTGAGCACTTCCCTTCCAAGCCTGCACTTCATGAATATTCATGATAGTAAAAGCTGTGTACTTGAACATTCCTGGAAAGGAAATAACAGATTGGTGAGAATAAAGTCAAGCTAAAATTTAGTTTAGAACTTGAATATGAATGTTTATAAATATTTTTTCCCAGTATTTGGGAAAAAATRTGCTGCCACTGTCTTCTGCTGTGTTGCCAAAATACACTTTTCTAACTAGGAAGGTTAAGCAAGTGCTTGACCTATACAATACAGAAGAAAACTGAAATACCCACAGGTGCTTCCATGGACGTTGGATGTGATTGAAAGAAGAGGTGTTTGCTCTATCCAGAACCACTTTCCCCAATTTTCTGAATGTCTCTTGGTGGAGCTATTCACAACGTTCAGAAGAGCTCATATAACACAGTATCATACAGTATTATGTGTCTATAACATTTACATCACTTGCCTTGTGGTCCATGCTGCAGCCTCAATCTTATGAACACTTACATGCTCACTTACCTTGGTAGTGCAGGATTTCTAATCACTTCACTGAAGTGTCTATGCTCTGTTACGCTGAACAAGGCTTTAACACTCTAAGGGTACAGGAGCTACTTTAAAATAAAGAGCATATATAAATCACAGTGTTATGTACAATACTAGCGCTCTTCTTGCCTATTTCTTTCAACTTCTCTTTTTTATTACCATTCCATTTTCAACATGTTCCATCCAGTTCCAGACCACTGTTGTGTTGGGTTTTTTTCAACTCACCTGTTTATTGCTCACATCCCTTGCACTCTCGCTTTTTTTTTGTTAAGCAAAACCATCTCCTCTTCTTTTGTTAACCATTTACTTTGCTTTGCTTCCTTTCTTCTGCTTCCAGGCTGAACTTTGAACCCTGCACTGCTCCTCTGCCTTCATAATGCCATCTGTGTRTTCTCTCCATGGCCTCTCCACTAATCTTCATTTATAATATAAATCATAAATAATACTTAGCATTTACATATCCTTTCACAAATATTAATTAATTAGTGCTCATGTACTTGTAGAAAGCAAGCACATTGTCCTCACTTGACAGATGGGGAAACAGCAGCTGAGAGGACGCTGTCTGCTCACACACAATGGGCTCTCTTGCAATATTTGGTTTAGAGACATTACTGTAACAAACATTAACAGCAGCAATGCTAAGTGATTTAATCAGAGCAGAAATCAGAATCAGATTGCAACAGAGGTGTCTCTGCACTTATGTTTGATTCTTATTCCAACATGGTACCTAATCCAGAGCATTGCTCTCCTAATGCTATTATGAAGGTACTTCAGTGTTCTCCAACACTGAAGCAGCTGGACACCTCCCAGATGTTTCAGAGGAGAAAACGGCCCTGCAGAGCAGGAAGGAAAATACTACAGAAGTTTAATTTTCAAGGAAAACCCCCACCCCCTCCCACCTCCCCAGGAAAAAAAAAAAAAAGCTTTGATAAGTTTTTAGCCTTAAATATTGTTTTTCAGTTTCTAGGGCCTAATATAACAGGAAGGGCTGGGAATTTCCTTTTGAAAATGATTATTATGATTAGCCTTATCACATTTAGTGTCCAAAATCAGGGAGCTGCTTTATCAGGTTTCCTGAACCCCAAAGGCCCACTGTATTTGCAAGAGTACATGTCTAAATATTGGACATTACTGAATCTATTTGACTAAGTTACTACCAGTAGCACAGCAGCTGCTGTACCGTTTTTTAACCTAACATGTATTTGCCAGCCATATTATCAGATTTACACAGAGGTTGTTGTTGCCAAAAGCAGAGGAGAGGTAAATTCCAACACTGTGACCCTTTGCAATCAAGAAACCTGCATTTTATTCCAGTGCCTTTCCATGGAATGTAAGGAAAAGGCTCCCAATGAACACAGAAACTCATCCACAGAAATGACTATAGATTCAGTGTTACAGACAACTCATATACCACTGTAAAAAGACAGTGAGCCACTGCACTGAAGAGAAATTTGTGGAAAAAATGTTTGGAACAAAATTTTTAAGATTAGAAAAAAATAACACTCCAAGTAGCAGAAAATTTGAGAATTCACATGCTTTAATRTATTTAAATACATATATACCTAGAAACATACACACACCCCTCCTGTATCCTTCACATTAATGCCGTTGGGAATTTCCGTGGAAGCAAGCTCGATGTCAAATCCAAGCCTCCGAAGCAAGCATTGCTGCACTGGACATAGGTGCCTAAAAAAATTCTCCCTCCGTGTAACTCGTAACACGATGTCCCCAGCCCCACAGGAGCAGTGCTCTGGGGAAGGGGAAAGGTGCAGCAAAGCAAAGCAAAGTGAAGCAAAGCAAGGGCAGGCACCAGAGAGATTTTGGAGAATATTTTGCAAAAGGGACGGTCACTAATTTTAACTATAGACCTGTGGCAGTGGAAATCTCACGGATGAGGGACCGGTTTTATTTGTGCTCTGCCAGAGCTTCCCATCTCCGTAATAGCTTCAACTCGAGGGGGAAAAAAAAAGAGCCTAAAAAGGGACATGGTTGCCAAATACCAGGTGCCATCTAGTGGTTAACGGGTAAACTGTCGCTGGGACACGGAGGAAAACTTGCTTTGCAAAGAGGTCGCCGAAGGAGCGACATTTCTCCGCCGCGACGGCCGGGCCAGACCCGGCTGCAGCCGCCGCCGGCGCTGCCGGCCCCCAGGGACGCTCCCGGGACCCTTCCAGCGGGGCTGTCCCTGCCCTCCGCACAGGCCGGGGCTGTGCTGGGGTCTGGCGATAACCCACCCAAACTGCACAAGTTTGTCATTGGCGTTTAGTGGTGTTTGGGAGCTGCTTTGCAGTCCGTTCTCTTGGGATGCTGTGAGCTTAGGCTGGCTTCTGCTGAGTCTTTCTGATGAAAAATGCGATGTCGGAACTTGCTAAGCTCTAGCCCCGTGAAGGAGAAGCCAGGCACGTGCTGGGAAACTGCCTTTCCATAGGTCCAAAAATTCACCCAAATCCTCATTCACCCCAGCTGTCCCTGCCGCCGGGGGTTGTCTTTGCTCTCCTGTAATGCGAAGGCAGACAGCTGGCTGCGGGACAGAGCCCACGGCTCTCACGTGGGTGGGAGCTCCCCAGGCAAGTGAAGTGTTGAGAGTCAGAGCCTCTTCTGTGAGATAAGAAACGTTCCTGCACTGACCTTGGGTCCAAATGGTGAGTGCCTTCCTACGGACCAAAGGCTAGAAAAACTGGCTTTGTGTCATGACATAAATATTAGCCTACAAAAGAAGTTTGGGAGACACAGACCTTGCACCAATGAGTGGTATTTTCCCCTTTGCAAGGAAGGGTTTGTAAGGTCTTAGCAAGGATTTCTGGCAAAAAATACAGCACATTTTGGGGGCAGGGTGTGAATACATGCATGTGTCCTCAAGGTTAAAAAAACTGCTCCTACAAACTTTTAGTTAGAAATGCATAGACAAACCTGAGGTTTTTGGTAGTAAAAAAATACCTGTATTCTGGTTCTGATGAAGATGTCTGCCTAATCTTGTAAGAGGCTAACTAGACTAAGAACATCTATTTGCTCCACAAGTACACTAATAATTAAAAAGCATCTTAAGAGTTTGGTTTGGTAAAATGCAGCTTTTTAGTAACATTTAATAAAATGCAGGGAAATAACTACATTGGTGAGTTCATGGCTTGTTTTCATGGTCTTGATTGTTGCTGCGACAAGCACTTTTTGACCAGTCCCCTCCCATGTCTGAAGCAGAGAACCACCTCTAATGCAGATGCTCTTCCCTAAGAGAGAGGTGCCCACATGTAATGCTGAGAACATGATGCTGGGAATATAGCAAAGAAATATACATCTTCAGGTGAACTAGCGCCTCAGAGGAGCGCATGTAAAGAGATGATATCTAGCTCCCAGCCAGCACTTGTGTTCCACACCCCCATATGATCTACCACAGGCTTACTCTTGACCCAGTGATCCAGACATACACTCCCACCACATGGATTCTTATACCCTGAAGAATGGTAAACTTTACTGCTAAAGAGAAAACAAGTGAATATCCACATCATTGTTATCTAGCAGTCAGGTTGGGAGCAGAGACTTTGGGTTAAAAAAAAAAAAAAGAATCTCAGGTTCCAAATTTCAGGACACACTTTCCAATGTACATGTCCTGACTACTGCAAGATAGTCTCCCTTTCCTCAGTTCTCCTCCGGGCTCCGTGACTTGTGGCTTCTTTGCTGCACAGTGATCCAACATCAGCAACAGGCTGTCTTGCATCTCTAATGAAAATGCTGATGACTCAAAGAATTGGCATTCAGTCTGTCCCCCTGCTTAATGTCTCCTCCTGCTTATCTCTAGGGTGGTTCCTGCACAGATTATTTCAGTCTGTCCTTTTGCACCACTGCTTTCCACACACTCTAAAGGAAACAAATGTATGTATGAAGTTTTGAATCTATTCTGGGGGTTAAGCACAACATTTAGGAGCTGTTGCAGTGCCTACTAATTTGTGGGTGCCCAGCTTCTCTTTTGGCTCTTACCTGGAGTCAAATGCTTTACAGAAGTCTTGGGGAATACATGTGTGCATGCCCTCTCTGTCCAAGCTGCCCTAAGAGCTCAGGCATAGTGTGTACTGACATATCTATGCGGCTTCCAGRTCAAAGCATGTTGTGCCTAGCTGGGTAGAAGAAACTTAGTAACAGCCTGCGCCTGCTAGTATAGATGTGCTTGAAGAATTTTATAGGCATCTTTATCAATCAGATGTGTAATATCATAAAAGAGTAATAAATGAACAGACTTTTCCGTTATAAACAAATGGGGATTTTGATACTGTACTTAAGTAATCCCCAGTTGCATCCAGACTCTATGTATGATCGTACCTGCGCTAACTGTATAGCTACTTGGATCATCCAGTTCTTAAAGTATCAGTTTGTCATTAATGTCTTGAGTCTTCTGGGATTTCATCTGTGCAATGTTGATGTTGATTATCTGTGGCACAGTATTCAACTGTTTCTCAGCTAGCTTAACAAGTCTACCAGAAGGCTGTTGCAGGGATTTTGATACCTCAGCTAACTTGAGCATCCCAGTACCTCTCTGCATTGTGCAGCGAAGACTTAGGTTTACACTTCTTTCTAAAGCCATTTCTTTTAACATTCCTGATTGCAGCTTTCTGGCCCTGAAGATATGGAGACATTGTGTCATTTAACATCCTCCCCAGTGACTGMGGGAATAAAATGCATGGTATATAAAATGAAATAAAATATGAATTAATTAACCTCCTCCTTTCAAAACAGAGGACAAATATGTATTAATGATTCTTTAGTATTCCATATTCCATATTATTCCTCTTTATTGGTCTTAATAGATTGGCCTTATTATTTTTTGCTAGTACCTTTAGATTCCCTCTTCAGTTAACTTCTTAACTTCTGATTTGTATTTTTCCCATTTTCCTTTGTACTATAATCTGTTTTATCAGTTAGATTGGAAGTTTCATAGCAGATTTTTCAGCTTTTTTATGAACCATATAGAGTGTCCCTTCCAATTCTTTTGCTAGTAGGGAAAGGAAATGCAGAGTCTTAGAAGAATATAAAAAAATACCAAAAGAATCAACAAATTCTTCGAAAACTCACAAGTGTTTGACAGGAATTTTGGCCAAAAGGTAGTTGAAACACCCTTAATCAAAACATGAACTGAGTATATGGGATATTTGTGGGTGGATGTACATCTGGAAGCTGGGAGGACCCTCTCAAGAGATTCCTTCCTGACATTTAAATTCTTGGTAAGCTGCATAAACACATAGACAACAACTAACTGTGGCCTATCAACCAGTGGTGTTTCCCAAATAACTGGTTGATCTCTTCAGTTTATTTCCACCAGCTAGAGTGACACCACAGACAGCTGCACATATGTTAAATACTTTCCTCGTATTACTTTTCCATGTGAGCCACTGCTGCAATTGCCACAGGGATGTTACTCGCTCGGTAATGGGAAGGGAGATTGCCCACAAAATGTCAAGTGGGGAGAAAAGCAGCTTGCAAAGCTGCAACTGTTAAGTTGTGGTCTCCCCTACCAAAGCATTTGAAAACTTCTCAGCTATGGAGTTAGATATGTGCCGTAATTATCAGAGAAAGAAATGGCGAAGGAGGAAAAAGTTTTACCTAAAGCATCCATGARCAAAGAAAAGCAGAATGAGTGTTAGTCTTTTTCTCTGAAGTTAGATTGAATTACAGCATAAAAGGCTGACTGCAAACACTTGCTATTTGTGAGTAACTTTACTCACATGAAAAGTCCTTGACTTCTGTGAGACAACTCTCAGTTACTTGTTTTCCTCTTGTCCCTCCCATCCATTCTCAGTGTTTAGACAGTATTTCTGATGGGTTTACCTTTGGCAGAAGTTGTTCGACAGAAGAGATCAGAACCAGACATAAAACATCCATTTGTGGCTGAGGGGTTGATGGCTGAATCCATTTCTTATTATTTTTAAACATCATACTTCATGACTGATTGGGGTTTTTTTCCAAAATTTTCAGCTAGGCAAAAAGAAGATGCCAAATGAAGTATCTGAAACAAATTATTTCCTTTTCTGAAATTCTTAACTAAAAACAGAAAGTGAGATTTCCAGGGAGATATAGTGCAAACACAGGAAGGAGCAGAGGGTTCCTCTCTGGAGTAAATTGCTATGCATTGTGCGTAAAAGTAGCAGAATTTTACTACATATCAATAAGCTGGTAACATGCAATGTACATAGATATCTGTGTTCATGCATAGATACTGATTCACTGTTCTAACAAGAAAGATTATGTGTATTGTATAGATGACACTGAAAGCTATAGGCAAGGATATAAATAAGTTATTGTATAGACTCACGTATGTTCTTTTCCCTTCTGGCAACGCCATGGGAGTCAATGTTAAGAAAAACTGTAGCTAAGTGTTTATACCATTACAAGCTTAACATCCTCATGGCTTTCATGACTACCAAATGAGCTTCATACTAGTGAAAGCAGGTCACTGTTAAGTTTTATTTTTTGCTGGTGCACCTGCTGACAGAAGGGATTTTTACTAGCCTACCCGTGTGCACAGGTATACTCTATGTCAGCCTTACTGGAATCATGATCCATGTAAATTGTTCATAAAAAGGCTTAGAGGGTGTAGCTGGTAAACCTGATATGTGAAATCATTACCTAACAAGAAGTTGCAAAACTGCATCTACGATGAGGATGCTCAGGTGCTAAGCGTGCAACCTTAACAGGATGGAGGAAACAAAAGTTGTGCTAGGTGCAGGATGAAAGAGAGGATGTTGAAATGAAAACATCTGGAACTGGTGGTCATGAAGCAAAGACTTCATGTAATGCAAATATGGAAGTAGCATGGTGTAAATGAGAGTGGAAACATGGAGATGAGCATGTGCTCCAGGGGAAGGCTTCTGGGCTTGAGGCCATTCACCTTGCCACGGGCAGGTTGGACTTTAATTCTTACTCTGATCATTACTGGTCAAACTGTGTTAGAGCCATGTTTGTGTGCAGTAGTCGACCAAATCTTTGTCACAGGACTGAGTCTGTGATCACTCTTTCAAACGAGCCTGGTGCTAAGACCTCTTCCCTGTATCCCTACTGGCACTGAGGTTATTGAACTCAAAGACATATCTGGTAACAACAGCAGAAACAGCAAATGCTATATTGATCAGCAGCCACAGGGACCTCTAATGAACCCACACAACATCCTGGTGTATCTTTTTCCAGAGCTTTAGTCTTGAAGATATTTTTTCTCAGAAAAGCCTGAAGCACTCCAATGACTCCAGTGGCTGTCTTTCCTGTGATTTGAGAGGGTGCTGGATTACCTCCAGTGGGAGAAGTTTTCACTTTTTTTTCTAAAATGCAATGGCATTTTAAGTGTATTCATTTAATTAAACATTCATGTGCTTTATTCCACAAGTGTCACTAGGCATTTCGTAAGTATAAGATAAAGGACAAATGATCTGAAATAGTCTAAGAGTAGGATGTGTTCCTAGTGACTTAAATATCTGGCGTCTTAGTGACAAAAACATACAAACACATACAGGAATAAATAATTAAGTAAATATAAAAGAAACCACTTAAAGAGGATGTTGGTGAAGGAGGCAAATGATACAAGAAAGAGCACTTTGAAAAGAGCAGTCTGCTCTCTAGATAATGATTAGTGCACGTATCACTGAGGAAGACGTAGTTTAAGTATTTTCATGTAGCTTTTATCCTTTGCTCTCCATTTCCATTTTTTAGCTTTTCACATGGAATACTTCTCAGCCAACTTGAGCAATCTGTTCTTAGAAATCTAGTACAAGGTGGCCACCAGACTGTCCTCTTTAGCCACTGCAACAAGCACCTTCAGAAGTTGGCTCATCCCATTCTGATGCACTTCCTGGAGCTACATGAGATGTTTTTGGGCATCCTTGTAACTGCCTGTTGTTTCATATCGAAAAAGAAGAAATGACTTACAAACTCTTAAGCTTCTGACAAAAATTATGTGAGTCCTTCCTTTATGTTCCTATTCCTATTTTTTCCTAGTACCCATCTATCCTTGCCTCATTGGCATCTAACTATGTAATTATTCCTTCCTATCTGAAATCTATTCATTTTTTTCTTTTCTATTTAATTTTAAGTTCTGCGCAGGATTCCAGAGTTCCACTTTTTTTTTTCTTTTTTTTTTTTTTTTTAGCATGGAAATGAAAAGTGAAGATTTATGATCGATTTTGCAGAAAGAGCATGTAAAAACTCTGTACTTCCTGGCAAATTATATGTAGGGTTCTTCTTCATCTTTTTTTGTAAGGAGGGAAATCTTGGTTGGACATGCAGCAGGCACGCAGGGCACTGACATGGGGAATGTTGAAGGAGCAGCAGAGCGTGTGGCTGTGAGTGCCCGGGAGCCCAGGGAGGCTGGCAGGGAGCCAGCCTGTGGAGCCAGACAGGCTGTCAGCCCCTGACCGGTGGGCTGGAAGACTGGCGAGAAAACACACAAAATAACTTGATTCCCTGTCGAAGGTTTTTATGGAATTGACAGGTTTCAGTGAAATGTTTTGATCCTATTAAATCAGAATTTAATTTAACTTAATAATTTGCTGGCAAATTTCTGATTGACCGGCAATCTCAGCTTCGTTGTAGTGATGTGTCCTGCAGAATATATACAGTTTAGGACCAGAAGTGCTTGACTACATTCTTTAATTCAACGCTAGTTCTGGTAACTCAACAAAAGTTAGTTTAAAGACAAAGCTACACAAATCAGAGATTATTTGGGACACCAACAGTCATCTTCATTTTCCATTTTGTAAGTAAACAAGTCAGAGATAGCCAGGTTTGGGGTTTTTTTTAACTGATGGGCAATACAAATAATTACCTTTAAAAGTTACAGGTTGTTTCTAGAAGCTGCATTACAGCTGAGAGTTATAAGCTGATGTTATAGCCAGCTGTCCACCAAGAGGCAACATCCTGCTTTTCTTGGTAGCTGCAGCTCCTCAACGCGCCTTGCGTGGGATCCATAGCTCATGTGGCCACAGCATGACACAGGTCAGCAAGCTGATGCAAAGGCCAGTTGTCTGGTTTGGTAGTGTAATTTCAGCCAGATCAGCCAGCTGGGCCACTTCACCCCACGGTCCCCGGCTGCTGGACCAGGAGTGGGAGCATGGACTAGTAGGCCAGGTCCTCGCAGAGCAACTAGCCGCTAATACATGTCTGCAGCATGGCTCCATCCCTGCATACATGTGCAGATACTTCTGAAACTTCACTGCCATTGTCCACAAAAATAAAATGCTCTTCCAGAAAAATGACTAGTTGTATAATTTTAAATGTTTGCAGTGTCCTTTGTCTTTAATCTCTCACAGTGCAGTGGCACAGTTTCTTAGAGTTTCTCAAACCAACAGCTATGATTGCAGCTGGGATGATTATTTATTATTAATATTGCGTTTACTATCCCACTAAATTCTTTGAGACAATGGACCGTTAAGTAGTATGAGGCTGACTGAAGTGCCTCCACCATTTAGGGGTTAGCAACTAAACGGCAGTATATAATTTGAGTCAATTTCTGCCCAAGATTCCAGGGAGTGAACTCATCAGGATTACTCATTGTGAAGGGAGTGCCTCAGGGTTTAGTACTTTGACTTTATTATTTTTTCCTTTAGCTATTCAAAACCTTGATTCGTTTCTAGGAAATGTTAATTATCCTTTCTGTGCTGATATCCCACTGCTGTTTTATAAGCAGAGCTTTGCTTGTACAACTTCAAAAGAAATCTTCAAACTCAATATTACCAAGTTTGAATATTATCTAATTAACCTCCCAGTCTGTCATGCCTTGTTGGTTATCATGAAATAATCACAGCCCCTCAGGTGTTGAAGCTCTAGATGCAGCTAAGTGCCTCTAATTCCCTAAGGGGGTGATTAGCTCACGATAACAATGCTCCCTTGAGTTGTTTTATTGCTTTTATAAAAAGACTTTATTGTGGGGCAAATGTTTATTTTTATGCAGGAGGAAGATGGAGCTGACAGTTGAGGCTGGTAAGTGACTGTAGCTGTTACTCCTGAGCCATGGTGCAAACCTTGATACATTTGCTCATTTCTGATACTCCTTGGCCAATCACAGTATGCTGGCTGGTAATTAAGCTCCTGCTGAACTCTCAGTGTGGAGAGAGAAAATAAATACTTCTGGTTCTGCCAGAGGTGAGCAGTTAAAACAAAACAAGACAAAGCAAAACAAAAGGTTCCTTCTGCTGCAGGGATCATAACCTCCAGAGTCTGGAGTATTTCAATGCTCTGGAACTCACTGGATCGGTTTCTRTGCATTGTTTCCCAACCAAAAAATCTTTGCTTAAGTACAGAAAATGGAAAGTTCAAATCAGTTAATAGCTGGACATTTCTTACAAAATCACTACAGTTAGCAAAATTTGTAAGCATTAAAAACCCAAACTTTTCAATCAATATGTTAATTGTAAGTCTCTGACCATTGATTTGACGGCTTAAGTTATCTAGACTTTCCTAACCCAGCTGCCTTCAGATCTTTGCCTCCTCTCTTTTCCCACAAAAGGTACACTGCAGAACATTGCTTCTACAGTGCCTCCCTGTACAAAGCCTTATAAGAAATGCTGTGTCTTCCTGCCAAGTTGTCCAGCCCCTCTTCACATAAACGAAATAACTTTCCACTCTAGTCCGAAGACACGTGTATATGAGACTTGCCTGATGACAACTAGGTGCTTGATTTTTTATGGAATTATAATGCTTGGTTGCAGAATTGGTTCATTAATGATGAAAGGAGAAAAAGAGTCCTTACTTGACTAAACAAGAGTTGAAAAAATGTGGGTTTTTTTCTTGCATGGAATGACCACAGAGAAAAATAAGCCAATTTGCACAACAAATATACTGTGAAGAGCTGCTTGCTATAGCTAATAATATAAAACTTTGTCAAGGATGGATAACATGGGCAGAATGTCTCATTCTGAGCATCACTGTGATAGTTTTTACCTTCAGAGCTAAATTTTCTGACATTTTTCCTATTTTTAATACAAAGAATTCTTGTGAGGATTTCTAAACCTTAGGTTATTGACATACACATTCATCATTGCCATATGCTCGCAGCCTCATCTTGTATTTTTGTTTCAGATCATCCTTTGTTCTTTTGTCATAGCAGATAGACCTCTAATATCTTCCTTCCCTCTCAGAAATTATCTCATGTTAAAAACCAGTCACTTTACTACAACAGATTTATGAAAGGCTCAGCATAGGGAGTGATCAGGTCTGGATTTATTCAGAATCATTTGGTCATAGCCTCTCAACACTCATCTGTTCACAACGTCATATCCGTCAGCTAAAATATACTCAGGAACCCTCAAAATTTACTTTTCAGAGGCCAATGCAACAAGCTTCAGAGTTAGTGACCATGAGATTCAGTACTTTCTAGCAACTTCCTTTCATATGTGGCTTTACATATTTACATACAGTTTTTAATCTGTATATCCCAAATTACAGATTGACCATCCTTCTCAAGTTSCAAGAAATCATTCATGCTAACTTCAGATGTAAGGATAATCTTCAATATTTACCTTTCCAAAGTCAAAAGTTTTGAAAACTCAGTGTTGTCTTTGCCACCAACACGTAATGTGCAAGGAAAAACGGGCACCTCAGGACCATTATCTCCACAGCAAAATGCAATTGAATTAATTATGTACATATGCAAAGGCAAGAAGGTTGGCATGAGAGCTAAAATCTTGGGCTACTTGTCCAACCAGTCCATAATCTCAGGGCTGGAATAAGAAAATCAGTTGTGTGATTCAATATTCTTTTTTCATTGATAAAATTCAGCTCAGATTTTGGTATCAATGTTTGGCAAAAGAATGTTGAGTTTAAGATATCAATTTTGTTACACAATGGCTACATATTTTAATCCTTCCTGTGTCATCTTTTTACTGCTAACTACTTCCCACAAATATACAAGCAGCACACTCAGCCTCTAAAGAAAAAAATAATAGATAAAAGATGGTTTGCCTTAACAAGAGATCTTTTTTGTCTGAATAAGATCACACTAGCCAATCTGGCCATTTCATGACTGTGGTTTTGCTGGTATTCAGACAAGGGTATATTATAAGTATTGGATCAAATCTTAGATCAAATTGGATCTTAGAGTATTAGTGGGAAAGGTAACTCTGAAGAAACTCATACATAGTATGTAAGCGCATTTTGTTTCCTAGGTAACAGCTCTTGGTGATAACAGTTACATATAAAAAGCTGCACATGGGAAGCCATTTGCAGTGTACAAATATCACTGGTGAACAATACTGCCTGTTTTTGACATCATTATTTGGCATATCATCTCTTAACTACAATATAAGCAACCATATATAACACCTCCTTTGCAGAGCACTCTTGTAACTTATGTACTGGGAGTGATAATTGCCAAAAACATTTTCTCAGTCACAATGAAATGGAAAGATTTGGAGGTAAGTTGGTGAGTAGGCTGTTCTGGAGGTAAAGCTCTAGATGCTTCTCACAATCATTAATGAGGCTTGACTGCAGCACAAGCTCCCCTGCCTGAAAAAAAGCAGAAACAACCAGCAGATCTTTCCGTGATTGTCCTATTTAGTAGTCTATAAATACACCCCGTGTAATCAATACTAGAGCTTTACATTAGTAATTTAACCCTTGAGTTATCTTTTTCCATAAAAGAAGAAATGAAATATACATTTGAACAGAAATGAGTATTGTATCATAAAAACAATGAATGAACATGCAGGTCTAATAAATTGTAATGTACAATTTTATTCCACTTTACCATGAAGTTCTCATAGCAATTTAAGGTTTCCTTAAAAAACTCATTTTCTTTTCTAACCATGTAATTTAAGTTATTTTTCATGCCCTATTGTCAATCAGAATTAAATATTTCATTTAATAATAATTGTTATCCTATCACTTAAGTTCCAAGAGTGCTTTGCCAAAGTTGTTTCTGTGTCTATGTGCATGTTTGCATATACATTTATGCTTCTCTATAAATGGAAGAGTATGATTAACATTAAAAACAATATGCAGGCATTTTTGTGATTTTTACTGTAATGAAAATATTGTCTCTTAATGAACCTTAATGAAACAGTACTTTACACATGGTGTGAAAAGTTGCCAAGAGGTGTAAAGCAATTATTATGACAAAAAGCATGAGTTTTGAAGAGCCATTTCTCTTGTCAAGAGTGTGTGTGAAAAAGCAGAATGAAGAAGTCCTTAGGGAAAAAATTAATTTTAATAAGCTTCTGTGCATGCTCAAAGACTGTATAAATCTAGGCTCCAAGTATAATGTGTAATACAGTAATCACCTAGAAAGCTAACTTGAAATAAGAATCCTAAACAACTGTCTTGCCAGTCTGTGAACACAGCTAAGTTTCCATTGCCGAATGATGGAGATGACTCAGGTGAAGGTCCCTGCCACGCTCCCCTCTTAGAGGCGCCTACTTCCTCCCTGGCCAACCCAGCCKCTCACGGCAATTGCTTTGCTGCTTTGCCTTGCTATGCTTTCATTATTGCTGCCATATTTCCTGGGGTGTTCTATGTTGTCTGTGCAGTTTTTGTCACGGTTTACCTCCAGGAAATGAAGGTTCAAATAAATATGGATCCTTGCTAAAATCAATACATGCAATTAGGTAAAAAATAAAAAGAAAAGAAAAAGCATTTCTAGAATCACTGACGCTCTTTGTCCTTAGCAGGCTGTAGGTTCTTCTTTTCAGGCCTGTCACTGTGCAACACCAGCAAAATTTTATTAGAAGGGGCACAATTATTGAGTATGAAGTTACTAGGAGTTAATCGATATAACTGTCATGTATCTGGCAGGCTAATGTATCCCCATTTGCTGATGCTTGAAGTGCCCATGTAAGATTGTTACTGTGAAGAAGCTGCCATGCGTGAAGTTCAGTCCCATCAACTGACTAATTCAAACCTTGTGTACAGTTTGGGTCATTCGTAAAAAAGTAATGGGGGATTTCTGACTAGAGAGTTTACTGACSTAATACAAATATTGTCTCTGTAAATGTATATTCCTCTACACACCATTGGGCAGTGGCAGAGAGCTGTTTCTTATGGGGAACTTCTATCCATCTGAGGTTTTGGGTAAGTTCTTTACACAGTGGAAGCAGTTCAAAGGCTCTTCTCTAACAACAACAAAGCAGTCAGCTCCTTCTTTTTCTACAGGTTCGCAGGAGCAAGAGGGTGTCTGCAGTGTAACATAGAGAGGGCACATTGGAAATACCTAAGAAACTTTCCAAATTGGTCATCAACATGGATTATTCAATAAGAGGAAGATAAAGAGTTAGAGAATACGAAGAGGTCAAAAGCAAAACACAAATTAAACAGTGGCCAAAAAAAGACCCATTAAAAAAAAAAAAGACAGCAATGGAAGTCATCTGTTTCACCATAAATCCAGCCCTCCGCTGGGAAGAGGTTATTACATTTTTTGAAAATTAAGTTATCCAGTTCCCATCATCAACATATTGAGCACTCCTATGTCATGGACTTCTTCCCATATCTGCAAAAACTCTACTTGCAAAACTTCAATCAGTCTCCTCCTAGACTGCCAATAAGAAATATTCCCTTATGTCTACTCATCTCCTATATATTTGTCCCCTTCATGATTGTTAAGAAAAGTGGGACTGATAAAGTCAGAATTAAACTGTAATATACTCCAGCACAGTGAAGAAAGGCCGTGCTATTAAGTCTAATCCAGGTAATCAGTAGTAGAAGATTCCTGTCTTAAGCACCCACCATTTTTCTTGGAGTTTGACCATGCAGGTAGTAAGGCAGAGGGAATGGTATTGGAGAACATATTTTCAGTAATGTTCCTTCATCTTTCTCTCAATTTACATAGCCCTGGAAAAGTTCTCTGTCTGGAGTCCACAGGGCCTTGAAGCCAGCTGGTCAAGTACATCCATTTCATCACTAGCACTGCCAGCCTCTAGTTGTAGTGCTTGAATGCCACTTGCATAATTTGTGTGTTTTCTGGTCACTGTCTTGCTGCCAAGCTTCATAAGGCCGATCATTTTTCTCTGTATTTAATTTTCACTGTCTAGCTGCACCTTTACACTTCCCATTAATTCATTTTCTTTAGCTTTTCTCTCACTCTTATCCACTCGTCTTGTATGTGTGACTAATTTTAATTACTGTGGCATTCCCAGCTGGGAAGCTAACGGGAGGCTTGATATTGCTTTGGATTGGTGCCCAAAAGGGCTGCGCTCTCATTGGCCACTTGTGTATCTTCAAGTAAGACAACAGGACATCAGCAATAATGTGAAGCAAACCCATTCAAGGAATGCAATAAACCGGAGGGGAAGAATGCCCCACACTTTTCTCACACAGAGTGCGAGCAGGATGCGAAAGCTTCGTCTATGCTGTATGTGATGAAGGTGGCTCAGATGAAGTGGGCCAAATTCAGTGTGGTCCATGACTTGGCTTTGCTCAGCCATACCTTCACATGTCCATGGTGTTACACAGTCCAGTTTTCGATTACTCGGCTCTTAACTGCCCTGCACCGTGGGGTGTTGGATCCTTACAGGAAGGCACTTCTCTGGCTGTCATCTATGTCTCCAACCAGCTGTATGACTGCTGTTGCAAAGCAGATGAGCTAGTTCACACAGCAGTGATGGTTTGTTGGCATGCGATTGACTTGGATGGGCATGTTGTCTAGACTGCCAGCCGGGGAAACGGGAAATAAATTAGGAGTTCACCTCAAAGGAAAAAGACCTCTGCGTAGCATCTGAACCTAAAAATATAATTTTTATTTATCTTAGCATATTTCTCAGGCATTCCAATAGATACTTCACATAAAGAGCAGGAAATGGCTCTGAAGCACAATGTCCTCAGAGAAAACTGGGAAAGAAATTTGAACCTCATCTACATACAAGTAGCACTTGAAATCATGAGAACTAAAACACACACGTTGAGAAAACTGGAATGTACAAGAGTGATTTCACTGCTCTGGAGAGAACTTCTGGGCACGTAAGTCATAAAGGTTTGGAATAGCTGGGAAACTGGCAGATGAGGTAGCATGTCATCAGTGTGTCATCAGTGTGTCATCAGCAGCAATATGCTAGCCTGTCATTGCCACTGCTAGTCTATTATAAAAAGAAACGACTCATGGCCTTTGTGAGCCTGAATTAAATGTGATATATTTCTGAATCAAAATGAACTCTTTGAAACAATTCTCTGCCAATTAACCTACTGGCAGCCACGCTGGCTTGTTACTTCTATGACTGTCTCAGCTTCTCATGCAAGAGTGACGATTTTCCTACAAAAGGTTTCAATGTGTTTGTTTTCTGGTCAAGTTACTCACCAGTGTTACTACATACATTCACATCTTTAATGCAAAGCTGCAAATGCAAATGCACATCAGAAAAAGATTTGTGGGTAGAGTTAAAAACCTAAAGCCAAAATGAAGCTCTAGGTCCCCTTTCTCTTTATCGTCTAGCCTGCTCAATAACCTGGGAGGTATTAACATCGTAAGCATCAGCATTTTCTCCAGCAGAATTTCCTGTATGTTTGCTGTTCTGCCTCTGACCACAGCCAGCTGCAGCTCAGTGCAGCACTGCCTGACATCTCTTTCATGCCTGGTCCATGAATGATTCTCCATTCACCTTGTCTTCAGAGCATGATTTATTAGACACTGTTAGATCAAATCTAATGAATCTGACTCTGAAAAAAATCCTGCTTGAAGTGGTCCTCCCAAAAGCTCAGTGGTTTCTCTAGTCATTTGCCATGTGTGAAACATGCACTCAGTTTTGTCTAAGGGGATATGAACCTACATTTCTCAAGACACTTTCATAACCACTGGACTGTCAGATATCTTTAGGTGAAATACTCATCAGAACAGTCTTCTCCATCCTTAATGTCAGCTTCTAATGTCCTTGGGCACTCAGTGTCCTAACCACTAAGTCACACATACATGAAGTCACACTTTCTCTGGCTCCAAGAATATATAACTAGTCTATGCAGACAGAATCAAAATGTTCTGCTGCCCTCTGTCATAGCTTGATTAATATGTCTTTCTTTAGGACATGATGTGAATCTAAATTATGAATGCCTGGGTTAAAAAAAAAATAGAAAGCTTGTGACACTATTGTTTCCTATGGTGTTTTGGAAGAGAGACTATCTCAATTTCTAAGGGCTTATATATCTAGAAAAAGGTTCAGAAAATGCATTTTGAAGGGAAAGGGCATCTTCCATCAATAGGGTTCAGTACATGATGAATGCAGTCTGAAACACTGTCCCCATCCTTCAACACTTCCCTGGGGGGATCTTGAACAGAGCTTTTGCAACTGGCCCATGATATCCTCCAAAACAAGCCCATGTCCAAGGAGAGTGTTAGATTGCACGGACAAAAATTGTCCATGCAAGTTCATACACCAGTGCATCCACTGCTCTCATAAGAGTTCTAGCTGCATTAAAAATCACTCATGAGAAGACTGGATGGAGTGCGATAACATAATTGAAACAGAGCGCATTTAATTCGGGTATTAAAAGCCGTGCTCTGAAGTATATAAAAATTCCCTTTATAAATAGCTGACAACTCTTCATTCTTAGAAAAAAAAGGACAAATTTCAGCAGAAAATGAATTAYATGGTCCAGGCAGGATAAATAAAAGATCTTCATTTAGGATGCACCTTTAAATGACCACTATGTGGGGAAGAATTACGTACAAAGGAACCAGTAAAATTTGACAGGAAAAAAAAAAAATCACAGTGTAATTTATTGGCACTCAGTCCTCTACTGTTGTGAAACAAGATGTTCAAGAAATTGAGTCAAGTTGTCACGGAACGAACTTGAGTTTAGATGTGCCAGATTGTACAACCGCAGAACTCCCTCCTCCCTTAGCAGCCTGGTCCTCAGAATAGAACCGGTCTTATTTATAGAGTATATCCTCAAGTTTGATCATTTGTGTTGGAAATGTTAAAACGGAAATGGCAAGTGATAAGTACTGATTTAGAAAGATTAATAATAATTAAAAAATTGTTTCAGGGGAAACTAGGTACTACTTTTTTGGTTGGTTCAGAAGGTATAACGTGTAGTTAGTTCTTGAGAAGAAATAGTGATCTCAGAGTAAATGAGGGCTGTCTTCAACACTTGTATTTAATACTGAAACTGTTAAACAATATGGTTCATGCATTATTCTAGAGAACTGCTGAGTACAATAAAAACTAATTTTGTCCCTGCAGGGAGGATAAGAAAAAGTTTGGGCATTGCTATCTGTTCTAATCAATGTTTTTTATAGGTAGCCTAGTTTCTTCATGACTGGAAAGGGGAAACAGGGCTTCAGGTGATGAGTAAGCATTGCAAGCAACCTAACCAACAAACATTTTGAGAACACAGCAAAAACCTGAAGAGGTTTTATCACTTTARTATCAATTTAATAAATACCATTACTCTCAATTGCTATCAATCAAGTGTTTCTGATAGTTGATTATCATGGAGCAATTATTATTGAAATACAGATGAGGCAATGAATTTGAAAGTCTGTTTTTATCTGTTTTCATGCTGAATATCCAGACACTGAATTTTGTGGGAGCTCGTAGTTACAGTGATATTTTTGCTTTATTTCTCATTCTGCTCATTTTAGAGTTAAAATGCTATATTTCATGCCTATTGGTTAAGCATTTTTAAGAGGACCCTGGTCCATGAGATTTAAGTGGATTTTTTTGTTGTTCACATTCTCATTTTTTCTTGTTTTTTACATTAGCATCTTAGGCTTTCAGCCCAGGAAGCTGAAGTTGCGCACTTGGGACAATCCCATCTAAAATTTCTCAGTCAGGTGGCTAAGGGCATCTGTTGGTTTTGGTCTGGATGTGCTGTTCCCCCTGAAAATCCAAAATAATTGCACACATCAACCTTGAGCACTCTTTTGCACCAGAGGATTAAATGGTTCCATTCCAATGTTACTGGATTTTCAGAGTATAGAAGTCCTTATTGGAAAGTCTGTTAAAACAGAAGGGAAACAGAAAGTGTTGAAGTAATGCTATAAAATGCAACAGGGTGTTTCAAAAAGCCCACAAAAAGATGATACTATTCTATGATAGTTATACATTAATTTCTGAAGTGCTTGTTTTCTTTTAGTCAAGTTAAATTCTGAGAGTCACATTAAATTCTGTGTATTTTGTATACTCGTATCTCCTTATGTTTGTTGGCCTCACTTTTTCCATTGCAAATACCTATTTTACATAGCCTGAACTCTCTCAGATGCAGAAGTGTCACTCCTATTGTGTATTGGTATAACCGAAAGAACATTAGGATTTGTTGTGTAAATGTGAGAACGTGCCATCTGTTTGGCAATGGGAAGCTGAAAACTGAGGGAAAACATTAGAGGTGTTAGAATACCTACCAGCTGGAAACTGAGGGAAAACATAAGAAGAAATAAAATATCTGCCAGTTGGAAAACAGAAAGATACAGCTGGTTGCAAAATGCCTGCTTTAAGGGTGCAAATTCAGATGGCAAGCTGCAGAAAGACATGCTGGGAAAAAGTTCCTAAAGACAGCCTTGAACTAGAAAATTAGTAGATGTGAAGAAATTGCTGGGGAAGGTGATCTTGAGAATGTTTTTTTTATTGTGGTGTAGATACCACTGTTCTGACACATTATATGTCTGTGATGTTTATATGCCCAGACAAAAGCCAGTAGAAAATGATATTAAGGGAAGGAACAAAATAACTTCAGTAGGAAAAATTACAGAGGCATTGTCAACTCCATGGTGATCTCTGTGTGGTTTGGTAATTAATAACTTCAGAAGCAGAGATAAACACTCTACTGTTCCTGTTTATTTGATGGTCTTGATTAATTAAAGTACAAGTTTCCTTTAAAAACTCGAGACTGCCTTTAATTATATTACTAAGTGCGGCACTTTGTTCTTCAGTAGCATTACACAGTGCATGCAGCCAGTTTTGCTGATTGAAGAGGTTTAAAAAATAAGGCAGGCTGTGTGGACATTTAGTAGCTGACTACAGCAAAATTGGTTAATGACTAGTATCATCTAAATGAGGCAGCAAGCTGAAAGACTCATAATCTCTCCCCATGCACAAATTTTAATTAAATAATTATAATGTCCTTGTTGTAATTATTTATCAGTAACTATGCTCCTGAGTATTGTCTCTTTTGCTTTCATCTGTTCTGTCAGCTCAGCTGTACAATGAAAAAATCAGTTTCAAAGATCTGGTATGATTAATTCTTATTACTGAGGGCCCTATTCTGCTGCCATTATTCAACCTGATTAGTACTTTACTGCACAATTAGTCACATTGAATTCAGTGGTTCTACATGTGCATTAAGATGCTGCTCAAAGGGGTGGCAGAATTGGGCCCCAACTAACAACAGATTTGGGACTGATGGTCTAAAAGGATGGCTAAGATACCAATTCACATTTTCATCTTGGTGAGAAGCCAACCAAGAAAAGATTGGCTTGATGGCCAAGAAGGCTTTGAGTGCCTCTGAGGCTAGTTCAAATGCTTGGTGTCCATCCTTGCACCTGGGGACATGGAAAGACAGCTCAGCTGCCACAGTCTTTAACTCCCTGCTGAAGTGTGGGTCCCATATGTTTTCCTTCTAGCAGCTGAGCAAGACTCACTCTTCTGTTTAAAATTATCGGTCTTTGCTTTAAGCAACAGCCTGGTTGATGGAGCACTGCTTGAGGCTGTGGAAGACCTGAATTCAATACTTTTCTCACCCTTAGGGGGAGCATAAAGCATTTTCCCACGTTACAGAAGACTGTTCTGAATTATGAGAATAGTTCTCGAAGTGGGCTACTGTGCTATCTATCACCAGTGGAAACTGTCTGCAGTCGCACAGGTATAAGCTCAGGTCAAGTCCCTTTGCAAGTCTCTGTGGCTTCTGTCTAGCCTCTAGTTTCTTGACATCTTAGTAGCTATCAATCAGACTGCAGTTTTAAAATAAAACTTAAATGATTTCATTAAGCTGTTTTCTTTTAAGAGGTAAACTGCCTTCACACATAAGAGTGCATAAATACTTGAATCCCAAACACAGAGATGTCTCCCATTGTGACACAATAGAGACCAAATAACCTGAATAAGATTAAAATGAAAAGAATTGATCTTGAGTATCTCAAAAATTTATTCTTAAAACTGCCAACAACCTTGAAACACAGTTAAAACATCAGCATAAGAAAGTTCAGTGTACTGTATAAAGAAAAAAACCCACATTAAGAGCTGCAGGGCAAAATGTGGTGCAGTGCATCATAACCAACAATGATCCTGCCAGCTGGTTTGGCTGTCGTCAATACAGTSCTGCTAAATGCAGCTGGATGGCACCAGTAATTGCACTGCATCAGCCAAGTCGGTTTGCTTATGCTTGCATGGCATTTTGTTACTAGCCTGCAAATCCAAAAGTGAGCAATGAAAGAGGCAGAGTCAAAGACAACCTAGGGACTACTTGAACAAGCAATGAGTTTTTTCAGCACAAGACACTGCTTTGTTAATGCAGTGTTTCTACAAGTGTCGTACTTGTAGAAATCTGCTCGTATGTTGAGGATGAAATTTCTAGGCTGGGGAAGGGAAAGAGGAGGAGGACTGCCTCTTGGTTTCCATACCTAGCTGAGCTGGGACGCAGACTTGATACAGAAGCACCCACTCCCAGGCAAAAMCCCAATCAGCATGTAGAGTCATACTTTTCCTTATCTGCCAATAAATATTTAGATGGCTAGTATAAAGTGGTAGAATACCTAAAAGCCAGACAAAGAGAGCAATAGGTATTACAAACAACAGTTTATTAAACATTAAGGAATAGAGCTACAGTGTGATTAATATGAGGTCAAAGACAGATATCCAGAGAATAATGCAATAATATAAAAGACTAACAGYTAGGACAGATCAAAGTCAGAATATAATACAGTTTTCTCTGCAGTAGATGTGCTGCTGCATTTTCTTCAAGACTGAGTTTTCTTCTTAAAGGAAATTTCTAAATATGAAAATTCAGTTTAGTTTCTGGGTATTTAATTCTTTAGGATAAATCAGAAATATACAAATCTGGATTCCTGGGAAAAGTAAATTTGAATATTAAAAATACAGGGAGGAAGAATGTATGAAAAACTTAAAGAAAAAAACTAGAATATAGTTATATGCAACTATTTTTAAAGCCCTTRCAGAATATGTAGGGATGAAATTTTCTTGAATGGGTAGAGTAGGTATTAGTACCGACATTTCTTCTTCTATTATGTTTATGTGTTATGTGTCTGTGTTTAGAGACATGACAAGCAGTTACTTCTGGAAATATGAGTAAAGATGAATGTCTCAGCATTCTACTTTCTAAAATGGAAAGTATTGGAATACCTGAAACTATATAATTATATCAGTCAGTTAAGAGGTATTAAAAACTATTATGAAACCTTATTCAATGGTGTGCAATTGTCACAAAGTAAGAATGGCTTGGGAAAGCGGATTTCTCCGAAATGCTGGGTAAGATACAATTTCATGCAGAAAATAAAGACAGACATCTTTATTCAGGGTACCCTGCGACAGTTAGGTGTAGATGAAAGATGTTTTTTGCTCCTCTTATGCAACTTCTATTAACAATGCAGAATTTCTCTCTAAAAACCTATCAGACATGAAGATGTGACTGCGTCTGTACAGGTACCAGTCAGACCATCTCTTTCAGTAAAGGATTTAAAAGTTACCAGGGAATATACAATGACCAAATGCAGTAAAAGTTTTTATCTTCAATCATAATACACAAACTCAAGAGACAAGGGTTGATTCCCAAGCTGTACACAGAATTTAATCACGAGAGGGAAGACAGGAAGGTTAACCATATGGAGGCATGCCTTGTGCACTTAGACAAAGCCAGCTTCTACAGAATACCCTGCAGGTGGTACCTGGCTCCAGCTGGGATGCAGCACATGTTTCCTAATGTTGATGCACCTTGCTGGAGATGGTGTGGACAGAAAGGATCCCTTTCCTCCAAGTGATGTTTGTGTTTGCAGTTCCCAAAATTCTTGCTAGTAGTGACCTGAATAATAGACATCGTGGTGGGCAATGTCCCTTAGTATCTGCTGGGTTGCCTGCTTAACACTCCTCTTAAGAAAGTTATGCAAAAGGAAAACCAGATATCAATCTTGTTATAAGCAGACTTCTCATGAGGAAAAAATCATTTTTGTATAATTGAATTATAATTTTCAATGAAAAGTTTTTTAAAAAGGCTAACAGTCAAAATGCATTAAAACCAACAGTAAGAAATTCTTTAACTGTATCAGGAAGAACACACTAAATAAGTGTCTAGGTCAACTGGACCACTAAAGTTGTAATTAAAAAGGATGAAGAGATTGTGGAGAAATTACATGAATTCTTTGTAATCAGTCTTCACTAATGAGGATGAGGCAGACATTTCTAACTCAAGGTTAATTTTTACAGATGAGGCATTGTCAGAGAGAGTAGCCTCTGAAGATGAGGCATTAGAGCAACTTGATAAAGTTAATGGTAGAAAATCCCTGGGGCTGGATAGTATTCATCTGAGAGTTTTAAAAGGGAAAAACAAAAAGTAGCTGAACTACTAACTAAAATATGTAATATACCTCTAATAGCATGAGCCATTCCTGAGGATTGATTTTTATCTAAAGAAAGAAAGAACAAAGAATGACCTTGGGAATTATAGAAAAGGGAACAGTGCTTTAGTACCACTGAAATTGTCCAAAACCATTTCCATAACCAGCCATTAAAGGACCTTTTTAAAAGTACCTAGGTATTATTGCTGTAAATTTATGATACACTTTTAAATTGATCTTCACAGCTTCTCTGGGTGTAATTTCTATTTTTCCAACCTTACAGAAATCCAGGAAGGAAGYCACAGAGATTTAGCTAGGAATACAAGTAGGTATAATTTACCTTGACTTCCAAAAAGCTCCTGACAATGTCCCTTGCTAAAGACTGTTGCCAAATACTAACAGCAGCAGACTGAGAACAAGAAATTCTGTCATGTATCAAAAAATGGTTGGTGGATGGGATGTGGTTTGTCAGTACTCAGCAGACAGCCTGTCTAGGCGACTCAAGATTTAACATACTGTAAATTCACAAATGGTCTGCAGGAGCGATGGTCAGTTTTTCCAGGCAAATTCTTATTTTGCAGAGACCAGGAAAGCTGTATTACTATCACTTTTAAAAAAAAACCCACCAGCAATACCTGCAGCAATCTTTGGGAGAGCCCAGCACTTCCCAGGTAGACCCTTGAGCTGTGGGGCATGTGTGTGTCTGGAGAACACGAGGTGGATGCTCGCTCCTCAGCACTCCAGTGGGATGTGCTGCACAGGAGGGCAGCACAGCTGCCACAGAGCTGCGGGCTCTGCTTTTAAAAATAAACTGCAACCTGCAGGAACAAAACTGCTGAAGGAGGGCATAGGCTACCTTTTGGTGCATAGAAATAGGTTTGTCCCAAAAAAAGAAGGCAAAAATAGAGTGGAATGTCTTCAAGCCCAACATCCAGGATGTTCTTATGTTTTACCTTACTACTGCAGTTAGCTAAAGGCTCTTTGACTCTGGCCTTTCTTTCATGAAAGAAATAACTATTTTGGGAGGATATTTACTTTGTTAGTGATTTTAAATTGTTGGAGAGTGTTGCAGAAACAAAGGATTGTGAAAATCGTGATGAATAATGGAGATAGGCTTATTCTGTGGCACGTTAAGTCATCAGGGATAATATGCAAAGCTATACACAATGAATGACTAAATGGAAAATATTTCACAAATAATTTTGCACCCAAAGTGCTCTCATAACCTATGATCACCTGTGAAAGAAGTAGATTGATGCCAAAAAGGGGTTTGCAGCTAAATCCAGCACTTTGTGTGAATTTTTTCATTAGCAGAACTATAAATAAGTTTTGGCAGGTGCTAACTTGCTTACTGTAATCACAATTAAGATCTGAAATAGTGTTTAGCAAAACAGTAACTATAGTTCCCACTGATTATCGACAACAGTGGGGTAGAGCAACATAGCTTTTGACATCATAACAACCTCAATGCTGGCTTAAAGTGTACCTTTATAGCTTTTGCTAACCTTTAAAAAGAAGAATTGTGTCTTCGTTACATTTATGGACTATTCTTTTTGTTGCTGAGCTAGCGAAGTATAGATAACTATGCTTTAAAGTTTTGTCGTAGTTATATAGCTAATGAGATGCTGCTACTTTCCAAGAGGGGAGACAGTAGTAAATTAAATTAGTTCTTAATGTAACCACACCATATTACGGTTTTTGGCAGTTTAGCTGTGTTTGCTAAAGGTATGATTTCTTCATGATTGTAACCAAATAGGCCAGTGAAACTTTCTAGGGCATTGTAGACCAGGCCAGAGTGACTATTTCATTTACATGTTAATGGAGTCTGCTCCAAGTAAAGTTAATTGAAGAACATGCATAAAGATTTGTTTGCTCTGTGGACAGATGCAAAGGAAAAATCTGTTTAAAGCTGTACACTAGGGTATGAATATTGATGTGAATGGGAAAGTAAATTATGGGAAAGTCATTTTTATCACATACGCAATATAGTTTGAATTCCATGGAGGGAAAAACATATATGTGGTTTCATACATGCCTTAATTTCAAATAAGAGACAGCAGTGATTAAGAAACTAATATACTCTTTGTTTCCCTATTGCACTTCCTGCAGTGTTTCTATATTTCTAGTTCTAAATTGCTGATTCTCAACTGTCAAGGTGGACAGCCTCAGGGGGTGTGCAGTATATCCTTGAAGCCTCTATGAATATGTCAGCTGGCCTATGTCTTTCCTTTTCCCTTGCGTTTTCTCCATGTCTTCTTTTGAAGCCATGTGAAAACAGAACATTTCCTCTGAGGACCACAAGCAAGCAAGGTTGGGGACAGATTTGCTAGAGCTTGAGGTGCAAGGGTGTTTTCCTGCCAGCTCCCTGGCCACAGCCCACCAAGAGATAGATATGTCTTGAGCAGCATACACCTGCAAAGGGAGATGAAGGACTGCAGGCTGGGGCTGCAGGAATTTGCAGCAGATGGGAAAAGTGTGGGTATTCACCCATTTGTGGGCATGGAGCTAGGAGAAAGAGATGCCCAAATTATTTGATTGAAGAAAAGGGGTCCAGACAAAAAAAAAACTTGTGAAAAGCATTTAGGCTACTATATTTCGGGACAGTTCCTTTCAGAGAGCCTACTTGTGACTCTGGACAGCTCAGGACTCAATTCACTTGTCTAAACATAAGATCTAGTGCCATCTCAGAGATCCTTTGACTCCAGCTGTCATTGTAAGAGCGCACAGATGTCTTTCATATATCCTACGTTATATCTGGCACCCCCATGTAGACATCTGAGATACTCTGGAACCTCTAAAATGGCACTAGACAGCTTTCAGGATGGGATTCAGTTTGAGATTAAGACACCTCATCACGAATGGGTGATTTAGATCGCTTAAAGAACCACTGCCAAAGGTATTAGCAAAAGTGGTTTTAATATGATGTTGTAAAAGTGTGACTTAACAAAGTTCAATGGCAAGGTTCACTCTATTACTGTACGGCACAATCATTTGAACAATGATTCAAAACTACCAAGACAAAATCAAAGTTACCAAGGCACAAATTAAAGTTACCAAGACAAAATCAAAGCTACCAAGTCAGAAATCAAAGTTACCAAGACAAAATCAAAGTTACCATACTACAAGGTTATGCGTGATATCGGTCACTTACCAAAGATCTGCCGTTGGTAAAAGGTCTCTCTGCCTTGAGGAGCAACCTTGAGAGGTGTCCCAGCTCAAGCAGCCATGCTGCCTAGCAAGGAAAGCTCAAAGAAGGCTCTCTTAGGATCTCATATTTATGGAATAAAGTGGTTGGCTTGTAGTCAAATTACATGTGATGGGAAAGGTATGCATGAGACTTCTTGTACCCACAACTTTCTTTGTTCCTTGGTAAATGAGTCTTGGAAAAGCCACCCGCTATTCATGTGTTAATCGCATGACCGGTGTTCCAAGCTCATATGCATCGATACTCACTGTGTCATTCTACTCCTTTGTGGGTTTTCAGGGGACAGGTTGGAACTAGAGGATTTCTTGGCCTGGCTACAGCTCAAGCCTTTATCTCCTTTGGAGCCTGTACCAAACTACTGCTAGTTTGGTTAAGGGGTTGAGTGCATCCAACACACACCTGGATCTACATGTAGCTGTTGACACATGACCTGAGTACCTAAATCCCAGTAATAGACCATGGGATTCAAATCAGTTGCCAAAACACAGTGTGATTTGAGATACCCTTGGGGTTATCTGAGACATCCACATGGGGCTGGCAGATGTGACATAGTCCTGAGACCTTTAGGAGTGGAAGCTGGAGGCCAGGTGGGACTCCTTATGCATTGGAAATGCCAACACCCAACTTTATTTAGTCAACTGAATAGTGACTGCTATTCAATATTCAGTGAATACTGAAACAATGCAGTTTTCCTAAAACATCATTTCAGCATTTTCACAGAAACTAGCAAATGACACTTTATATCATTCTGATGTTTGATGTTCTCTCACTTCTCATAAATACAGTGTTGCTACTCACAGTATTGGCAAAGATATGTTCAGAAAGAAACCCGGACATATTTGACATGGTTACAGAAATTGAGGCAGAAGTGCGATGCCATAGGTGTTTGGGGTGAATTGCAGGCTCACTGATCCCATGAACCCCCAGACAACCAGAAAGTGATCAAAACATGATTACGTTCCTTGTTCTTTATACCATCTGCAAGGTCAACAAGAAAGAGTGCAACCTAGAAGTGCCAAGGCAAGCCACATGTCATGTCAGAATCACCATGGGCAGAAGAGACCCAGAGGGAAAATTTTGTGTTACTATTGAGCCACTACAGTAGCAGGCTATGTCCCTTTCCTCCCTGGTCCCAGCCATGTGCTTCTGCTACTTCCTGGCACTGTCTCTGGGACTTATCTGATCCCATGGAAACCAGATTTAGGGAGCTAAATCAGCAGAAAACTAACGTTTGCAAAGAGATGAATGATAACTAAGTAATCAAACATTTTTCTGTCAGTTTAGTGAGCTGAACCAGTTCACTCCAGAGTTAGGCAAGTGCCAAAGCCAGCACAAAGGGAGAAGACTGGAAGAATGGTAAAAATGAGACACTTTTTGTGGCAGCTTGCTTTTATGTTGACTAAAGTGTAATATATAACCCTATTCTCAGGTGGATGGATCTGTTGGTTTTAAAACAATTAGGGACCATTGCAATGTCAACAATATTCTTAAAATACAGTTAGAGTTGTCTTTTCCAGTGGAAACATACTTTGAGTAATACAAAAATAATTAATGGCATTTGTTTTCCTCTTACAGATTTCTAATGTATGGTGCTTTATGAAGGCTGCTGAAAATCCTGGTCATAGGAGTGCCAAAGCATGTAAGTGATAGAGAGATGAGATGGGGAGTCTCACAGCATGCCAAGCCCAAAGCCCGAGCTCTGCAGTGTGCCCTTTGTAATGGAGCTCCCTCATCTAGCAAGAGCTGCCTTAGAGGTATGTGGAGTGACCATCACAAGCTTGCTTTTATTCTGAACTTGAAAAGACAACAGAAAACGCTGTACACAAGTAAGCAGATAGGTCTTCACATGCGTTACGAACCTGTGTGCATGTGGGGAGGGTGTCCAATTTATCACGCTGCTTCTTCACACTAACGTAGTTGAACTTCACATATTTGTTTTACTTTGCCTTTGCACTGCTGGCAAGTTTTTACCTTATAAATTGCTATGGATTCTCTTTTGAATGTTTATTTCATTAGCACACAGATCTAATAAGACTGAGTCAACAGGCTTGGAGCTGCTAATCTAGCCCTGTCAGATATGATGTTCTACAAACAAGGTGTCTAGTTTCTTTGGACAGGAGCTGGATTTGTTGGATACCAACAGTTCGCTTTCTTTATGCAATCTCCTAACAGCTGAAAGAAATTGGAAACAGTAAGTAACCTTTTATTTAGGACAGACAGAGATTAAAGTGGCAGAAACGAAGAAAGAAACAACAGGATTCAAGCTCATATTATATTTAAGATTTTGAATAGTAGCACTCTGATGTAAATTTAGTTCTGTAATACAAGTATATTGCCTCTGTTTTTGCTGTCCCACAAATACTATGGCTGCACTGGGATCTTTTGGCTATCCCCACTAACTCAGCTAATTTAGGCACATTGAATAACTGTGAAGAGAGACTACAGGGAACTTGGCTCCTAAACTTAGGTGCTTTGCATCACACCTCAGTTAGATGCCTCAGATATAGTCTTAAGCAGATGGTGTAAAAACCCTCTTTTGTATCTAAGTCAGTCAGTGGACCATTTGAAAACACACATACTAACAGACCATCAGAAAGTGAAACGGAGAACTAGGGGTCATTGTAAACCCTGCTGTCACCAGCATTTGCATCTAAACAACAGGCGCTCTGATGACATAAAGTTAGAAGARATATCCTTCTTTCACTGGACTATATAAAATTGATAGAAAGAAATTAGCAGTAAAGAGTTTGCAGATCAGGGTTTGGTCTCTTGGGGGTAACAAAGTAGACTCGGAAAGATACACAACAGCATTTCAGCAATTGGGTACCATGCTTTGCTAGGTTACTTAAGACATTACAAGTAATGTATTGTTTAGTTGCACCCATGTACACCATTAAAGCTATTCCAGTGTGGCATAGAGTGAGCAAGTTGAGGTCATAATATGCCAGCTGGAGAATATTAGGGAAAAATGTTCCTTCAGTTTCTGCTTAATGTTCTGATGAAAATAAAGAAGCCACTCACTTTTACTGCAGATATGTTTACTTACACTCCTTTGTAACTACCTTTCTCTGACTTACACCAGCTCCTGTAACATCTCTTGCCATTTCCCATTCTTGAATTTTTCACAGACTTTTCATGAAGGAGTTCTTATTTCCATCATGTTTCTTTTGCAGAAAAAAAAAAAAAAAAAGAAGATGTAATTAACTGTAGCAAGATGTTACTGTAGTTGTTTTGGGGTTTTATTTTTATAATGAAACTATGTTAGAAGGAAAAATTATATAAACACATAAGCCGCATTTGGCAATGGTCTACATAAAAATTTATGGAGACGAAACCCTATAGGGTTCTTYTAGAGATAATTATTCCAATATGCAAATTAAAATTGTGCATTATTCATTTTTTTGTCAAATAATTTTCATTTGCTTTGCTGCTCTTATAATAAAAATCTGCCAACAGGGTTTCCTCTTAACTCATCTAAGGAAGCCTGTGAAGAACACTCCATATTTAACTCTCTTTTAGATCACTGTGGCTTGAGAATACTTTTAATCTCTTTTCCATTTATAACTGTACTGCTTGACCTTTTTGCAGCAAGGTGTCTTGTATATAAAATGTCAAAGAGAGGATTATAGACATGGGACAAAGATATAGTTTAATTAAAAAAAGTCCTGTGAGACTGAAAAAGGTTACTGGCCCAGATCACAAATATTTAATGCCAGATTACTATTTATGATGTTAAAATAACAAAAAAGGGTTTGTGGGTAACTTGTAATTGACCAACCTTTACAGGTGCATATGATAATATTAAGCTTCAAGTAATAACTTTCATATTAGCTTGGAAATCAGTTTTAAAAATTTAAGAAGTATCTCCTTAATGTTTTCTCTGTGTTGCAGAACTATCTTTACAAAATGAAATAGGTTAATGGTTTAAAGTCTGTTTCTAATTCAAAATGGTGCCATAGGAGAGCATAGAATAAAGTGTGAGGTTTTGCAATTTATTTGTGTGTTCATTAGTTTCTGTCTCTGACATTTAGGCATGGATAGGAGCATGGTTTTAATACCAAATGAATGGTTGAGAAAGACCAATCCAGATTTGTTGCTGATTTTTCCCCCAGAAACAATAAATACATTCCAAAGCTGAACGGTCCTACCAGGCTTCTCCACTTATGTTCACATTGTGGGACAATGTGATGGTACAGTCATTTTTGCAGTTCAGAGACAAAGGGAAGGCCATGCACAAGTATTCCCTGAAAGAACCCAATTTACCAGTTAATTTATGAATCAAAATGAGTTTATGATTGCACCGAGTGGATTTTGGCTCAAGACTGGGTGTTAACAGAACAATGATTCAGCAGTGAAGAAACAAGGAGATTTGAAGCCCAATTTGAAGAGAAGTAGAGCACCCACAGATCCCTCTGACTTTCACAGACAAACTTCTGGAGACATCAGATTAAAACTGGCACACCATTTATACAACTATTTCAGTTAAGGTGTAGTAAATGCATTGCATAGTGCTAGTTTGGACCTGTGACAGTTTGATTTTTGTTTGTTAATATAACACCAATTTTGTGACTTTTGGTTAAAGTCATTATGTAAAAGTTTTTAAAGAAACAAAGAGAGATAAAGTATAATATAGAATTTTATGGAGTCTAAATATTTTTAGGGGAAAGTGAGGAAAAGCGTAAGATGAAAAAAACCTCCTGCATAGCAATGGGAATCAGACTCTGCTATAAATATCCACAGCCGAGTTTGAATATGGGTAGAGATAGTTAGAATATTATTAGAGAAAAATACTACCAGAATTCCCATGAGAAGTCCCATGTCGCTATGGGGCCCTCTGGAATTCCCAGGTACTGAATGGAGAAAAAATCCTGCTAATAGAGGCAGCGCTTAGTTATGTCCTACTATGCCAGCCAGTACATTTCAATAAAGACAATAGGCAGAAAGTGGGGGTAAGGACAAGACTGGCAATGAGGATGAGGATTTGGAGAGCAGATTGCCCAGAACCTGATGAAAGTATTTACTCAAATAGTTAACACTCTTTTGAAGAGATCCAATAATTTCTATCTTATAGTTCTGAAGAGCTGATAAATGAAACAGCAGGTATTCTAAATAAACCTACATGTTTACTGCCTGGTTGGAAAGCAGCACGTACAGTATTTCAGAAAAAAATTAAAAATTGACTTGAATACCTGAAGAAATTGTAGCCTGATCTTAAGGTTACACAAGACTACTAGAATAAATGGACAGATGTTAATAATTAAAGACATGTGAGTAAACAGAAAATGTAATATGATGCAATATGGATTTTCCAGGATCATCACGGTAGAAAAGCCTGGTATCTTACTTTGATCAGATAATAGATTCTATAAACAAAGGAAATGTGATGGATCTCATCTAAGAAGAGGTCATAAATTAAGCACTGTGTCATGTAGAAGTTGCTAGATAAGATATAGAAGGTGGGTATTAGCACCAAAGCAGTAAAGCAGACAGGGAAATGGCTAGGATGTTCTTGGGTCATTGTTAACAAAGTCATGAAAGGTGGGTTTGGAAAATGCTGCATTTGAATTCCTCCAGGTTACACTGACAAGTTGTGATTAATCTTCAATATAGAAAACCGGACTAACATAAATAAAAAGATGAAATGACCCAATGTTTTCAAAGTAAATAATGCAAGATATGAAGTCATTTGCTTGAGGGTCAGTGGCAGAAGTCCCTCCTTCATCCCACCTGGGACAGACTGCAGGCTGCACTTCTCCTGCTTCTCAGGGCTCCCAGGCTGTTGGGTATCATGGAGCAGAGACCTTCAGCATCTACCAGTGTTATAAGTGTCCATGTAAAATAGGTGTTAATTAGCACACAGACCTCAGCTGAGTTCCCAGACACTGTATTATCAAGTTACTGTCATTTCCTATGGGTCAATGAATATTGATTAAAAACAGCATTTGCTGCCGGGCAGTTTACACAGCTCCTACCCTGCTTGTTGGCAGCGGGTTATTCCATTTTTACTGGCTTAGCTCTCCCATGTGCCATAYGAACCTGGAGCCTAATCAATCACTACAATGCAGGGCACATACAGGCTGGGCATTGCAACACTTGGTGCTGTGGCCCCTTTGTCCTTTTAAGGATCTAACCCCCAACGCCTGTACATCGTATAAAGAAATGGACAAATCAGAGGTTTATTTTATTACTACAGGTATCCAGATTTTCAATCAGTGTAGGTTGTTAGTGTTCATTCAAAGTTTTTTCAGGTTAAAATGGACCTGAAAACAAATGCCATGCTGTTTTTACATTCAGAAATATTTGGTATGTTTGCAGTTTTTAATAATATTTTGTGTAAGCAGAACTCACTGGTATAACTATTTACTTTTCTTGATCATAGAGATATATTAAAACATGTAAAAAACTTCATTTTTAACAAGCATACAGCCCGGCCCTTCCCTCATCCCTCTGTAATCTTTCCTTCTCTTCTGAAAGAAAATGAAGTTTTCAAATGTGTTATGAAGAGGAAATACATTTATCGCCACCAACTACAGGGATCCTGTGGGTTGTGTCAAATCCAGCCTATGCCACCAGATTTACACTTCAGATTTCTCACCTGTGGCATCATCACAATGTTACCATTTCCCATCCTGTGAGACATATGGGCTGATCCTGTAAACCTGGCAGGGACAGACCTCACGTTGACTTCACTGTTTGCAGTCTCCAGCCTTTACTTTGTCTACTGATCTGAAAGGGAATAACAGAAAGGACCATCATGATCTGACATCATTATCCTTAGGCACAGTGTGTGTTCAGATTTTGCCAATTGCTGTTGAACTCCTATAGGACATACAGCAAGGGTTTTCCACACTATATCTATCAGCAAAAAATTATTCCCAAATACATACGTTTTTTCTAGAATGGGGTTTCTTAGACACAGGGCCATGACTCCTGTCTAGGTGTGCAGAGAATGACAATGATCTTCTTCTTCTGTACCCTCCTCTCTGATAGGCCTTTTCAGTTCTTACTGTGCTGGGTATGACTTTGAAAACATGGCTCTATAAATCACCTGTAAACAGAATTTGGTGCGGTGATGCCTGTTTGAATCAGCAGAGGGCCTGAAAAACTGGTCTTATGAGATGTATGTTGTTCATTCCATTCAAGAGATGCCTTGAGCACTGTCCTCACGTAGCAGCGACACTTAGGGTACAGTTTCATGTAACAGCTAAACTAAACTAAGGGCTTGCTTCCAGTAAAAGCAGGAGGTGTCAGTCCCTCTCCCGCCTACTCTGTTCCTTCCTCCCCTTGCCTCTGCTCCCAGCTGCTTGATCTTTTCCTCCTTTGCGTCACTCTGATACTCATCTGATCACACGGTAAGCTGGGTCAATCTACTAACCTTGCAAAAAAATAAATGGTTTTTTGTTTGGTTGGGTTTTTTGCTAGATTTGTTTTCTGCAGTTTTAATGAATTAAATTGGCCTGTCATGCCATCCACTGAGCATTGGCTTGGGCTGGTGGGAGCCCACAGCTGGGCTTCAGCCCGCGGTGTGTGTGCGGGGAGAGCAGGGGTGCAGTGGAGGGCAGCGGGACCCCCACCAAGGCAGCAGGGAGCCAGTACCTCGGTCACAACCACCCCCTAGTATGGAGCTGAAGGCAGAAGTTTTGCAGCGTTTGACATCAGCTCGGCTTTTGTTCTCCTTTCCCCTTGAGTTCACCTTGAACTTGCTTGCTGATCCCTCCAGCTTTTCATTTCAAGAGAGGGTTGATTGGATGACAACTGGATATGCAGCATGTACATTTGAAAAGATGCACGAGGGAGGGTCATAAACACTCTGCCCTTCATATTTTTCTGAGGTAGTTGTAACTGTGTCCCAGACCTTGGAAGCCCTAGCATGCAACACGCTTAGAGACCCAGATGCCTCTAACTCCAGAGCGGGCAAATACTCTGTGCAGTGCAAATTTTTGATATGCGAATTTAAAAACTGAAAACATTTTCAGGCAGGTTCACATTTCCTGAGCAAAACTCATTTAAATTCTCAAGGCTGATCTTAAACTGCAAGCAGACTCACTTAATTTGTTATGTGCCCAGTAGCTATTGACAAAGATATTACTCACTGTTCTTGTCTTTCTTTTTTCCACAGAAATCTTCCTTATCTTCCTGTGTCTTTCACAAGTACTATTTTCCATAATCCATCAGATTTCATATTATCAGATTGTTTGAAGATGTATGTTCAGATTTCTTTGCTTGCTTAGCAGTATGTAAACACTGGAGACCTCAGCTAGATTTATATGACAAAGGAAGTGACAGGATCTCTTTGACAAAGCTAAGAAGTCTAAAGTATTAGACTTCTGGAGGATGTAGGTTGCAATTAGTGTTTAGGACCTGTCCTCCACCAGTGGCACAGTAGATACACAGGGTGATTTACCCCTATAGCCACTGTGTAAACCCAGGGGGGATCCTGAGGGGCCTAAGGTAACCACCCTGTTCAAAATCTAAAACTGACATCTATCAAGAATTTTGCCCCTGATCTGAGAACTGCCCCAATTGTTCTGCAGGATTACGTCACCTCATAGAAGATGTGACTCAAAATGGTGACTCACTAGGTCCTTCTCCTTAGTCCTGAGCAGAATTCTAGCTGATTATATGTACATACATAATCTGTAAAAAAATAAATACAGGTAGGATGTTATTAATAAATACAGAGAGGATTGTGGAGTTATTTGCAAGTTTAATTGTCCACTTGGAATTTGTAGTTATTTAAAGAAATTATTTGGGAGTAGAGACAGTTATGGTCTTCCTGCTGAAGATGGGAATACAAATTGCCATGAGTTATCAGATCTACAGTTCTGGCAGTGGCATATCTTCTCTTACTTAGGTGGGAATTTTATCTCTAGGCACTTTATTACTGACTGTGTGAGAAAAACTGCATTGTCTGCACATCACCAGACTCRGTGCTCCTGGGTACTATAGGTTTACTGACAGCACTATTGCAGATAAGCAGTAAAACATCCAGAGTATGGTATTATAGCATATTGCTATTGCCATACATTCTGTTATTGCCATACAGCTGCTACTGCTTCTTCAGATTAAGCCATCCAACTGTTTGCCCAGCATCCTCTGCTACTGTGGCAGAAGTTTTTTAATACCATAAGCAATTGCTTGCTAAACAAACTGAAGACATACCTTGAAATGTTTCTATACTGTTTTTAAGTTATGTTTTTAAACCCATATGATCAGCTGCTTTTCAGGGCCACTGAACACTCTTTTATGATGTAGCAATATGTTTTATAATATAAGGGAATATATTTTTAAATGTGAACAATTTATAGCACCATAAAACCAATTTATCATAACAGTAACTTACTCTCAGAAGATTTAATTTGCTTTGAAATAAGCTTGAAAAATGCCATTAGGAATCCCAGATCCTAGGYTGTGAAATTCCAGGAGCCATGGAAAATGTAGGAAAGGATAAAAGAATGACTCTCCTTTTCTGGTATGCTCTGAGTCCACCAGATTGGTCTGCCTACACAAAGGAACTTAGAAAGGGTCAGATTTGGCCAGCTGGGAATCCCTGCTATACTGTCCATATGTTTTAACAGGTGGAAGGGTTGCTCAGCTCTTTGCTCTTCTGCTTGGAAGTGGGTGGTATTTGAGGAGCCCAGGGGGTGCCCACTGGGCTGGACTAGTTCCAGCACTCTGAAGCTGCAACAGATAGGGTAAGACTGAGTCATTCACAAAGTCAATTTTTAACTCCTTTGCAGTGGAGAGAAATAGTTTCCTTCAGGTGGCGTGGAGAGCAGTTAAACTAGGCTCCTGCTCTCAATCTCTTTCCAGTAACTCTGCTGGGAATTCAGGGAGATAGCTTAATTGGTCCTCTCTGCTGCACTGGTATAAATAATAATAAAATTCATGCTCATTTGCTGTATAGTTTCAGATGAAATTTCTACCAAAATGCATAAAAATCATACTCATGATTGTAGCCCTATTTTCATGATTCATGCCTAATTCACTGAATAAAAGACATATGGAGTGGGAGAGGGAGAGAGAGAAATGGAAATCAAGTTAATGCTGGGGAAATGTGTCAAGTAAAGTCCTTGCAAACTCTCAAGGTCAACAACATGAAAAAGCACTCAGGAAACCTAACAAGCAAGCAAGTAAAAATGACCTCATATTTATGAAAAGCCAGATAGGAGAATATGGCTTTGCATTTGCCCTACTGCTGTTTACATTTCCTGTGGTTTTAGTTTGCTGTACTTACTAATACGAAATTCTTGGAGCAAACAAGCAACATAAATTTGCACCTCCATCTATGACCAGCAACAACTGCCATGTAAAACTGAAGGGAGAGTTCACACCCTAAGCATCTGAGGACAGTATTTCCAGGGGAACCTCTCAGGACTCACCACCACTCCTCAGACTGAGAGGAAATTAGAGGCAAATATTCACTGGCAGGTGAATAGCAACAAAAAGCTTAATAAATGAGAACTTCCTTAGCCCAGGTATATTTAGGACTTSATGGTTATGTAAAGGACCTTTGCAACAAATCATAACACACTTTCAATATTTATAATATACCTATTGTATAACCAAGGAACTTTAAGCTGTAGAACAATGCTGTTAGAGTTTTAACAGGATTATGAAGCCAGTAAGATCCATTTTTAAGTCATTAAAAATGGAATACATTACCTTTCTTAGCACATTTTCCATCAGCTTCAAAAGAAATCAAAAAATCTGACAGAATTCTAAATTTCTGGTGATGCAATTTTGCACATCTGCTTTGAAGGAAATTTCAAAATTTTGAAAGCTTTCATGCAAAACCTGACCTATAGGAACTCTACCCAAAAAAGAAGAAAATAGTAAACTGTACGTCTTTAGTGACATTGATTTTTCCCCCCTTGAAGAAAATACGGCAGCTGGCTGCCATGACAGTTACAGATCTGTCAGGATATGTAAACTGGGAACAACCAGAGAAAGAAAACAATGACAAAAGGGATGCCTACAATTTCTGAGCGTTTGAGCTGCTTCTGTGTCTTCCTGGGCTTTTGAGCTCTTGCTGCACATTAAGGACTTGAGAAACTCTGGGATCCAGTTGTAGAGATGGTAAATGAAGCTCCTTGGACATGTAGGAATATCATTGCTGTCTATGCAACCCTTGCAACCCTTGGTCTCCTTAGGCAAAATGCTCACTAGCTTTCTCTAGTCCTCAGCAACCTCCAAAACAAACTTCTAGGAAACAAGGCAGATTTTAGATAGAAAACCTGCCTGTATTTCAGAAGAGGTTTACCCAAATATACATGCTCCTATCTAACCATTTTTGTTTAAAAGCAATTTTCCGGGAAGAAGCAAATCTTTAAAGTACTAACCAGCTCTCTTCAGACCTATGACACTGCAGTTAGTTGGACTCCACTGAAAGAGTGACTGAGCAGTCAGGGATAAAAATAAAACCCTGGTTCACATTTCATTCATGCTCACAGAGCAAGATTCAGGATATGCTGAGTAAGCAGTGTTTGACCGCTTAAAGTGGCTCTTTTATGTTATTTTTTATTAACTACTCCACTGATAATTAATATGACTATTAAATGAATGTCAGAAGCTGCAGTTGTTGATGTCTAGGCTAATATTCCTAAGTTATCAGTGTTTTGTGCCTATCAAGTTTTTTGTTCCTTTTAACCTCTAGGGAACAGGAAGAACTGCTCCAGTTCCAATAATAAATCATTTAATCTGATTCCCAGGATCATTTTTAACAAGCTGTTCTACCATACCTAGTGTAGGGACTAAGTGTGTTTATTTTGTTGGTATACTTTGCTGCTGGACTGTGATCAGGTGCTCATGCCAGTTTCATTAGCTTTTTTGGCAGTCGTTTACTCAGATGATTATAAACTGCAGCTAATTAATTTGCAGGGTCTAGCAGCAGTGGCAGGAATTGATTTTTAGGGGCTTATTTTACTCCTGCTGGGGGGGACAGAAAACACAGTTGTACACCACTGCTCATGCAGTTCAAGGATGTCCTAACAGGTCCTTTAGGGTTACTTTTTGCTGTTGTCTCCTTCTCAACATATTTGGCCTGCAGGGAAAATTCAGGAACATTGTGAATTTGTGATCACTGCGCATAACCATATTATCAGACTAGCATTTGAGTGTCCATGTTAGCAATGATGAAGAGGTACATTTCTCTCTAGGCAAATGACCATTGGCACTTCCAGCTCTGATTAAGCCAGTGGTGCAGGGGTTAACGCCCAGAGCTGTGGAAGGTGGGTTTAAGGTGCTCCCACCATGGTGTATGTTAGAAAACACAGAGCCTCTGGGTTTGATTACTCCTGTTCTCTCTTTTCGGACCGTCTCCTCTAGACTGCCTTTTCAGACAGACACCTTCTGAGCGGAGAAAGCTCAGGTTTTGCATCCATAACACCCAGTAACAGCATGGACTGAAGGGCTAGCTGAATTGAAACTCTTAAGTGTATATGATAAATAAATTCAAGAGTAGTTAGCAATTTTTTCCTGGGTAATACCCAGAGGAGATGTAGATAGATGGGATTCACATGCTACTAGCCTAAGCATTAACATGCTCACCATCCCAGTGCAGACACCCAGAAAGCCAGACTGCCTCCTGGCCAGGCGATCACCGACCAGGCAAGAGAAGTTGGAATAGGCTGTTCCTTGATCTCTCTGGGGTGTCCAGGATTTCTACTGATTTCTAGCTCAGATCACGGTTTAAATCATGATGGTATTTTTCTCTTGAGTCCTTGAGTTACTAACTGCTAGCATGTCAACAATTTCATTTCTATCAGTGTTTTTCTTATCTTTCACATCTTTCACGGCTTTGGCTTACGTACTATCTCACAGATCAAAATTTTTTCAGAACAGGTAAACCAATGTCACACAGTTGTGCAGCACAAAAATGGATGGTGGTTCATAGACAGCTACAGCACAGCGTGTTTCACCTCTGCTACCCAGCAGATATTTTCACTCCTGTTCAGGCATCTTCCAGGTTGACCTTTTCTTCATGATGAAGAAGATTGTTGCTGATGTTGATGTTCTTGCTGAAGTTGACATCTTGTTGATGTTGAAGCCACCGAGGCGAAGGGCTCTGGAGCGGAGGATCGCGA
>JAYKAV010000054.1:191608-228162 GCA_035582835.1 Phoebastria nigripes | reverse complement strand
TTTCTATTATTAAACTGTTTTTATCTCAACCCGCGAGTTTTCCTACTCGTGCCCTCCTGATTCTCTCCCCCATCCCACCGGAGTTGGGGGGGGGTGAGCGAGCGGCTGTGTGGTGTTTAGGTGCTGCCAGGGTTAAACCACGACAACTAGTTAGACAGCTTCAGGACCTTCTTTTAATTCTCCTACTCTCACCTGACTCCCATAGCACCAAGGATCCACTGCAGATGGCCTGTCCTGACCTGAATAGGATAGCTTGTGCCCGCAAGTCTCCTGGGTGGATTACAATGAGAAGCCCAAGGTCAGAGTTGAAGCAGGTAGCTGCACCGGGACAGCCCTGGGCACCCAGGGATGCCGTCTGTTGTGCGTGATGAGGGGTTGTCAGCGTGCTGCAYTCCAGCAAGAGACCTGCTTCCAGGATGGCAGGTATTATTTGCAAAAAACAGTAGCAGCACCATTACTGCACAAGACAAGTGATAAAACCTCACTTAGTTCAATACCAACGTACACTTCTGCCCCATGGAGCGGCAGAGATGGGCTGTTAGGAGAACTGTAAAGTTGYTGTCTCACGAAGGAAGATAAAAAGCTTGGGGAGCTCTTCTTTACAGTTTCTTTTCTAACATGTACTGGGACACCAGTGACGCTTTTGATCTCGCCTGCCATCTCCTCACTATTGGTCTTTGCAGCATTTCACAGCTAGTGGTGTCTGGGGACATGTGGAGGTGGTTCAGCAGACCTTCACGCATTAGGCTGCATGAGGTATTAGAGGACCGGTTTTCATGACCCAGCTGTCCTTTCCAATTCCATAACCCTATGAGCTAACCTGCCAGACCGTTATTCCTTCTTGCTGAAGAAAGAATGAATTCAGGTAACTCAGTTATCAACAATGGATCAACTACATCAGTGTAGAAAACAGAAATTCAGGATACACATGATTGCATGAATAGTTAGTTTCTTGGTGTATTAAACTCACCGGGACATCCCACTGCTCTGCCTTTTTCCAGATGAATTTTACAAAACAGTTTTTTGAGCTGCTGCAATCATGTTTCTTTACCAAGCAGCATCCTTTCTTGTTTCCTCAAAACTAAAGTCTGCTCTTTACAGTCCTGAAAATAAGAGATAGGCCCTGAATATCTGTCACTTGAGAGGTTAGGTTGTTTTTAATAGTTTGTGGTACTCATAACTGGTTTTAAACTGACAATGGAGAGCAATAAAAAGAATAAGATCTGTGTTTCTGAGCTCACATCAAAGAGAAGCTTTAAAGAACGAGTAAAAAGGCTGTCAAAAAAGGAAGGCTTTACCCCAGCAGCCTAACAAAACAAGCTTCAAGAAAACAAGAAATAGTGTCCCAAAACAAATTAATCAGATAGGGAAAATGTTAGTTGAAAAGTAAGTATTTAACAGGGCCTGTATCTGCTAAGAGAAAGACAAAAAAGCCTGAAAAAAACTGATCACAAAAGAGATGTTTTTGCTGTAGAAAGAAAGGACAGCCATAGGATTTTGAAGTACTTACAGTTCTTTTCTGCACTACTGACTACGTTAAAGTCATCAGCCTGAGATCGGCTCACCATTACACTGCACAGAGTCTTCAGATTATTCACTCCCTGACATGAATTTCTCCTACAAGGCTTCTTTAAACTTCCCTTTGTACCCCCAGCTTTTTAACTGCCATCACGAACCTTCAAGATTTAAGATTTAACCCTAGGAGACAAAGCAGCAGTCTCCTGATGCAAAGATTAATGCCACTCCACAAAGAAGTGCAGACACATGAATTATCCACAGGTCTTTCATTCTGACAGAGCCTTTTGCCCAAAGCAGTTTTCAAGGCAGGTACATGCACACACCCCACCACTGGAGCGGAGCCGCCTCTAGGGTGAAGGGCAGCAGCCGGCAGTTCTCCCTTGTTGTTTGCTTCCCTCTGGATCTGCAATGCACGCAGCCATAGCAGTTTCTAGAGTTTTTTCTCCTCCATGCTGAGCTATCCCAGAGCAGATGGTGTTCGGTGCTTATACCTGGAGCAGTGCTTAGCAATCCCAGAAATGCTTTCTGACRCATACTTCCCCTAAATTGTCTTTGCCATTTCCTAAACTAGAACTCCGCCTCATGGATAAGTAGCTCCTCAGTCACTAGGCTCAAAGGGAGCCCATCATCCAATTCAGGCAAGCGCTATTCAGTGTGGAAGAAAAAAAGAGGTTTTGGCAGCACCCACTCCTGTTGCCAGCCAGGATCTCCCAGGTCCTCAAGTCACTCCAAGCAGTTCAATTTCCTTTCGAAAGCTGCACCACTACAACTATCTGATATTGTCCCCTTCCCCTGGGCATCCCCTGGGAAAAAGAAGGTGTGACCACTTCCCCAAACCTGAACTGTCTTTTGAATACAACTCCTCCTTAGCATTTGGGCTTATTAATAAAAGCCCTTTTACGGATTCTTCTGGCCAGACGATCTGAGCAAAGAGCAGCCATGCAAGCTCAAGCACTTTGCCAGTTCAAAACAGACAAAAAAAGAGCTTCTTTACATAGTGGGAGGTGAACTTACGGAGCTTGCTGCCATGGGAGTTTGTGGAGGCAGACCGATCCAGCAGGTTTGAAAAGAGATTAGACAGATTCACAGACAAAAGGTCCATAAAGGACTGGGCAGGGATGTACCCCCTGATATCCCCTCTTCAGAAACTGTGGGTATTTGGGAGTACAAAGTGGGAGACTTCAGAAGGGTGCCACAGCCACACTCCATTCCTAAATACCATCTTCTGCTAGCACTATCAGACACAGCTTGCAGGGCTAGAGAGACCATAGGGTGACCTAGTCAGACATCTCTTACGTTCCTGCAAGGCAACTGCAGGGCACCAAAGCCCCTGACACACCACTCCTAGGCCTGGCTGTGAGAACGAGAACCAGCTGCCCTGTGAAGGCCAACCAGACACCACATACAGGCATATGAAACCCTCAGAAGCCCTACAGACCTGCTTCTGCACTGTGATCACACAAAATATGTAGTCCAAAGCACTGCGTGTAGGACGCTGCAGAGAAAATCTAAGTTAGAGTCTTCACCTTGCTTGAGTTCTTTGTGCACACGTTAAAATCTAAAGCCTTGCCTCAGCTTGGTGGGTACCGCCCAGCAGGGAGTCCAGGGAATCTGGGGTACAGAGGATGATTGTGCAAGCACATTCATACACAATGAGGGGAGGAAAACAAATCATCCAATACATATCAAGTTGTCATAAAAATTGACGTGTTGCATGTGTGATTACCGCAGAAATCAACATGGGTAATTATGGCCATCTGCACCCATTACTACCATTTGTATGCATATTCATAGTAACTGCACATTAGTTAGGCATGCCACTGCACAAACATATTAAGCAGCTAATTAATTAAAAGAACAGACCTTCTCTCCTTACAAGGAGCCCATCACCCACTAATCACAAGAATACGTTTTCTCCATCTGTTAGATTATTTGCCCCCTCCCCAAGGTCACCAGGGAAGATGCAGCTGGCCTGCAGTCTTGAGAAGGCTCTGCTGGGGTGGTGAGCCTTCTGTTTAAGCGACTTCCTTTGTGTAGCAAGGCTTCAGACCATGGCTGCTTCTGAAAACATGACCATGGCACTTCCTCGAAACAGCACAGTGCTTTTGGATTAGCTCAGATGACCTTTGGATTAGACAATTTTGGATTAGACACCAACCATCTTTCCACCAGTCCCAGTGCTCATTCACCAAACACAGAAGAGGCTAATCGCATGCCCCTTAACAGGGCAGCATACCAGCAGCCCAAGCGCACATCCTGTACAACACCTCTTGCCATGCTGGTTCCTCTTCCGGCTCCTGTTTCTACAGCAAATTCCTAATGCAACAGTAGATTATAAATACACAGAGGATGGCTGTGCCCCAGTGCTTCACTGACATATGGTTCTGTCTTCAGTGAGAAGCTATGGATTTAAATTTAGGGACAGAGCAGGAGGTTAGGTTTCAAAATTCCAAGATAAATCCTCCTGGAGGAGACAATGAGACCAGAATTTCTTCCCTCTGCTACAGCCTTAAAGCAGATGGGAGCATGGAGTCAGTGCTGTTGAGCAAACCGCACTGCTTGTGCAGCCCTGAAACRCTGTACCCAGCTTTTCAGCTGTTCGAAGACTGCTATAGCTACGGCCCTTTGTACCAGCTGCTGCTCCACCAGCACCAGAGCAGTCAGGACTCTCGCTGGACGTCCAAACTTTGGGTAGAAAAAATTGCTCCAGCTATTGGCTTATAATAATTCCTTATATTACAGCAAAGGCTAGCGATACTCTACCTCAGGTTGAATCAGCACTTTCGTTAGCTCCCCATCCTGTTCAAAACAAGTGTTAGTGTGAAGGGGTAACAAGCTACAGACCTAACAGCTTTGGCCATTTTTCATTTGTGATGAAAAAAGGAACAAATACGTTTCAAATCATTGTGAAGTATTTGTGAAACAAAGCAAACCTCTCCTTCCTGCACAGGTGAAATGCAGTGCTGAAGAAGCCACTACAACTAMAATAAAGTGCAAAATGCTTTCATCATTAAGCACTGTAAATGCTTACCTTAGTTATGGAGTAGCTCAAGACAACTCTACAGTAGATTTTACTTTGGTTCTCCTAAAGCTAGAGACGATTCTCTATCTTTATGTGCTTTTTTTTAAAAAAAAAAAAAAAAACAAAACCAAAATATGAAATAATTTCTGTTGCTCCAGATGCTGGCAGACAGGCTGCAGCTGACGGTGCTTTGTCAAATGGGACCTGTGAAAATACTGTACTTGGATCACCACAGTTGTTGACCAGGCAGTCTGATCACTTTATACTTGCTAAGAAGCCTTCTGACATCTCCTGCCCAACCCCCAAATTTCTACAGCTCCAAAGATGTCCTAAGCTCTGTACAGCAGAAAAAGGCAGAGTACCATGGTGTAGCTCCTGCCTGCAGCTCCTCTGAACTGCTGCAAAGGATTCAGGGCAGGATCGAGGGCTGAAGCAAGCGATCACGACACATGGGCACTTTGATTATTTCTAGATGATTCTGCTGCAGGACCACATCAGCATCACTGTACACGTGCATATTTTATACAGACACACTTTCCCTACACTCTTCTCCAAGCACAGACTATTTACCRTTGTGCAAAGCACAAAATTACGCTGACTGGATCAATGATTTGGTCCAGTACCTTCTGAACTAAGGAAAAATGTCTTCAAAGAAACTGCATTCAAATGTGGTCTGAGCAATGCTGTCTTCCCCCACTCCTCTGTCGCCTTCCTCTGTGCCCACGTGAGGCACAGACCTGAGGCAAGCCTTTCGGGAGAGCCTGCAGCCTTCGGTGCTCAGCCTGAATAGCAAGGCCACCTGCCCGTCCCAGCCAGAAGGAACTACTCCACAGGCAGAGTCCTCCTCGGGGCATTATCCCCTCCTTGTGCTGCTTGACCACCTTGGCCTTGCTGAATCCAAAAAAGTCATCTAAACAAAACCTGCCGTCCTCGCTCCCTCAATCAGATGAGAAGCAGCAAACATGCTGAGTTAAGTGCAAGGTAAGCAGTATTTTTATTTGGTTAATTAGAATTGTTCATCAAATGAAAACAAAGAAGTGATTTACTGTAGAACTGGTACAGGTAGTTGTTGCATAAGTACATTCCTGCATATTTGGCTACTTTAGGAATATTTTTTAATTAACAGTTTCTCCTCGGCTAAAGCAAACCATAGAAAATAAGGAAAGAGAAGTTTCACACAAGGACGCTGCCGAATCCCTCAACTGCCAGATATTTTTTTTCTTCAGGGAGGATTTTAAATTAAAAGCAGATTGCCTTCATTAGTGTTACCAGAAGCCATGTAACTGCCAAAGCTGACAGAAACACAACTGATTTGCAAATTTGGCAAGTGTCATTTTCTCTTTCTACAAATGTGGGTAATGTCATTCATATTAAGAGAGCTTTTGTGGGGGACACTGTGCAACGAACAACTCCTTCCCCAGGAGTGGAAAAATATCTCCAGAGCAGCAGCTTAGTATTCTAGGGCACCCAGGATCTCTCTCCGTGTTTATTTTGCAAGAAAGTGCACTGCATTAAATTTGTGCTGAGAATGATCAGACAATAAGAGTGCTATGAACTGTCTTCTCCTGATGACTGAGCAGAATACAGTAGCAAGCCCATAATAAACATTTCAACACTGATCTTTGACATATACTCAACCTTTCCCTGACTTGTTGCCAAACCCTCAGAAGCCATTCAGCATGGTTTCTCACCGAAATCCTTATTCTCTTTACTTCGTTCTAGCTGAAAAAGCTGATAATATCCTGATAGGAAAGTTACATTTCTACCAAGGGCAACTGTGTTTGCAGGCTTTGTGGTCTGCTCCAGAGTCTTAGTCTTGGTAATAAGGGGAAAGTCTTGGAGGTATTTTTACTCTCTTTCAAATTCCTGTGTGAATAGCTGCAGAACTGAGGGAGGCATGCACGAAGCCAGCCTGCCAGGGTGTAAGAGCAGGCAGCAATGGATGAACAATCTGCTTTTCATTTTTAGAGTGACTCCACATGTCCTGCTCCCCTGCCTGGTACATTAGTCTCCTCTAACTTCTGCTGTCTAGCTTTCCTCAGTCTTAGGAAGAAAGCTTAATGTACATAACCAAGGTGTTTAAAAAGATACTGGTGTATTTTAGTTTGTGTTTTATGTGACACAGTGGATGTTGGCTTCAGGGGCTGAACCGAGTTGCTGATGTGAAAGCGAAGGAATGCAGGTGACCCTGACCTGTGCATACTCTCTTGGGTTGGTAATAGCCTTCTCAGCACCACCACTGCCCCAGAAGCTGCCACTGGCACAACACGGCAGGACGGCCAACGCCTGCTATGTATGGTTCGCTGAGTCTTCTATGATGAAAAGATGACAAAAATTACAGGATGAAGAAACATGAGAAATGGGTAATCTCCAAACACAACCCACAAGCTCAGCAGCATAGCACTAGAGACCACAGCATCCCTGAGTGAATGAAGTATTTATTCCCCTGGCTGTAGCTAAAATGGGAAGGTCTGAACACACTATTCAACTTTGCAGGAAGTAGTTTAACACAGTCAGTGTTACCACAGTCACAAATGTAAAGTCTCTCTGTAATAATTAGGATTGTACTACATATGATTTTATTAGACACTGTCTTATAATCAAGACAAAAATAGCTGTCTACGTAGTAGTCACCAGTTTCTTAACTGTCTAAAAATAAAGCAACAAATGTAATGCAATGCCAGGCATGGAACCAACCAAAGTAATGTTAACCTATATTCAAGCCTGCAAAGGTAATAACGGTACGCCTACTGGTAACCTTCAATCTAACCTAGAGTTAAATGTTCAGTGACTCTGCAATTTTGGTTTGTATCTTCAAAAGAACCGGAGAATCCAGTTCTCTTTCTGTAGTCCAACTCTTTTCCATGGCACAGTGAACAGAGTTCATTATCCATTGAACTAAACACTAAGTAATGAGTTAACAATAATTAAACCGAAAGAGATACAGATTAAAGGAATTTATTATTCCCTGATCTGCCAAGCAAATTGTTTAGATACCTGCAATCAATGAATAATGATGAAACAAAATAAAAACCCAACAAACCAAAAGAGCCAACAACAGGCTTGTAAAAATCTGTTCAGTAAGGCCCATGTATCTTCGTTAGGTTGAACAGCACAGCATTTTAATCAACAAAACCCCCCCGTCTTATAAAGACATCATGAGAACAGAGGCAGAATGTGGCCCTAAATTATGCCTTTACTGTTTATTATTCAGGTATCCCGGGACTGATGAAGATTTATGGTCCCATTGTGCTAAGTACTCTACAGTGAAATATAGTGAAAGTGTGATACTTAGTACTCCAAGACTTTATAATTTAAAGACAAATTACAAAACCAAGATATTATAATTTAAAGACAGTAATGCACAGATGGAGACTGGAGATACAGACAAATTAAGCAACTTGCCCAAGATCATGCCAGACACATGTGCCAGAGCAGAAAATTGAACTTGGATCTCTGGAGTACCAGCACAGGTTTTTACTCATGTAAGAGAACATTGCTTCTCCTCTTTGATTTCACTAGATGTCATATTTCATAAACTAATAAATAAGTTCAAAAAATACAAACGTTACATGGCAGTACTGGCAGGATTTCCTTTCACCCCTCCTCCTCTGAAGACCTTCATTAATGAAAGAGCTTTACCTACACATACCCCCGATTTGTCTGTGTATGGCACAATTGCAACATTTGCACAGAATCACAGAATAATTTAAGCTGAAACGTCTTCTGGAGCCATCTAGTTCAACCCCTCACTCAAAGCAGGACTAACTAGAGCAGGTGCCCCAGGGCCTTGTCCACTCAAACTGAATATCTTCAAGTATGGAGATGGAAATCCCACCACTTCTCTGGGCTTCTGTTCCAGTGTTCAATCACTCATGTTGAAAAAGTCTCTCCATGTACGAAATGAGAATTTCCCCAGTTCCAACTTTTGTCTGCCACCTCCCATCCTGCCCCTGTGCACCCAAGTCTACCTCTGTTTTCTCTATTCCCACCCATTAAGTAGTTGCAGACAGCAACGGGATCTCCCTTAGCCTTCTTTCTTCTAGACTTTACTTCTCAATGCTGAACAAACCCAGATTTCACAGCTTCCCCTTGTACATCACGTACTCTAGCACCCTGACCATCCTGGTGGCCTGTGCCAGACTTACTCCAGTATAGCCATACCTTTCCTTTACAGGGTAGCCCAAAATTGGACATTATGCTCCAGATGCAGTCTCACAATCACTGAACAGAAGGGTGTGAGGCACTCCACACTTTCTTTTTTTAATAAAGCATGCAAATAGTTAATTTTCTTTAATCAATTATTGTGTTTTTGTGCATTTTAACTACTTAAACCCTGCATCTGTCAGTTTACAAAACAAACACAGGAACATTGTTTTTGCACACCACTTCTGGAAGTTTGCTGTTGCAGGGGTCTTGGCACACGCAGGCACACCAGGCTCTGAGAGCAACCACTGCTCCCATAAAGAATACTGGAAAGGGGCATTTCAGATGTCTTTTTCTCTAGCTGATAAAAAGGATAGCCAGATCAGCCTGAGTGACATAACATGCTTAAAATATATCAGTGATAGCAGGATAACACAAGGCACCATGTTGCTGGATACACATACATCAGCAGATATATTTAGGAATTTAAGTCCTAAGCCCTGTCACAGAGTGTATTGGTAACAGTGAAAAATATTTATTTTATGACTGTGACAGGAGATTGCTTCAGTGCAACATAAACAACAGCAGCAGTGCTACTTACTAAGACAAAACTCAAGCCCCCAGACAGCTGATCCAGGATAGTGGTAGAAATGATACTGCATTTAAACACAATGGCTTTCTTTCCTGGTTTACAGTTGAAACGTGCCCTGTGTCAGAAGGTATTTGCTCTCTGTTTATTTTAACAAGCACAAAGTCACAGCTTAAGCTTTGCTTGTTTATATTTGCTGGCACCTGTGAAGATTTACCAATAAAAATTTCATTTTAATTAGTTCTGCAAAAGTGCTATCAACATTTGTTTTAGGTTTTGCCTGAATGTACTGTCCTACAGAGCAGCAAAATCAGTCCACTCAGCAACAGGCAGCCATCCTGATACGAAAGGCATCTGCATGGCATGGAGACATTGGGGGGCTTTAAGTGATCCCACAACTGAACAGCGCAGTACATGTGGATATGGCAAAACAAACTGTCCTCCATGCTGCTGTCCAGGATGGGACAAACCAGTTATGTGTCAGAAACAAGCATGGCTCTGTATGTAACTGCTCACCTTCATGTTGGGAGGTTGCTGCACATCTGAGCTCAAACAGGGAAATCTCATCCCACAGGGACAGCGGCACAAGCAAGCTGCCATGGGAGTAGCCCCTCCACAGCTGGGACTGAACCAGCAGCACCAGGAAGAAACAGACCCAAAACAGGCCACATCCCCTCCTCCAGCCGAAGCTGAGAATGGTCCAGTCTACGTCTCCCAGAGCACAGGCTCAAGAGCTGCTTGTTAAAATTCCCTTTCCAGAGCTACCACCCCACGTATGGGCACACACACATATATAAAAATATATAAAACCAATGAGTTGCTTCCAGTTTCTTGGCAATAAACCATAACCTCTCTWACGGTGTTATTTCATATAATAGCAGCGGTCAGCTTTTCAAAAAGACATAGCTGTATGCTCCATCCCTTTCAAACACAAAATTGTTCTGGATGCCAATGTCACCTTTATACCAACACTGAAACTAAAGCTATGGAGCCCCAGCTTCAGACTTGGATGAGTCATTCCTCCATTTATGGATACATTTAAAGCCATACCGATGATTCCTTATGCACTGCGAGAGCAAAGGTGCATGCTACATCGAAGTATAGGTATCACATCATACCCAATAGATGACTTATCCAGTTGCATGACAGGTGTGTGTGTTTGTGAACACAGGACACATGGCCAGACAATGCTCTCATCCATCACAAGCCCAGCATATATCCACCACACGCCTGCAAATTGTATTTCGGGCACTGAACAGACCTGCCACAAGTCATAGAATCATTTAGGTTGGAAAAGACCTTTAAAATCACCGAGTCCAACCGTAAACCTAACACTGCCAAGTCCCACTAAACCATGTCCCTAAGCGCCACATCTACATGTCTTTCAAATACCTCCAGGGATGGTGACTCCACCACTTCCACTTGGCAGCCTGTTCCAATGCTTGACAACCCCTTCAGTGATGAAATTTTTCCTAATATCCAATCTAAACCTCCCCTGGCACAACTTGAGGCCATTTCCTCTTGTCCTATCACTTGTTACTTGGGAGAAGAGACCGACACCCACCTCGCTGCAACCTCCTTTCAGGTAGTTGTAGAGAGCGATAGTCAACACGGCAAGGAGTGGCTGTGAAACTTAATGGAGAGAGAAGCAAAGAGTAGCTCACCAGCGCACCACATGCCTGAGGTTGGACATCAGTTACCTAAACAAGTCCTTTTCTAGCATGATTTGGCTTACTTCTCATACTCTGCAGCTAGTCAAGTAAAACGCTTGCCAGGTAAACCTAATCTAAAGAGCAATTTACAGCACTCTGCTTTGCTCTCCCACACCTAATTCCAACCCTCCACACCTAACATCATTTTGACCACCTTGCATTAATGTGTCTAGTAAGCGGTATCACATATTATCACCCCACATAAAAACTCTAGCACACAGAGTAATTTAAGCCACACTTTCCACATCCAAACTTTTCATGCCCCTAACATCAATGTGTAGCAGAGATAATTAAGTTATTGTTTACTATTAACTCATCAAATAAAATCAAATACAGCTTCCTGAGACACAGTGAGTCCAACAGTCACTGTTCTAAATCAACTTAATGCAAAGCCTAGAAGGAGGACAAATGCACAAACTCACCTGGGAAGACATAATGTAGTATCTGATCACTGACCCGAGGACAGTGCTGACGAACAGGGCAGCACTGAGGAACAAGGGGGTTTCCCTACTCTTGCACTCCGTGCAGGGACTCCACATCCTGATGCGTTACAGAGATTCATGCATATATTTATATAACATCATATCATTTTTTGCTTATCTGGGCTTAAATTCATTTAGGGAACATGCTAGTGGCAGATGAAAGGCAAAAGGCAAACTGGAACACTTCTCTGACCTCCCCAGGCACTTCCCAATCTCTCCTCCGCACCAAGCCCCAACGCACAAGCAGTTGGGATGTTGCTACATCCTACCACCATCAGACAGGATGGGGCACAGGCCCCAGGGAGCCTGTGGCTAAGGCAATGGGACTTCTACCCACGGGTTCCCACTATTGTGCAGCCCTTCCTCAAATTCACAGCAGATGACTCTCCAGCTATGGTTTGGCCTTCAAGAGCCTCTCTAATAAAAATACCAGCCTCTTCAACGTGGAAGCCTCTATGAGACCTCCCACAAATGAAAGGGGAGCGAGAGGGGGTTTTTTGCAGGGCTTGTTTGGTATTCTGTCACAAAGCCAAACAGATGTTTGTAAAATCTAAACTGGTTATACAACTGTTTTAAACTCATGCAGCTGTGCACAGCAAGCAACTGCATCAAGGGAGAAGACCACTGCTCTCTTTTAAGGCACTCTTACATCTAGGGACTAGAGTTTAATAAACCAAACTTCCCATGAGTTATTCAAGCTCTCATTCCAATTTAGTGTTTACAGTAGAGAAAACTGCTGAAAAGAGCAAAGTGAAGTGGCTTTTCCAGCTTCATGGTGAAAATCTGCATCCAGATGGGGACTAGGACCAGACCTCCCTCCTGCCAGACCCACATGGTAATTACAGCACCCGATTTCTACCGTTCAGCTTATCTGGGGAGACAGCAGGAATAGATAAGAGATGCTAATACAGCAGCCCCCTGCTTTGCCACTCATACAAAATTCACTTTACGCTATGCTTGGCCCTCACTTCAGGATCAATTATACCATCAAATCACTGCAAACTTTACTGCAGCAACATGAACGGAGAGCAGAAGAGACTGAAATAGCCTCTTTTTATCTGTATTTTAAAAAAATGTAAAATTAATCTTAATTTCTGACAGTGCTTTTATTATATTTTTATTTATGAACAAAATTTACAACTAAAAGAATTTCTAAAATATTCATATAAAATATTCATATTTTAGAAATATGCCTGTCTGCTCCAGCTAAAAGGCAAGAGACTTGGGTAAAACTAGTGGAAACACTCCAACTAAATTATACAGTATAGTTTTACAATCCTATAAAATACCAATTTTTTGCAAGCCAAAACTATTTGTCATAGAGTATTTTCATTTTAGTCATATAAAAGATTGACTGTCTGCATAAGTACTATCGTGTTGCTCCCTGAAACCTCAGTAAAACTTTTCTGTTGTTTTCTTCTTTTTTTTAATACTTCAGAAGAATGCATGGCAATTTAAAAAATTGTTTTACTCATGTTGCTAGCATAGGAGTTTATAACAGCTGGGTAATTCTGTACTTTTGATTCATGCTGCACTGTATACGAAAAGGCACAAAAATTAAATTAGTTTTATAATTTCTGTACAGTCAACACAACTGTGATTAATGTATTTTCTAAAACTCAAGAGCGAGAGTGTTGTGACTAACTGTCACAGCACACTCTGCTTATTCAAACCATAAGAAAGAAAAAAAAAAGTTTTCCATATCTGAAGAATTCCAAGTAAAACAGGAACACATTACTGGGCAGAAGTGACCAACTCACAGCTCTGTCACTTATAAAGAAGCATTTTAAGCGTCTACAGTCTAAAGCTTTGTTATTTTTTGCAAAACAATCTGGCAATGGAGGTAACCCAATTCCCTGGGAATCAAATGTTACTTAAGACAGGTTTCACCTGTCACAGATACAACATATTCTGAGCAACGAAGTGTCAGGGTATATAGGCATCACAGGAAAGGACAGTCCATCCTTCACGGGTAAGAGGAAAAAAGGAAATTTTCTGCTTTCACAGAGTTTTGAATTTTATTTATTTTTTGTAACTTTGAGGGCAAATGTCCTGATGCAATGGCAGCTACAGCAACTTTGTGCAAACAAACTACAAAACATGATGGAATAATCTTCAAGCAACTGCTACGAGGCTTCCCACAAGCTTTAGGGTCTCCCTTCCCTAGGTCTCTCCCCATCACAATGGGGCAGAGTTATCCTCACAGCTGTCAGGAAAACACTGTCAATCCTCGTTCCGCAGACAGGAAAGCAAGAATGTGACTTTTTCCAGGAAGGTTTAAAGATGAAGAGACTCTGTACGGACTTGCTCCGGGCCACCACCCAAGCAGGTGGTGTGTCTGCCCCACCAAGCTGCCCACTGAACCTCTCCTTCCTTCTCACAGCTGTGCCTGGTAATAAGTATTTGGAGAAGCATTGAAAAAGATGGCCTGACTCTGACCTAACTTATACAGGTGGAAACAAGGAGGGACTCGCTCAGGATTTTCAGAAAGACTCAATCTATGCAGAAAGTTCAGAAGGAGCAGATGACAGTCAGCATCAAGCGCCCTCCTCAGCTTTAATGTCATGYAACCAGAAGTAGCACGTCCAACTCCTTTCTGAATTAACGCTCAACTAAGGAGATGCTATTCCACGGCAAAAGCCGAAAAGGTGACTCTACACGTTTGCTACATGCCTGCTGCAGCACAGAACATTCAAGGGGATTATGGGAGGACCTTTGCACGTACCAAAGGCAGTTAGAGCCAAGCCCTGCTGTTACAGGCAGCAGCTGCGCAGCACACCGAGTACAGGGAGCTGGCTGCGCTTCCGGCAGGCGACACCCTGCCATTGCAGGACAGGATGCCTCACTGAAGACAACTCTCTGTGGGGGCTTTTGTTACTGCTTCTCCGAGCAGGAGCAACACGTGCACATACCATCTTGGAAGCTGCTTGCTGATTTCCTGCTTGCGGGAAAGCAAGCAATCACATTTGGAGGTAACGTATGCCCTGTTAATGGAACTTAGGCATAGCTGGCAGGGCCAACTGTATGCCAGAGCAGCATGCTGTCTTGACACTATCCCCTCCGTAAGGCTGCCTGCCTGCTAGATGTACACAAAATCGCCTCCTGGGACAAAGAAAGAAAACCCAATATTTAGAAATATGTTGCATTCAGCAGGGGCCAGGGCAGCAAACAGAAATTAAAGCTGTTTCCCCCAAGGAAGCCTGTGGATTTCCACAGAATTGGGATGTCTATTTCCCTGGTTTTCCCCTGAAATTCCTGGCCAGTATTTCCAGCTGAACACTGAAAGCAGATACAAAAGTTCTCCCTACACCAGTGACACCTGCCAATCACCCTCCCACCCACCCTGCTCCTCACTTCCACAATCCCGCAAAACAAGCAACAGGAACACCGGAGCTGCTGCCAGGAGACCAAAACCGCAGCACTGGCCCCAGCCACACAGTGCTGAGACTACTGCAGACAGCAGGGTCAGGATTATTGCTCAGACCAACGGCTCTCTGGGGCTGGGGCCATCCTTTTATCCTGCCTTCACTTTCCATACTGTGCCTAATGCAATCTGATGCTGCAATAAAAATAGATGCTACTTAACCCCCCCTCCCTAGTCTGGGAGCAGCAGTGGGTAGGGTGCAGAGCCTGTCTCAGCTGCTAATGATGGGCAGGTGCTCCATGCCCTCTGTTTTTAGTTATCATGGTTGTGACCTGCGAGGAAAATAAAACCTCTGGCTCTAAATACACATTTTTGATAATGAAGTTAGCAGCTCCCTCCCCGCCTTTGGTTAAGTCAAAGCACACTTAATTATTGAAATTACCCAGAGGAATATATCTATCCGGTCCCCTCAATGTGAGGCAATTGTACTGAAAGCAATAGAACATTAAACCAACCGTTTCACAATCCCTGCCAAAAGCCACACATCTCCTATCAAACCCATCCAGCGTATCCAGAGATTGACTGACATGTGTTCTTAAACAAAGCAGGGCACTTACAGGGCAAGAACAGAAAAAGAAGAGATGAGGTGAGCTCTACAGTTTCACGCAGTGGTGGTGGTGGGTGTCTCCAGCTATACATGCATGCAAATTTTTTTGAAAAGAAAATATCAGGCTTTTGCTTCACCAACAAAAGAAGTTGTTAAAATAGTTTTGTCAGACACAGCTGATAAGCCTAATTACATGGCAAGAGCTTAGTCATCCATATCATGGTGACAGAAAGGCAGATTCTCTTAAAAATAATGTCAAGACCACAAAACTCTAAAGAATATCTAAGTATAAAGCTTTCCAGATTTCAGACATAGCTTCGGTAAGCACTGGGTCTGCGAAGACACAGGCTCCTCCGAGAGCCCGGTTCGGTCCCATAACTAACCGCTAGAGGGAGCCCATTTTTCTCCATAAATCTCATTTTCATAATTGTTTTGTATGCACACATTCTGCAGCCACAAATTAACAAAACAATCACAAAGTGTAAAATATGCAAATTTCTATGTATATTTTAAGTTAAACAGAAGTGGAGATGCACAGTTCAGGCATGGCCTCCTCCTCTAACATTTGCACCAATATACTTGCCAGATGGAGGAAAAGGCACAATTCCCTGTGTTACGCCTCATCAGAAATAGCACTCTAAACCAAGCAGGCTACAAAGGCCATTTCAATTTGCCCTTAAATTCATTAGTGCAAACGCGTTGATATTGCATTCGGGAGTTCACCATATAGCAGCTAACTTAGAGAAATCCCATCTGTCTTGAGTAACTACAAACCAAATACAACAACAASCTCAAGAAGTGCTGGAGTAACAGTGTGTCCCCTTTCAATTAAGGGGTAAAGGTCTTTCCTTGGGAGCGGAGGAGCCCCAGATTTATTTTTCATACCACAGATGCAGGTTTGCCCATCTTTGCATTTATGCCTTTTGTTCTGCAACTGCCAGAAGTTAAAATGTCTTCCAATATTGGGTTTCATTACCCTCTTCATACTCTGAGAGCCTCGTCAAGTCCCATCCTGTAGCCAGACCTGTTCTCTACTTAGCTAACACTCCTCCAAATGGCTCTAACACATACACTTGACAATGTCTTCCTCACAAAAATCAAATTATGCAGCCAAAAAGGACGAAAAGATTAAAAAAATTGTTCCGATTTCTTTCACCTGAGGAACCAGGGAAACATACTTGTGAGAATGTGACTGGATGAGCAGTAATATGGCCTGGCAAAGTCCAGCTGGCTTTATTCTGCGCCCTCCTCTTCTTTCGCTGCACTACACCCATCATCCGTGTTAATAAGCTYGACCCAGCAGCGAGCCAAGTCTAGGAAGGATTAATCTGGGGAATAAACACACCAAAGCAAAAGCCTAGCCCAGCGAGCAAGGTCCAAGCACATCCACATCGAATCACAACTCTCAAGTCTTCTCCAGTACATAAGAGAACTATCTCTGCTTGAGACACTGGGGAACAGTCACCCACCCAACATCAGTAATCCTAAGGCACTCCATCAAGTCAGCAGAGAAAGCTGAATATCCTCCCCAAAGCGCAATATCTTCTGCTGTAGGCTCTCTCTCTTTTGTCACAAACCACGCTGTGAGCCCAAGACGACCAGCCCTTAGCACAGGCACTGAGAAGTACACCTACAGCACGGCACCTCTCTCCCTCAGTCACGAGAGTAGGGGACCCGTGATGGGGTGATGGTGTCTGRATAGCAAGAACATGAGAAAGTAGGAACTGAGGCTTGCTACCTCCAGAAGACTTGAGAGAAAACAGAAGAACTGGAAGCTCTCAAACTGTTTGCCTATATTTTGTAGTAATCACAGAAATCACTGGCGGGTCATCCAGCTGGTGAGTAGGAACACTCTCCAACACACAGGAAAATTTCACTCAAGTTAGTAAGTACGTCTTACAGAAGCAAGTGTTGTAACGCTCCCTACCCCTCGGGTTTGGGAAAGTTTCCCCCAGCATTAGAAACTTTCTTCTAGGCAGATCTTCACCAGAGACTCTGGGTGCACGTCTGTCTCTCAGGATTACTAATACGAGCAGACGCTTCTTTCATGTTGGGGAGTTTTGCCATTGACTTCAAAGTACTGAGATATAACACCTTGCGTATTCCCTAAACACACTTAATAACAGTACCCAACAYGTTTAAAGTGCTTAGACATGTTAAAGGCATTGTATAACATTAGAAAAAAAACAGGAACCCCTGTCTAGGTGGTTCATGAGAAATCTGGTAAGCCAAGAGTCTATCCCTGAATCAGATGCTTATCTATTAGCCAGCTAATAAATGTGCAACTGCTTCTCTAACTGATCTGTACAGTCACAAGCAGGGACTACCCTCTGCTGAGCTGTGGAGACTTTATATTACTCATAATCCTCTTAAATCATAACAAAGAATACAGATTAGAAGGTGTAAAGCATGCAGTAAGTGTTCTAAAACCAACATAAATACAGCCATCTCAGCCTGAGTCAGAGCCTGCATCACGGGAGCTTACTAAACTCCTTTTGAAGTCAAGTTCTGGGGGTGCAAGCAGTGTGTGGTTTGGCTCCTGGTGCYGGGCTGGTGTGACGGCAACACACACCAAGCAGCGCCTGGAGCCAGTTCAAAGCAGACAGGAGCAAGATCAGCCTAGCATGGCAGCACCGCTTCAGGGACAAGGCCGTGGAGCGAAGAAATGAGTTTTCCCCTTTGCTTCAGGGCAAGCAATGTAAAGAGAAGGAACAGCAAGATCCCCTTGGAGAGGGAGAATGTGAAGGGCTTTTGCTTCTGGAGGGCTCGGAAATAAGACAAAAACGTGGTTCTTGGGGTAGCTTTTGAACCTCACTGACAACATGGAGAAGGCTACCATCAGGAAACCTCAGCACAGGTCCAGCTGGAGCCACCACTGAACCATCTTCATCAGCGTTTTTTAACTTAGGCAAAAGTTGTCATTGATGTGTAGGCATTTACAGGTGTCAATCAGGTGTAACCTGACAACACCCCCTACATACCAATTACAACCCCCATGGTCAGCAAGCTGAACTAAAGCTGTTGAAACCAGCCTTAAACAATGATTATTTCCACAAAACACGGAATTATAAACTGCATAATCCTGTACTTATTACACATGGGGATACTGCAGGAGGGTCTCAAGATTCTTCCTTTTGGAGACAACAAAACTGGCATGAACTTCTGCACTAACCTGCAGAACTGCTAAAAAGCATACACAATACACAACACTATACTTTATTAGGAACATTTCTGAGGTTAATATTAACGTACATCAATGTTTTAACTGTACTGGGTATGTACTACAGCAATAGAAATGGGCATTCCTGAATATATTTCTGTCAGAAGGCACGCGTGATAATTACCAAGGAAAATCGTTAAGTCCGTTAGCTGTTTTAAATACCAGGCTAATAGCAGCAGCAGCAGCAGGTTTATGTGTGGAACCTTCTCCCCCCGAGCACTTCTTCATATTACTTTCCATGCGGTATTCCTCAAGTTTTTATAACATTTATCTACGGAGTTTCTCTGTTTACAGTAACAGCCAGAGATGCTCAGTTTGATACTGTAATTTTAACTACTGTTGCTTAAGACTGCCAGCGTACACACTCATAGCAACCAACAGTACGCAACAAAACTCCTGGTTCCTAGAAATCTTCATGTCCTCTATCACTTTTTGAATCTCAACGATTTGTAGTGACAATACACTTTACTCGCTGCTAACCTGCGATATGTGATACTTGTAACCGCAGTTCACGCGATCCTGAATGACTGCCCCTGTAGTACTACCCCTGCATACAATGCTGTAGCCATCTCCACAAGTATTTGTAAGCATTTAGTCTTCCAACATTTTTCCACTTGAAACATGACTGCTAATGTATTCACATTTGTAATAATTAGATGCAAATTTATAAAAAGCCACTTTCTTGCTCAGCTGAATTACTATTCTATTAATAGTGATTTTCAAATGATTTTGAAATTCCCCACTGTTTAACTTCAAGTATCACTCATTTTATTTTGGAAATTTACTCTTGGTTGCAGCTTGACAAAGAAAGTATTAATTTGTTCACATTTATGAGACATTTATGTGGTTCAGCCTTTTCCATTCATGGGTCAGATAATGAATTGGTTTCCCTGGAAAACTACACAATGAAATATTCAACATAAGGCATTCTGTAGCTTAGATGTGAACTACAAACTGCAATTTTACCGGGATGTCCCTGTAGGTTGGCTTCGGCACGTACGCATGCATGTTTTATGCTTTGTCTGAAGGAGGATGCTCCCACAAGTGAGGAGAAAGCTCTCAGATATGGGTCTCAAGTTGGTGTATCAAAACTTAGACGAGAATTAAAAAAAAAATACAATACCTCAGCATATTTCCCCCAAGTTTTCAGGAAAAAAGAAAAAGAAAAGAAAAAAACCACACCAACAACAAAAAAACAACCCAACATAAACCAGACCTTGAATATTCTTTGGTATTTCAGTGGTTTTCTGCAAAGAGGAGGAAATCAACCAAGATTTGTCCAAAACCAGAATGAAGGCAAGAGGACACACTCTGATGTAGGTTGCTCAGGTTTCCTCTACGGTTTACACGCTTGACACAGGGTCATTCTACTCCTGCTTCATTTTTAACAACTGACAAATGCCATTTACAGGCTTGTTTCCCATCCAAAAGAAGATTAAGAAATATCAATTCTTCTCTCTCATAACCTTGTGGCATTTTCCAGCTCCGACACCGGAACCCATTACAGTCCGATTATCCGGATTTCTGAACCAAAACCCTGAAACCGTTTCAATTGTACTCAAAACGTACAGAAGAAAAAACGAGACAATGAAAAAAAAAAAAGAAAACCACCACTAAACACTTGGTGCGATCACCCCCTCTCTCACAGCTTCGTTCGCATCGCCACCCATGGAGTGAGACCCTTTCCAGCCCCGGCAGTGGCTACGAGCGGTGCTGCGAGGGGAGAGGGGGTGCCCGGTCCTCGGGGAAATCTCTCGGGTCCGACTTCTCGCCGCCCAAAACCCCAGACAAACTCCAGCGGCGGGTCGCGGGCGCACCCCCCGCCCCGCGGCACCCCGGAGCCGAGCCCGGGGAACCCCCAGATCGCAGTGGCCCCGCGGGCTGCTCCGGCCCGGGGGGACCTCACTTTCGGCCGCCTTCCCACCGCCCTGCCGCGCTCCGCGGGACTCACCGGAGATCTCGGCCTGGGGCACGCCGCTGAGGCTGAAGCCCTTGGCCCCATACAGCTGACGGACCTCGGCGCAGCTCCTCGCCTTGCTGCCGCTGTCACCGCGAGCCGGGGCGGAGGCGACACACAGCAGCCAAAATCCCCACGGGAGGAAACGCATCCTTCTCCGCTGGCCCCGCCACCTGCCGTGCGAAGGGCAAAGCCAAGGTCCCGCGGCGGGGAGGCGGCCGGGGTCCCCGGGGCGGCGCGGTGCCGGGCGGCGCGGGGTCCGGGGCGCGGCCCCCCTCCCCGGGCAGCCCCGGCGGGACGGCGCGCAGCGGGCGAGGGCGGCAGGCGGGGTAGCCCCGGGTCTCAGGCGCTGCCGCTGCCCGCGGCGTGCGGGGAAGGCGCCGGGGAGTTCAATCCGGACGCCGCCGCGGCTCGGCGGAGGGGGCAGAGATCCAAGTTTGGCCGGGCCGCTTTAAAGCCCCGGAGCGTGACCGCGTAGAGGGCTTTTGTTCTTAGCGCGGCTGCATCCCCGGGCAGTCCCGCCGCGATGCTGCTGGCTGCGGCGCCGCCGGGCCGGGCGGAGCGGGGAGAAGAGCGGGGCTGCTCCCGCGGCGTGGCTCGGCTGGGCTGGGCTCGGCGGGTCGGTCCGTGCGTGCGCCGGCACCGCTCCACCTGCGCGCCGAGCCGGGCGGCGGGGGAGGCTCCCGAGCGAGGCAGGGCTTCCCCCGCCGGACGTGGCATCACGCCGCCCGGCGCCAATCCCGCGCAGGGCGCAGCCCCCCGCCCCGGGCCCCGGCTCCGCCCCCGCCACCGCCCCGCGCCCCCGCCGCGGGCGCTGCGCCGCGTCGAGCGCCGCCGCCGCCCGCCGGCCCGGCCGGCCGAGCCAAACCGGGGGCGGCACAAGTGTGGGCGCCGCGGGGCAGAGTGGGTCTCCCCGCGGGGCGGCTCGGGCGGAGAGCTCTGGCCTGGCCCCGAGAGCAGCCCGAGGGCGAGGAGCATCTCTACCCCGCCTCTGCGACGGGAGGTCCCGGCTGCGGCGGCAGCGCGGACAGCCCCTTCCCGGGCAGATTTCAAACCAGCCTTGGGAGCACTGACAGCTGGGGCACTCGGGGGTTCGCACGCCGTCCTTCGGGAAGGACGCAGTGAAAACGGGCATTAAACCCATCTTTGTCAGCGTCGTGGTCCAGGTGCTTAACCTGAAGACCCCGAGTTTCCCCGAAATCGGTGTGAAAACAACCACATAGAAGACTTAACTTATAAAACACTTAGCCAGACCAGTGAGTAGAAAGCATCTTAATTGAGAGCCTGGGAATCCCAGCAAGGTCCTGGGGGGGCTAAAAGTGCCCCTCTAAGAGCAAATGTGGGAAGAGAGGCGATTTTCAACTACCGATTCTCTCTTTGGAGTTTAGTTCCTACAGCAGCTTGCCAGCTCCTGAAACTAGTGTTCTGCAGCTCTGCCAGCCATGGTTTAGACTGCTTCCCACAGAACTGAGGCATCTGTGATCACCTGCGTGTCAAGGTAATGYCCGTGTGTTTCCCCCCAAATGAGCTCTCAGGCTTTTGGCCAGTATCTAACATTTCACAATGGATAGAGGACCCAAAGATGACTCCTCTGAGTCTTCTGAGAGCAGTTATTTCCTATGGAAAAAGGAGAGGGAATCTGCCCGTACCTCAGCTGAAGCATTTCATAGAATACAATCATAGAATAGTTTGGGTTGGAAGGGACCTTTAAACCGTTGTGTGAGCTTACACCTTACTAGACATCAGAAACCCCACACAGAAACCCCACCACCACCACAGTCCCCCCCAAAAAACAGCAAAATTTATCAGAGATTGTACCTTTTGGACTAGTCACTCAGACATGCAAAAATACATGGGAAAGTTGGGTCGTTCATCTTGCTGCTTCAGAACTGCTTGCTCTCCTGAGGAATGAGTAAGGGATACCTAAGTGACAGCAAAGTAATAGCCCCAGGGAGGGGAAGGATGGCAATAAGGGAAGAGAAAAGTTGTTGCTTTCCTATGAAATCGCCTAATGATTTCCAATGAAATCTTCCTAATTAAATTCATCTATGAGATACAACAGAGCAGATTAAGAGGATCTAACTGCAAAGACAGGGTGAATTTTATAATGAAGATCATGGCTAAGGTGACAGATTGTTGTCACCAAAAGTTAAAAACTATGAGTCAGATACACCCCAAATCTTAATTCTTGTACACATGACATTGTGCCTTTTGGTCTCTTGCTGCATCTCTCAGTGATGCAGAGGTTAGAAACCCAAGGCTTGCAGATTCCCCCAAACTTGGTACAGCTCAGCTTGGAGCTCGCTTTGCGGGCTTTCTGGAGCATGGAAATGGGTCTTGTTCCTGGAAATATGTGGAAAAAAAATTGCCATGGATGATGTAAAGTCTGACCCACCTTGTTTTTAAAAAGGATCTCTTTTGTAAATGCAAGAGTACCGCACATGTAACAGGTTACCAAGTATGTTATGTGGCACAAGGTTATTTTGGCCCTTACTCCTGGGTATTTATTCTAATGTTAAAGCCATAACCCTTTCCCCACCCCAGGTCTTGAACATACCACTTGGAGACCTATGTCAGAGATCTCATCCAATTAATCAAACTACAATAACAGCAGAAAACAAGCACCAGAGGAATCCTTACAAGAATATATATTGCCAGGACTACAGGAACACCAGGATCTTGGTTCCTCGTCCTGGTACTACAGGGAAAATCAAATACTTACAGACACAGAGTTAACAATGCTCTCACTTGGGTCTGCTGAGGGGAATGAACTCCAGGAATGCAAACTCCAAAGAGACAAAGTACTTGATAGAGAAGAAAGGCAGAGTCATAAACTTCTTATCTGGTCTGGCTGCTACAGAATAACTCAGGATGACACAGGGGAGCAAAGTAGTACCTAATTTTCTCTTTTCCTTCTCAAAGTCTGGGGTTGGATACTTGCTGCTGATGTATATCAAGGGCTTGCTTCCAGCTCTGTCTGAAGTGACCTTGGGGAAGCTCTCTGTGAGCTACGGTTGCACCCCAAGGTTGCAGCACGAAGCCCTCCRCAATCATACAGCTGCTGAAGTGCACTGAAATATTAACTGGTAACAGGGAAAGAACTGGGACTGAAACCCTTGGGTTTTGGCCTTGTGAACCATCCCCTGAGCTATAGATCATTTCACAGACAGAAGTATTTCCCTTCTTCATATACATCTCACTTCCCCAAGCTGGGTTACAACAGTGCCTGCGGCRGGGACTAAAGTCATGTCATTCCTGATAAAATCCTGAGAGACTGCAGCACGCACTCTGCTTATTCACATGCACTCTGCTATTCCCATGGTGAAACACTAGGCTACCAACTGCCAGCACAGATCACACTGCAAGCTCCCAAGCTCATTTCAGGAGCTAGAACTGGAAGTACAAGCTCTGCCACAAACCTCTGTGATTAAGTGACCATCATCATCAGGTCACTTACCTCCTAAATAGGGATAAAAGCGCTTCTTATCTGACCAAAAGCCCTTCTTATCTGACCACCTGCCTGTGAGGTGCTCACATACTATCATAATGAGAAACTTATAGGTAGACAAATTAAAAACAAACCCAATCTGATAAAAGCTCTCCAACAGAGAAGCTATCTGCAAGTCTATACAGGATCCAATCCTGAGCAAACAAATCTTAAATTATGAGGCACGTTTATTCAATTCACTGATAAAGTTTGTATGCACACCCAGGATTTGGGCTAGGTACATTTTAAGCAAATTCAAATAAACATCTCGAAGTGTCATGATGAAAGTGTATTTTTGGCATGCATTATAAATTTGATGTCTTCTGTGTGTATTTGAGGACCAGATCCACTTTCTGAACATTCTCAGTTAAAAGAATGGAGCTTGGCAAAAAGTGAACAAAAGATTGTCCAATGATGGGCAGAAAGAGCTAGAACTGGGGAAGATAAGAAAAAGCATAGTAAAACACAAGATGAGTAGACAAAATGCAGAGGAGGAGAAAAGCACACAGCCAGCCAGCAAGATAGTCAGAGGAAGACAGAAAATCCATCCTGCTGTGGAGACCACCTCTTGACAGTCCTGGCAGAAAGTGCTGCCCACTGAAAAGCTGATCCAAGCGTTATGAAGAAGCAAGAATGATGAAGAAGAGCCAAATCATCTGGCACAAGTGGGGAAAGCTACCCTTTAAAAAAAAAAAGAAGTGAACAGAGGCTTTGTACAACCTCGACTTTCACAGGGATGTCTTGTTTCTCTAGTGCTTCCAAAAGTTTCGCAATGCAGTGGACATGCCTCTCTTTTTCATATTGATGCAAATCAAGAATTGTACAAGCAGCAACGCAATTACGCCCACCAGACCTCCAGCTGGTTCCAAAATGGACCTATGCTGAGTTACAGCAACCTGGAGTCTGACAGCAAAACCAGAGCAGCAAAAAACCCATATAACCTTATCAAATTGCATTGTATGCCACATAAAAAGAATAGAGCATTCCCACTTGAATTCAGTGGTGTTTCTACCTTTTTCACTATGCATCGAGTACAGAGCTCGCACAGAATGGTGAGTGGGGAGGGAAAGGCGATGGGCAAAACCTAAGTGGGCCACAACTTCCTCCCTCTCACCAATGTCACGTAATGAAACTCTTGGTACCTTTCCCTTAGCCAGTTTTCTGCTACTTTCGATTCTGCGGAAACATCAGAAAATCTGGCCCCTTTAGATTAAAAATCTTCATCAAAGTAGGAGTATCTCAGTACCTTTTCTGCCAGTTTCTTTTAATGTCTGCTGTATCTGCCTCCTACAGGATTCATGAAAGCTCTCCCCCTGCTCCCTGCCCCCCCAACATTTGCTGGTATTCAGCAGAAGCTGGACGTGTGTTTTGCTGAATCAAATCTAATTAAGTTATTCAGAGGATTTACGAGATTACACCTTGCTATCTACAGCTGCTTACTTCTTCACTGGATCTTCCTTCATTAGAAATCCAGCAGCTCCTCCTCCCCTCTGCGCACATTCCCCCGTGAAGCTTTTCTGACATGCGCAGGAAGCGTGTGTCTGGTTGTTTTGGTCACCAAAAATATCAGATCAGTCCCTTTGAATGGCTGGGACATCTATGTACAACTGACAAATCCAGCTTGATCTCAATTGACTTCCTAAGAAGCCATTTGCCTTACAGAAATGCTAAGACTTGTTGGGATTTGTGTGTCTAGATTAATTAATCAAGAATATTGTTCAATAGATGTATCCCTTCCAGGTCTCGAGGGAGCCAGATTCATCCCAGGGCAAGGATGATCACAATTCTGGCTGCTGAGGAAAAGAGGAAGCGGGGCTGCACCCAGGACAAGTGTAGCAGTGTACACCAAGGCTCGGCCAACCTGCTGTTCAACCCTTCGGTGGAACAGACCAGTTCCCTTTAAATGCAATGCTTAATTCCACTGTGTGTGGCTAGTACTCTGCAGAGGGAGATTATGAACAACTAAATAATTTCAGACAGAGAATYTGGCTAACACAGGTAATTGCCACTCTGTGCTATATTTTGAATTGAACAACCCAATTTTACAGCAGCGACTTAAAAGGAATGTATTGCTTTAATGACCTCTTACAGGTCCCCCACCCTGCAGGACTGTACTTGTATTATATATGAGTCAGAGATTTCCCAGTAGAAAGAAGTCTTAAAGGCCAAAAAATAAATAAATGCCATAAACTCATTAGAGACACTGCTGCTAATTGGGTTTGCCCCAGGAAGTACATTTCATCCTTTCTGGACACGACTTTCCATAAAGCTTTTCCCACTCCCAGCTCTCCAAAACATATGCAACAGTGAACAGAGAATATGGACACGGCACTGAATCTGTTTTATGTTTGATAAGCAGAGCTTAGCTCGATAGTATGAAATGGCTCAAAATTGGGCCCAAAATTACTAGGTTAGAAATGTGTCATTTCAGCATGCCACTACAGTGATACGTAGAAGATTTCTCCCACTTCCTGCAGAAGTTGCAATCAGACAACTTCCTCTTATCATTCAAGATGTTATATCCAGAAGTTGACTGTTTTTGAAAGGGATTTTCAAGTATAAATCTCCCCTCATTCTCACTGTCATCAGTCTCTGGGCATTGGCTTAAGAAAAATGCCCGTAGGAACATACTCTGTTCCTATGAATGCTAGCTCAACAGCATGTTCCTGAGCATTGGTCCAAGGCATGTGGAAATGGGACAGACATCTCGTAGACTTCTGCGAGAAAAAAACTTGCAGCCATGAAGAAAGAAAATGCGGAGTTGCAATACAGGCATCTGGCAATGCTAATGGAACTTCTCAGCTGACACTTTATCCTCAGCTGTTGCTACCTTAAACACTACAGACTAAAGCACTTAGATGAATTAATACAATTATCTTACATTCTGCTCAAGTGTTTATTTTTTCCCTCACACACAGTTAGGTACAGCATAACCTGTTTTTCTAGAGAAACTGACTATGAGGAAACACTGACAACACTACTGAAAAGCACCGAACGCATTTAGTTCTGAGCAGAGGCTCTCACACTCCAGGCTTTGTCTGTGCTAAAGAAAATACCCAGTGGTGAGCAGGTATCAGCCAGAGGTGCAGGTAAACTAGGATTAAACACCAGCAAGCTGGCTGGATAGCTAACAGCAAATGTTCAGCAGCCTTTCACACACAGAGGAGAAAACCTGACTTTGAGTTTGGAAATGCGTCCTTCCCATGCCTTTTTCTCAGCGTTGTTAGTAAGATAATTACTAGGTGACACACATTTTTTGATGTGTGCCAGCTTCACTTCTGATGTAACTGTACACATGAGTAGAGTTACAGCTGAAATTGATTTGGYCCAGTGTGGTTTTCATTTTAAGATCTATGCATTTTGCAATACAAAGATAGTGTATGAATCCACTATGTCTACATAACTTTAAAGGTGCTCAAAGGCCAAGCCCTCAGAAGATAGTGTGATGCCAGTGAAGGTACACCAGTTTATCCTGGCGGAGGTTTCAGCACCCTTATAATCCAACATCCTCGTGTAACGTTATTGTCTCTCTGGGTACTGTTTCTTTGGTCAGGACCACATAAACATCCAGTGTTGGATTTTTCAAGACGCGAGACAACACAAACCCATCTTCTTTAGATTAAAAATAGAGCTCTCAATCTGATTTCATTTCCTCAACCTCCTAGAAAGCAGAGACCATGTATACAAGGAGATGCAGAGACACTGGGTGTTAGAAATTATAGAACTCACCAGGACACTTAGTTCGTTCGTAAGGTTTTTCTGTTTGTTGTTTGGTTTGCTTTTACAGTGCTACTTTTGAGCATAGCCTTGAAAATAAATTGTTTGTAATAGCTATGTATTTTTACATCACATATATAGTTTTGCCTTAGGCAGGACTTTTCTTCTGTGGCTAAAGGAGCAAAGCTTAATTCCTTTGCCTCTATTGTAGCAGATGCCAGGGACATTGCTTTTTAAAGCATTTTAAATAGAAGTTGGTAGACTGGGGGACCCTGGATCATACTTTCAAATCTTCCTTGCTGCCTTACAAAAGCTAAGCAGTTAGGTGCAATGACTCACTCACGCTGACATTTTTGGGAGAGAATGATGCCTTTTATAATAACATTGATATTCCTCCATTGATGTCTCAACACTGGCTAATTTAGAAAAGAAACATGTAGTGCAAGGTTGAAAGGTCACAGGCCAGCCAAAGAACTCATGAGATCATGGGACCATGAAAGAGGCTCCAGCTTTAAAATAAAATAGCCTTTTTTCTTTTTGTTTCTTTTTTTAAGGAACAGACAAACTTTTCTGAAAGGCCAGGAATTTAATCTGAACTCTTCTTTCACACACTGTACAAATAAAAACTACACTGCAGAACTACTTGGGGGGGTTCAGTAGAGTTTATTTCCAGAGGTCACTTTAATCTATATTGAGTAGARAAAGAGAGGGAGAAGGAAGGACGCACATTTACTTTTAGAAAGCTGCCAGACGTCTTTAAGCTCTGATGTTACCATTGTCAAGCCAACACCCTTAGCTTATTCTCCCCATAGTTTGCAATGCCTCTGCAGTCTAGTGAGTGTGAAATGAAATTATGAAATATTGGATTATTTGTGGCTGTTGTGTTCTGCACTATCCACACTGTTCTTTTCCTTTTCCCAGTCTTCTATTTTTCCCTGTCAGAGCTAAAGGAAAAGATTAAAAAAAGCGCTTACAATATAATAAATTTGCTTCCACGGTGTTCTCTAGACTGATGTTTGCACCCTCAACAGATTTTAACACAGATTCAGGTTTGAGACTAAAATCAGGGCCAGATTTTCTGGCTTTGAGTCATTCAATGACTGCTAACCCACAAAGTATTCTTTTTTTTTCCCCGAAAGAGGACTCTATTAGTTTCTTCCCAATATTAGGTGTATATAAAAATAATTACAGTCTGATGGAGACTATCTTTCAGATTCCATATGAAACAGAGCATCCTTTCCTTTATAAAGGAACCTGAAAATGTTAATGTTGGATTTAGACATGGATTTGCAAAAACAYAAGAGGCCTAATGTGCTGTGTTCCCTTTTCCCTCCAGTGCGGCAGCAGCTAACAAATATTATTTGTTGATGCAATATATATAAACTATATATCTTTAGTACAAGAATTTGTTATTAAACCAAAGCAATTAGGCACCAAGTGCCTTCATAACTATAGCTGCTCAAACTGAAAAAGACAAAGTGGTTTCCTAATGGAACATGCAATTGATAAGAGAAGATATTATTCTTTCATAGCTCATGTTTTCAGAATTTAAGAAAATAAAGACTAGCTCCTATAATGAAGCACTGTACTTTAGCCTTGCTGTCCTCCGAAATTTTCATAATAAAATGCTTCATTTCTGTGCTTTCTTGGCTCTCGTTTTTGTCACATTAACAAGGTTCATAAACCCTAAGGTAACCAAGTGTAAGGCACCTGTAAAGCTTACTTACCAGTGAGAAGAATTTACTTTTGGGGCATATTCAAAAACACTATTAGAAACTGCATGCATTTGCTTAACCAAGTGGGGACTTGTACTGGATACCAGTGTATCCATAGAGTTCTCTGCTTAGAAAGAGACTGATCCAGTGTCGGAGGAGAGAGCTATTTGCAAGCTCTGACTGCCTGTCCTTCCTAGCTCCAGCCTGGTRGAAACAGGAGACTCTCTCCTGACTCTCTTGACATACAAACACACCATCACCTCAATTAAGAAGCTCATAAAGTAATTGCCTGTAAAAAATTGTAACCTGCCTTCCACTGTGACATCCTGTTGCAGGTTAACCCCAGTAGGCAGCTAAGCACTACACTGCTGCAAAACCAGTTCACAGCCATAAGTACTCACTCTTTTTCCAGGGAGAATGCTGTACTCCATTTCTTTGAAAGTCAGAATAGAGTTCAGGGTTTTTTTACATGTCCTTCTCACAGTGGCCCCCCATATTTCAGGGTTATTTCAGTTAGTTACTTGCATGAAGAGTTTGGCAAAAAAATTAACCCCAAACCATTCCCGTCCATGCAGCATCCATTATGAAAATAATTCTAAAAGATCTCCATTTTCACTCCTATGGTCCTCCACTACGTGAATGAGTGTGCTGATGACCCTGCAGTGAGCCCGTAAGTCCTCATACATGCTATGGGCTCTATTAGCAAGTCTGTGTCACTAACATCTATACTAGCATCAGCCTGATAGCTCAAGTTCAATTACAAAAGCTAGTATCAGAATTTAGAGTTGTTCACTTAACAGCTGCTGTTGCTCCCACGTCCTCAAGGCAGACAAAAGTTGACCCATCTATGGCTGCTGTTGGCTTGATGGGTCACAAGGTGAAAACATCGTGCAGGTGTGTTCACAACGGCCTTCTTGGGTATCAAAGCACAGCAGTGTCTGTAAGACCTTATAAATTATACCAGTATACTATCTAACCTTCTTATGTAGGCTTAGACAATTTCCTCCCTTCTCCCATTGCTCATTTTTCACAACTCACAAATGTCTGTTTCACACAAACAAGAAAAATGAGCTGGCAAACTCCCTGCCCATAACTCAATTTTAAGGCAGAGAAATACAATTTTCCCCAAATCTTTCCTTCCTAATGTTTTGTGAAATGAACTGTTCAAAACTATCTATTGAGAAGGAGCTGAAAATCCTTCCCTCCAAAAAGTAGCATAATAAATGTACTCTTCACTCTTCAAGAGATGCAGCATAGCCCACATGAGGAAGTCCTCTTTTTCTCCATTTATGGGTTTTGATTAAGCATTCTGTTCATATGGATTTGGAAGTTTTGATGTCATCCTTTTAACTGTTGCTTTTGTATATGAAGAGCAAAACTGGAGATAGCCAAATGCAGAGAAAATCTGCAAAATTATCTTTGTTAGCTCAGGAGGGATGGCTGGAATCTCTTTTCTCAGACAAACTCCCCTTAATATCAATGGGAATTTTACAGAGCTATTAAGCACAGATATTGCTCTTGCTGGAGAGATCCTGAGGCACAGACTGCTGGAAGCTCATAGGGTGTCAGCGTGGAATGTATGCTCCTGTATGCTCTTCCCTATAAATCCCCTAGTGACCATTGTCACAGGCAGCCTTTTGGTCTGACCCATTCTCATGTACACTTCACAGAGTCTCAATTTAGTAATCTGGTTATCTGAAACCATTTAAAGTTACAGTTACATAAACAACAGCATTAAGAACTAGGGTGACTCCCAGTGAGGCTCTTTGTGCACTTAGGTGCCTCAGCAGCAGCACATTGGTTTGTTGGGATCAAGCAGCTTAGCTCCAGGGAGCCTGCATGCATGGGGTGGTGATGCTGAGGACAGACTCCTACCTCTTTGTTGGGTCCTGCAGTGTGCAAGGAGCCTCCCGTGAATGGTTGGGGAGTCTCAGCTCTCATGGCAGTCCAGAGGAGAGAAGTATGCTTGTGTGATGTGATACTTAGAAATACATTTGGGGCAGTAATGGATACAAAAAAAACCTCTGAGGTATCTTAATGTCTTTGGTGTGGTTCCCCTTCCTAAATTGGTATTTGTTTGTATGACATACATATAATGATGCCAGCAAAGAACGCAAGTTACAGATATCCAAGGAAGTTGGATACGAACACTTAATTCATCCATCACAATGGTACCCCTTAGCACGTCTGTGCAAACCCTCCAATAACACTGTATATTATCTTTCTCTTCTCCCATACTCCATGAATCTCCCTGCTTTCCCTGCCTGCTGGTTTTGTTCTTTACTCAGCCAGAGGGGCTGCTGTTAGGATGCTCTTTCTCCTGTTTAGGCAGATTGCTTTGCCTTTCTAATGCTCCTCCTGATCCTGCCAGTCCAGGGAGCATGAGGCTCAGAAGAGGAACTGAACTCACATCTTCCTAAGAGCAATCACAAAAACTGAGGTAGATGAGCTTTCACTTGCTTTATTTTGTATTCACTCAGCAGTGACCCACAGCCATGAAGAGGTTTTGTTTGTGTGCAATAATCAAGCAAGTCAGGAACTCACCTCAGAACTTGCTATGGAGGACTGCTTGTAGCTGTAGCTGTGACTCAATGAGTCATCAATTCATTTGATTGATAGGGTTGACAGAAGGTCTTAAGGGCCCTCCTGAGAATCAAAATCAAAAGAAAATAAATCCAGATACGAAGGTGCCCTATATCTTTCTAAAGCTTCTCTTAGTTGGGAACTAAGCTCATCTACTTTTCATTTCATATAATGAGAAAGTACGGACTTACCTTAGTAAGAACATGGCAAATATTAATTAAGTACTAGAAAGTAAAAAGAATAACAATAGCTACCAGGGAGGATAAGTCTGAGAGTTTGGGGTTTAGACTGTATGAGGCTGAAAAAATAATAATAACCAGAAAGCATGGAAATTAAAAGCAGTACTTGTTAATTAGAGAATATTGAAAGCAGCAGGATAATGAGAAATGTCCACTTTTCACCTGTGACAATGGAGACAACTGCTTCCTAGAATTAAATCTCTGGTCTTTCTGTACATGGTCCTGTTACAGTGGGGTACTAACAACATCACTATATTAGATCACTTAGTTTATCATATGCAACATAGGATTGTGCCTTAATGTACTGAGGATTCTCTCCTAAACCATGTGACATTTGCAAACTGGTGATTTTAAGCTGACCTCATGGAGATGAAATACCCATTTGTAAGAAACTCTCTCACGGAAAAAGTTCAAGTTCTATCATTATTGTTCCCACACAGGCAAAATTTCAGTGGGGACACCTGACTTACTGTATCTGTGGCTTCCTTTCCAGCTGGGCTAAAGCAGTTAACAGCAACTGAGGATCTGCATCACGCTTCTGGTTTCAGGCAGAAACCTATTTTATTAGGAGGACAGAGACAAACAAACTATAAATAAAACTGCATAAGGGCTTTACAAATCAGTGTTTTAAAAACTTAACTTTTCATCAATCTATCTGCTGCTCTTCTCTCTGTGATGCCACTTTATCTCAGCAGAGACATAGGCAGCCTGTATTCTTTTAACCTCAGCAGGCTGTCACTGGTCTTTGATATAGCAGCTGTCTCATAGCTACCACTACATTTCAATTAAACCAGGCTATATTTAGGGTGAAAATAGGGCTATTTTAAACTGCCATACCTGCCAACTTTTATTCACTCTCAGCAGTAGTTATTTTATTTGATGTTCCTGGTTTTAAGCTGTGCCATCCATAAAATTAAAAAGATACCAGAAACTGTGATGTATTTTACATTCACATGACCAAAAATCTATCATTAAAAGCAGCACTTCTCCAGAGAAGAACATGCTTAAAGATGATAAATAATAAAATGCTCTCTACTCATAGCCACGGTTGCTAGCACAGACTTGCCATGGTGGGGCAATACAAATGATTCTCCAGTGCCAAGGAGAATTAAACTCAATACACTTTTCACTGATTGCAGGGGTCTATTGCTAACAATGTTAATGCTTCCATGGAAAGAAATGGCGTGTGGGATGTCAGTATAACACTTCTGTGTTGTCCAAGACAACAAGCTTGTCATAGGGACAGATTATGTGATTTGGGGTAAAATAGTTATGTCTCCCAGCGTTTTCACTTCAGACGGTCATCCCTTTCCTCCTTCTCTATCAATATTGCATTGTTCACATTTCATCAGCAGATAATGTGCAAAAGCTGCATTAACGGACTGACCACAATGCCCATTCCCCATCATTATGGTGGGGCGCAACCTCCAAAATACTGTAATGCTCTACCTGTGGTCAGCGTGGTCCCCTAACCATCACAGAACTTTTGTTATATGTACACATATATGTAAATGTATGCACATGTACACGCCGTGACGCTAACCTGGCACTAAGAGTGCATTTCTGTTCTAAAACGTGTGAAGAACCCATATTTTTAGATAATGCAATTACCTGCATGAAACTGATGGTGCACATTTTTACATGAACAAGAAAGAAAATCTTATTTGAGTCATCTAAAATTTAATAGGTTATGAACGTAGGTAAAGCAAAAGATAACTCTCTCATGCAAAAGCCTGCTCATAAACAGTCTATAATTACACTTGGTGCCTTTTGGTTGAAGGCATGGACTTTATTAAGTGCAAGAGCTGTTTTTCTGCAAGAAAGCCTATTGGAGAGTGAATTAAAACAAGCATGATCACATCCTGACATGCATAAAATGCTGATTGTCTCACTTGCCTTATATGCCAAGTGCTTACTCTTGCAAGGTATTTGGAGCTGTCAACGCCAGCTAAACTCAGCGAGACAGAGAGGTGCTCAGCACATCTTAAAAAACCCTTGGCATTGGGAGCAGGCCTCAGATACACTCAATGTTTGCCAATAAAACGTACCACGGGAACGATGGCAATTACAGAGCAACTATTCGTGTGAGCATTACTGGAACTCCGTACCATCCTTCAGGGAAAGGACGCTGGCAAGATGGAGGCGGGGTGCAAAAGAGCTACAGCTGTGGCTCAAAGATTGCAAAGCTACCCGGCACCAAGAGACTAAGTGTACCTGTTTGGCTCATTACAAGCAAAATACAATGTGAAAACAACACTGTTTAAAGGGTCAAACGGAGACACTCAAAAATAAGAATGCCAGAATGGTTACACCTATAACCTCTGCAACGCATTCTGCCATAGCCTTTAGGTACGTGTGTTCGGGTGCATTAATCATCTGCTTCAGCTGGGGCATGAAATGGACAGTGCATCCGCCTTGGGTAGTTATTCAACATTTTGGTTTAACCTTGCTCTTCTCAGCAAGGCCCCAAACACTGCCTTGTTTGCTGGATTTAACCAAGCCCAGCTTTGAAGGCAGAACAATTAATTTTTATTATTTTTTTTTTTAAATGGCAAGATGGTATCAGAGCACTTCAAAACATCATGGAATTTATTTCCACAACAAAGAAACACCTTTCCAAATGCTTGTCAAGGCTGCTTTTTTTTTTTTAACCATTAAAAATAAACAAACAAACAAAAAGATGTGCTTCCCTCTGCTTATTCTTGCACGTGACTGAATCATTTTGGCTGAAACTTACCAAAAAAAAAAAAAAAAGCCATAAGCAGTCATTTAGCTTGGAAAATAACCCTGACTGGGTAATCAACCTAACTGGTTTCAGTTCAGCAAAATGATAAGCAATTGGGAAGAACAGAATCCTACAGAAAGAAGCATCAGGCAACCATTATACATCCCCAAGACTGTTAAAGAGTGAGTTTAGTGCTAAGTGTGTACGTGGGGAGGGAATCTCTCAAAGCAGACATCTTCATTACCTGGGAGAGAAAGGCATAACAAAAACCTTTGAATGGGACCAATTCAGATGAGATACTTCTTTTTTTAACCACCAGGGAAGTAGAGATGAGAGCAGCCCATTCAGGGATGTGTTACAATTTCCACTTCTTAAAGTCTTAAAATCCCTAGCAGACATACATCTAAAAATATGTCAGTTCTAACAGATGCTGGGAGATCAATACCAGAATCTTCCAGCGCAGTGGCCAGAGCTGTGTAGGATGGTGGGCTACAGAATCCCTTCTGCCCCCAGATGCTACTCTTTCCACAGTGAACACACAGAATAACCACCATTGTCTTTTCAAGTGGATGAGATTTTTTCTGAAATGTATGGCTACTGCTTTTTGAGTAGTCAGAGGTCTTCTAACATTTTCCCCCTTTTAATATGTACACCAAACTTCTCCTTTTAGTAGGAGTGATGCCATAACAGTGGCTGATCCACACAAGAAATGGGTGCAGCAGAAGATTGCCTACTCAGGTTTCAGAACAGTTGTAGCGAGCATTGAGCTTGGTAGGTGCTTAAACTATGTACTCAAAACTCACTCCCTGCTTCCCAAAATTTTGTCCGTGTCTCTGGAATCAGACACAGACACACAGCAGTTATTCTGCAAAACCTCACAGCTTTCCACAGCTCCTGCTCTAGTATTAACCAGTACAGCTGACTGAAAACTTGTAATCTGTTTCTCAGTTCGATTACCATCATTTCTGCCTCTTCCTGCTTCCTTCTGCTGCAGTTTAGGACCATCTCTAATCTTCTACCTTTGTTTGGCAATAGTCACAGATTCTTCACCTTTTGCTATAATTTAGAACCATTCCTGATGTCTCAGAGCTTGTGCAGTTTTTAATTGCACACCTAATATATCTTTAATTCTTTGTTGGTTGGTCAGTGCTCTTGAGCTCCAAGGCCTTCATGTTTTTTCATACAATCATAGAATCATAGAACCATTAAGGTTGGAAAAGACCTCTAAGATCATCAAGTCCAACCATCAACCCAACACCACCATGCCCACTAAACCATGTCCCTAAGCGCCTCATCTATACGTCTTTTAAACACTTCCAGGGATCGTGACTCTACCACTTCCCTGGGCAGCCTGGTCCAATGCTTAACCACTCTTTCAGTAAAGAAATTTCTCCTAATGTCCAATCTAAACCTCCCCTGGCACAACTTGAGGCCATTTCCTCTCGTCCTATCGCTTGTTACTTGGCAGAAG
>JAYKAV010000054.1:125729-190273 GCA_035582835.1 Phoebastria nigripes | reverse complement strand
AAGACTGAGGCAAAGAAGGCATTAAGTACCTCAGCCTTTTCCTCATCCTCGGTGGCAATGTTGCCCCCGGCATCCAATAGAGGATGGAGGTTCTCCTTGGCTCTCTTTTTGTCGTTAATGTATTTGTAAAAACAYTTTTTGTTGTCTCTAAYRACAGBRGCCAGATTGCATTCTAGCTGGGCTTTTGCCTTTCTGATTTCCTCTTTGCATGACCTACCACTCCTTCTCAATTTCTCTCTGCATGACCTACCACTCCTTCTCAATTTATTCCACCTCCGATCCTTGTGTGCTGGTTGCCAATTTTCCCCCTTGCTCCTTATCGTGAAGCTGACAAGGAGCACAGCAAAACTGACACGGTGAGGCACAGAGATCCTGCAGGAACGGCTGAAAATTGACAAGTGACGGTGGAACAAGTGGCAGTGACCAGTTTTTGACCCTGAGATCTGATTTCACATTGAACGTTCCTTAAGATGATGTAGGAATAAACAGGTATTTTGGTTTTACTCCTTTTTGTGATCTCTGTTAGAGAAATATGACTAGTTTAGCCTCAGAGGAATCTGAGTTTTGCTGGGATTATTTGATAGACTCTAGGCTCCCTCTTATTTCCTAGAGCCAGAGCAACAGATATATGAGGCGTGGGACTTTGAGGAAGGCTGGTGGGCCTGAGGAAATCTGACTTGATGTGATCGTAATGAGGGACCAGGCAGAGACAGTGGAAGATCAGTTTTGCTGGCCTGTTGGAGGCTCATTAGGGTGCTGGGAACAGTTTGAGGCTTTGGCTCTGAGCCCCCAGCGCCTGCCCCATTGGCACACTGGGCTGTCAGAGTGACAGGGCTGGGGGGGCTCAGTGGGGCAGCTCCCTCAGTGCGGAGGAATCTGACTACAGAAACAGCTCGGGCCCCAGGCTCCTTGTGCTCTGCCTGCCTCAGGACACCTGGACAAATGCAGAGAGGACCTAATTTTGTCCCTGTATATAAATAGTAGCCAGCCACTCTAAGCACTGTCTTTGTTCTTCCCTACCCCAGCCCAAAACATTACACTTCCACAGCAGTCTGACCTTAAATCTCAATTCACTCCCAAATCCCAAGGGAGAGGGAGCTCTGTGAGGACTCCAGGAGATGGGTCATGAAATTAGCATTTTTGTCTCATTAGCTTTTGAAAGCAGCAGTTACAGCACAAGGGACTTGGCCTGGTGATGTACCTACATATGCACAGCATGCTTCTACTAAACCCATTAGAGCACCATGTCTGCCTAGAGTACATTTTTCTGGCCAGAACCCATACTATTAATCTCTGCTGTGTCCTAAATCCAAAATCTGATTTTACACCTACTGTTCTAGGAGATGCTGCATGAATAAAGGGATATGTCATTCCCACTCCTTTTGCAGATGGAGCCACTCTGGGTTCCACTCCAGTGCTGTGGGACCCACAGGCTAGTTTGGGGATGACATGGGGACCAAGCAGCAGCCCAAGAGCACTGGTGGGCATAAGGATGGATAGGCAGCGAGACAAAAGGAACACAGAAGGCAACAGCAGTAGTTTTGGGGTGAGGAAGATGAATGGGGGTGCTACCTAGAAGGCTACAGTAATGAGGATCAGCTATGAGAAGTTTGACTGTTACCACACCGACTTGCACACATACATATATATATATGTGCGTTCAGAAGTCTCAGCCATGTCTGCACTCACTTTCATAAACGGCATACATGGATGTGGAGACCAATGCAAAGAGATAATATTGCAAGCTCTGCTTGTATTAGGGCTAAAAGTTTAAGCACAAGCTCCCAAAATGAATGTCCAGTTTATAAAACTCTTTCATCAGGATGTTAATTTGGCAATAATGACTACAGAGAAAAGAGATTTTGTGTCAGCTTGTAAAGCTATCGGCACCTTTGCTAGATGATATGAATGGCAGCATGCTGCAATTGGACTCACCAAGAATGCGTAAATACTGTGGATACATTTGTTGCTGTTGTCATGGTGTATTGAACTTGCTTAACTGTGCAGTTCGCCCTTATCTTGCATGGAGATCCAGATGCTCCATGCGTACCTGCAATGTTGGAAGGAAAGCTGATAGCTAATGTCCCTAATGTAGGCCCTGCTTTCCACAGAAGGTTGGAGCAGATGAGGTCCCTTCCAACCCAGTCTTTTCTATGATTGTGTAAGAAAGAGAAGGATCAAGATTTTAAGTTATTTCTGGGAAACTGTGTAGAAAAAAATGTGCAGAATACACAGTTCTGGATAAATCCAGTGAAAAAAAGACCAAACTACCTTGTTCTGCTAATGTTGAAGTTTCTAAACAGTTACAAAATTTGATTAACACATCTAATAGGCAGACAGTACCTAACAGCTGTCAGTAATTATTTAGCCTCTGGCTGGCTTGTTTACCCTGAAAAGATTAAAGAAGCTGCAAACGTACTTCACAGTGGAGACAAGGAACTAAATAAGATTATTAGCCTTTATGAGAACAAACGCTTCACCAATAAAAATGACATGGGAGAGTTCAGCTCTATTTCTTGAACAAAAAGAAGTCACTATTCTTTACAAACTTAATATTTCACAAATGCCAAGATTATGTTATCTTGGGAAGAACCGTGGGATCTAGTTAGCATCACAGAAGCTGTATTCTTCAGTCATAGTCATATATACTGTCTGTGATGCAATATATGAGAACTGGGCATGAATGTGCATGTTTTGCCAGGAGATGGAGAAATGCTGTTCACAGGAGCTGTCTATGCTTAACAGTTTCTTAAATTATGGTTTAAGAGAACAGAACTTATTCTCAGGAACCGATTTGCATTTTTTTGCATAGTGGATATCTGTCATTAATCTGATGGTAATGTTTGGGGCTGTCTATATAGCAATTTTACTACTACTCTGATTGTTAGGAGTAAGACTGCCATTAGCACAAGTTTACTTCTAAAAGTTGGTATATGCTGAATACCATACTCTGAGGAAGATTTATGCCAAGATTTTGGGTCAGTGAGAAATACTGTATTGCCCCTACAGCCAGGAGAAGCCAGAGCAGAGAGATGGAAATGGATGGAAAACAGTCAGCAGGGAATCTAAGTGATTCATGGATAGATGGCTCTGCCAGGCAGTACCATGCTAAAGGTTAAGCCTGGTTTTAAATGAAAGACTACACATTTAAAGCACCTCCCTCTACTTATAGCTTATTACAGAGATCTGTGAAGTCAGTGGTTTGCCTTTTGATTACATCTAGGAGACTGCAAACATCCCAGAGATGGGGTCTTTCCTCTTCTAAGTATTTGCACAGCATGCAGGACCAGAAGAACTATCTTTGTTGGGAATGCAAGATTATAATGAAATACAAACAACAGATACCAGGAGGTAACTGCTCAGTGCCACTGTTACCTTAGGCAAGCACAAGGTTTTGTATTAACTGAAGAGAAAAGTGACATTGAAAACAGCTGAATTAACCCACTATTAGAGGTGTGTATTCCACACTGCACTGTGCTTCAAGGAAGTTCTGAGCTAAACACATTTCTTGGTTACCTACTCACAAAATTTTGATGTTAGAGTACAATGGCATTAAATATTAACTGATTCCTCAGAGGGCTTGAGATTATTTCTTTCTAAATAGGCTAAAAAACCTACAGTTAAAAATTATAGTTGAAATTTTAAAAAATTACCTCTATCCCAGCTGAAACCAGGACACTCAGCAAGTAACTTCAAGTTACAATGAATAACTGGAAGACCAGAAGTGATGAGAAATTGTCTTTCCTGGCTTCTTGTCATCCTCTCTTTCACTGTTTCCCTCTTACTAATACAATGAATGGTGGGTGACTGCTGGTATTGGGGTGGATATAATATGTAGCACCTTAGGAACTGTAATTTAGCATTAATTAGCATCCACTTTAGATAAAGTTAATGGCCAAAATAATTGTCGGTGAAACAAATGAAACTCAAAATTAGAGTTTAATTGTCAAAGGAAGTGTCGAAAGAGTATCTGACAGTTTTTATGGTTTTTTCCCGTTAATTCAGATTAAAACTTAAATCAACATCCAGATACAGCACAAGTTTTGTGTTTTGTGGTTGGTTTTTTTTATCTTTTACATAAAGCAAAGTTAAATACACTGATTTTCTTTTAAGTTTCAATCTCACAAGGAAATAAGTGCTAGCTTGGCTTAGCAAAACGATGCCATATTTATGGAATACTAATTAAGAAGCCCCAACCCAAAACAATTGTCCCCTCTGTTTAAACAGAAGGTTAGTGCATATCGAACTCTGTCATCAGCTATTATTCAAATTGAAATAGGTCAGGTCCCTGAACACCTGTAAATTAGCCTGGAAATTCCCTCAATTAATGAAACCTTGTCTGCCTGAATTTATCCTGCCTTCCCATAACACTTGGACAATCATAGCTGTAGCATGTAAAATTAATCTCATTCTGTTACTTTCTGTGAAAGGGCATTTTGATTGCGCTCTGACCCCTGAGAAAGAGGTTAATACTTGTTCATTCTCCTCCACATTTTGCTCAGCAGACATCCAACTACTGCAGTCCAAACCAGCAGGCTTACTTGAGTCAACAGTCATAGGGCCCGAAGAACTGGACTGCATGGCTAAGACCTGAACTTGCAGTTCCCCACAATGCATGTCCTTAAAGCAAGATGCTTACACTGATTTAAAGAGAAACCAGTGTAAACCAGTATCTTATTTTCTTACTGCCTCTATATCGACACAGCAAGTTTCATATTTAATTTACTTTGAAAAATTATTCTTTTTCAAAAAGTACTTCAGTTACTCAAAACTATCAGTTGTTCTGCCCCCTTCTTCCATTTCTAATGGCTTGTGCATAAGGTTTGTTCTGGAGCACCACACTGTGCTGCAGGGTGCCATCGCCCCTGGGATTTATAGGCAATTCCAACCAAGCAGATATTTACCTTTTCCAGGTTTGCTCCAGGTTTTTCGTAAGGTTTAACTTTGCTGCTCTGGGCATGAGGACTTGGGCCACTCCTGCCCTGGGAAGGGAATAAGAAGGGGATGGAGCAGAGCAGGGAGGGGAATGGAGGTTCTGGAGACCTAGGCACTGCAGAGGGGTTGAGGGCAGTGAGGCCAGGGCTGCTGGGCTGTCCTCTGCCATGCGCTGCCCGTGGCTCCCTCTCCCTGTGCCGCGAGTTACTGAGTTACTATCAGCAGAGCTCTAACCCAGAAGCACAGATGAGTGTTTACTCCTCTTTGGGACTGCTCTAGACTTGATCTCAACCCAGACCATTAGTGAAGCAGAAACTTTACCACTCACACTTACTGTGCAGGCCTAGTCAGAATGACAAAAAAGTCATCTCTGTTGTTGCTGCTATGCTTTCATGTAAAATATGTTAGTGGCTATCACTAAACAGCTTTGCAAAAGTAAAAGTAGGTGATGCCTTTCTATCTGTGAGCGTGGCAAAAGCACCACAAAGATCTTTGCTACCTGCTCTGTCCTAAATGCACTCCCATCAGAACCTGAGTAATGAAAAGAAATAAGCAAGACAATTTTCCAGTGTTTAAGGTTTTAACTCATAGAGTACAGGCTTATTACCGATATTAATGCAAATAGTATGTTGTTATTACACTCGCTACCAATGATGCTATTTGTAACTTATTTTTACACCATCAGAGATATGCACTGTAGAAACTGAGAATGAATTAAGTGAATGCTCTCAATTAAATAAAATGCTGTCAGCTTCAAATAATGTAATAACATAGGTGACACAGTGATTAAAAACAAACAAAAAAGGCGCAATGCATGTAGCTGAAGTTCAGTGGTGGATTAAGATAAGTATGTACATAACACCAACTTCTCTGGTACTGTTTTTGATTGGGTGGTCTTCAGCTGCACTGAAGAAGATGCTCATTTGCACTTACTGCCAATGTTCAAATCCCATAGCTAGGATAAAATAAAGTCATATTTAAAAAAAATGTACAGGGACAGGAAAGGACTTTGTTGAAATACTGGGCTAGGATCAGAAAAATCCATCTTACCCTCAGCCTGTACAGAGCGCGCTTTCCCACCAGGCAAGATAAGTGCATCACTGCCTGCAGCCTCCCTCATCCACACTGAGGCTGCATTGGCCCCAGCCTGGCTCTGCCGCAGACTTCAAAGGGGACTTTGGCCAAGGCTTTCTGTTTGCTGCTCCATCTCCAGTCATGAATGCTACGATGCCCGCCTTCTCCTGACCTTACCCCTTCTGTTCCCAAGTTCTCACATGGCAGGTACCATCTCTGTCTTTGTGCTGGCAGGCTGCTTCTTCCAACACACTCCTGAAATGGAATTTGTACCCTCAGGCCCTAATTCAATCATGTTCTGCCAAAATCTGGTGTTGAAGATAACTGCTGCAGAAAATTATCAAAGTGCTCAGTCTTCAAGGAAGACTCAGTTCTCCTCACAAGAAACTTGCTCTTTCCCTTCTCTTCTAAATACTTGAAAGTTTTTATCTAAGTGAACCTAGATTAAAAATTAGTTTATATATAGATATGGATATATACATATATATAAATATAATGGCCCTAAGGGAGCTATCAGACATGAGCTGAGAACAAACCTGGAACGGTTTAAGATGTTTCTGCTGGTCAAGACCCAGCTAAAACAGACAAAGTGTACTCACATGATGTGAAACAAGTTAGTTTAAGTCACCTTCACTGACCGGACGTGCCCCTAAATCTCTTTAATGGGATAGTCAGATATGCAGTGAAGTTAAAAGAGCATGTCTAATTTACATGCATAATTATTTCAACCATATATGCAAATTAAGCCCTGAGGGCCAGCCCTTAAAGAGGCAGAAGCAAGAAGAAACTGATACAGGACTTGAGAGTAACAGGCAGTTTCAAACTCAGGCGAGCACATTGCTCAGCCTTGTGGCCAAGCAGAGCCCATTATTTTGAAAACAAAGCCTGGTTATGGCACATTTAAACTTGGGCTCTGATCTTGCAGGTTACAGGGACTCCCTGGGCTCATACAGAACATCACTGAACTCAGACCACACCAATCAGCTGGTTATGGAAAGAGCCACAGGTGACCGGGCTGTGCTGCACCGTGCAAGCAGAGTGCTCACGCCAGCCTTTACTGCAAAAATGCTCCTTCTCTGCAACATAACCAACTGCTACAAGCAGAGCTTATCCCAGGCGGTGTTATTTCCAGGCAGGCTGTGTCAGAATAGCAAAAATCCAAGAGTTTAAGAAATGTAGAGCATTTTGCTTAGGAACTGTCACTCACTTGAGCTTCACCCTGCCCCGTTCAGCTGCTGTTCCCATCTGTACCCTCTGTTTGGTTTTTTGTTCATGTTCTGCAACTGAATTGGTAAGCAGAAAATTGTAGTTACTGAACAAACTACTGCCAAAAAATCTCTAAAGGATACACTGAAGGGCAATGAGGTTGCTGTGTGATAGGCAAAGAGCAACTTCCAGTCCAGAGAAACTCACTACAGTTTCCCACTGGTGTGGTTAGAAGGAAAGTCCTTCACTGCTCCCCAGGGAAGCTGTAACCCATGGTTCATGGGGTTACACCCCCACACACACGCTCCCCGTGGCCATTCTAAGGGTGCAATTAATTTCATTTTGCACTTAGTGGTTTCCACTCCTTCCACGCGCTTGTAGTTCCTGCCTTGTATTGGATCTAGCAATCACCAGTTAGGTCTGTTTTACATCCAAAATTTTGCCGTTGAATGCAGCATATCCTTAAGAAACTCTTGATCTGAAGACACAAACACCAATGTCCTTTGCAATGTTTCTCGTGGTGAACTGCTCCCACTTGCTACAAATGCGTGCTTAATGTCTAATTTAAATTTGTCTACCATTAGCTTCCAGCAATAGGTTTTCATTATGTCCTTATTTGCTGGTTTAAAGAAATCTTTACTAGATGGTTTCTCCCCTCCATGAAGACACTACCCAGTAAACAACTCTCCCCTCTCCGCTTTTTGGTAAGCTAAATACACTGAATTCTCATCTACACACACCTATCTCTAATTGCTGTCTTCACTGCAGAACCAAGAAAACCTTGAATCTAAAATTGTGATCTTCCTTCCCTGTAGCTTTCTAAAAGGCTCTTCTTGCACAACTTCCAGTTTCTATTTAGTTTTTTTTCCCATTTTAATTTTATTTATTTGGAAGAAAGATATCCCTTCTGACCATCATTTCTGGTTGAGACTGCCATGTATTTGCTCATGAACTCTAGCATCTACATATTAGCTTCAATTCTAGGGTTCAAGTAATGGTTTTCTTTCATAGCAAGGTCCAGACAGGACTATCCTGTGTGATGCTTCTTGTATTGGAAAAACAGTCAACTGTAATTGTTGTATGGTGTAAGCTACAATGTCTCTTCTGCGTATGTCACTGCAGGATGCTTACAGTCCCAAATACCAAAGTTTTAGTTGTGTTTCTTTTAGCCATCTTTCCATAAACATCTTGTACCAAGTTTTGCTTGTATCCTCCAAGTCTCATGAGCTCACGTTTAATGGACAGTGGATGTACTGGAAGAAAATCAGAGATGACTGCAAAGAGATGAGAGCATGAGAGCAACCCTGGTGTATAATCTGCAGTTCGGCAGGATTTAGGACATCTTTCCTGCATGAGGTGGAGTGCAGCACAGAGATCCCTGAGTTAGTGAAAGCTCAAGGCAGGAAAGAAACTCATGGTGAAATTCTCTGGTGGCTCCTCAGCCTTGGTTTAACTGCATTGCCCTTGGGCTGTGTGGGAATGACTCAGCTCATTCTCCCAGCAGATCTTATTACCTCTACGACAGTGCCTAACCAACACCCACGTCCAGGCGTGAGCTTGCTCACACCCAGCCACCAGCACAGGCACCTCTGTCCTTTGATCCAGCACAGCAAGCTTAGATCTGATCTCTCCATGGGCATAGACAGACCCTCAGCATCACAGTCCAGTAGGTCACACACTTGTCCAACAGGCAGCGGGTGCAGCTCCTATCCAGAAATTAAATCGACTTGTGCCATTTTGATGAACAATCTCTCAGTGACTGATGGGATCTGCTGCCCAGGAGTCTCTGCTACATGGCTCCTACACCTACAGCACCTGGCACCAAGAGACAGGCAGCAGGTGCCAATTGTGGGTACACAAAGCGCTGACATTATCAATTTTAAATGAGCTCTAAAAAATGCACTTGGTGTAGAAACTGTCCTGAAAGGGCAGGATTTCTTAGGGCTGAGACTCTCTCTTCAGACTGTGTTTTCACTTATTTCACTGTGATGCCTGAAATCGGGTTATTAGGAGCATTCAGCTTATCAGTTAAATGGATTTTTGAGTAGCTCTTCATCATCTCCCTTCAATATTGTCAGGTTTTGAGGGAAGATGTTTATAAGCCATTATATAGAGATATCTTTTATGTGTGCTAAAGAGCTCTTTCTCCAAGATCTTTATACTCACACTCCAACGTATAATCAGCTTTTACAGCTATATTAAAGTCTTCAGAATAGGTGGTTGGTTTCTACAGTGGAAATCCCTGGTATATCCTTAACTACACCATTGCTCAATACAGGAGTATAGGAATACATTTAATATAATACATACAACATTTTATCATGAAAACTTTCAACAGAACAACAGCTTCCAACCAGAAAAGCTGACCTGACTGTTCTTCTCTTGGCAAATGCTGAAACCAGCACTTACACATTGCAAAATAGAAGAGAATCTCTCCTCTGACAGGATGAATTATAAAAACTAATGCTTGTACTGTAAACAGCTTTAAATGCCATATAACGTGGGTGTAAATTAGGGTACCATTAGAGCTAGTCATTTACGCCAGGCCTCTAACTAGCCTATAACCCTGTGTAGCTCTAGTATTAATTACTGGTGCTTTTTTAGTGAATGGTCTATTGTTAGTTCTCTCAGCAGGCGTTCTGTGTTACCGCGTGGATTGCCTCACATTCACCTGATACGCCGAGAGTTATGGCACATCCTGTAACTTCCCAGCGAAGGAAACCAGAAGTCTTAAGTGTTGTTTCTTATTATATCTCAAAATATATTTCCTTCATGTTTGTGGAAAAAGAAGGAAGAATGACAGTAGTTTAATAATCCAGTGCCTTTTACTAATCTTTGCAATCAGATCTTTGGGACTTTTGCTGCCACCACACAGTGCAATCACTTCATACAAATCAGAAACCAGCACAGGGTATCCTGATAAAGTTCAGTACATAAATCAGCCAAGACTGGGCATGCTACATCAATCTTGCTGGTCGGTACTTTATTTTGATAACTACTGTATTTGTGTCCTTTCAGATAATATTTGTCTAACACTAACATAATCGATCTAATTTGAGAGTCAAATTTAACACGTTATATCTATACCTAAAGTCCATATGTTGTGTGCATTCTGCCAGTATTAACATAACTGAATGCTGTGAGGCATATTAACGAATCTCATGTGCAGTTTGCTACCTGTTTTAAAAGAACTTTGTTGTAGAAGTTTTGCAGCCAATTCACTATACGCGTGAAGTCAGCAGAACAACTCATTTCCTACTATAATAAGACTCCAGTCTCTGGTTCGGATGGTTGGTTGCCAGAAGAAATGGCTTTCTTAAGAATGGAAGCACACAATTGCCTTTCTTAGCTGGTCTATTATTCATTGTCAATCCAATGACCTTGCCATTTGTTTTCTCAGCATTGATTTTGAGTTTTCTTTTTCATTGAAAAGGACACATCTCCTTCTCCCTCCCCTCAGATAATTGTTTCTTTAAATTATGTAACTAGTAATTTTCACAATAGCTTCTTAACTCACACTTGTACCTTTCCCTTATATCTCCCCTATATTTGTGTATTGGCCAGCTCCTCAGCCAGCACTGCTACACTGACCTGATTCCATCAACTCTGACAAACCCACTCCAAATTGTGTCAATCAAAGTTTAGCATATGTTCCCCAAAATTATCGGGTACTCATCTTCTGGAAGTCAGGTCTATTCAAGGCCCTGAATCTTAGAACATGAAAAAATAAATCATCCAAAGCTGCTGTGCATACATTAATAGTAATAAGGAAGGTTCGCACGGTAACAACCAACATGGTCTTGTCAGAAAGACATGCATTTTCCAATAGTCCAAAACATGTACTTGTAAAGAACTTGTAGAAAGTCTTATTTACTCCAGATCTTCCCCTTTTCCCCACAGCTATATTCTGCCAGGATTGAATTGGATACTTCATGGGGGTTTTTTCATTGCTCAGATGTGCGGAAAAATGCAACAGCTTTCAGCCTTAAAGTCTGAGCTAAATTCAAAGGCTTCAGAACACAAGCAATAAAAATGACATAGAGCAAAGAAAGGAATATTGTGTTGTAAGGCTAAATACACCATGCAGACAGATATAATTACTCAAGTTTCAATATATGACCAATCTCAGAACAGCAATATTAAAAGAAAGATAAAATGAATGAATGTCACTGAAAAATCCCTGTAGTTACACTTCTATGCCAAACAAAGCTAGAAACCAAAGGGTCAGATGCTTTTGTTTGGAAGTGATGTTGTAAGCAAAAGTTTAAGGCCAGCCACACCTGCCTTCTCCTTTGCTGTACTGAGGCAAATGATTGTAAGAAATCTACACCATACATCAAGCTTGCAGCAAAACCACAATTCAGGCAATAATCCTGTAGGTTTCCATTACAAAATGGACTATTAGGATTAATGTTTTCAGAGGTTACTGTGTTTAAATGCTATTTTGCTTCAGTGTGAGTTCGTGTTGTTCCAGTGGTGGGAATGATGACTATTCTGAATGCTTTTAGATGAAAGCCACAATGAAGTGCTAAAAACCACCTATAGTAAGATGTAGCCAGCCACCTGAGCTTGGGATAGAGGTGAGAAAGGCTGGCTACTAACTTTTCATCTGAATAGCTGACTTCACAGTCCAGTTGTCTTTATTTGACTCAATGAAATTGCTGTTCTGAAGCCCACTGGAATCAAGTTCTCCATGAAACTACACTCAGGTTTGGATCAGACTCTCGGGGTTTTTTTCCTTCTTAGCAAGCCACAGCATGGCTGGATAGAGAGACTTTGCTTGATCTGGCTGCTTATTAGAGAATCTACATTCAGGTACACAAAAAAGCTATGAGCAGCTCTACCTCTTGTCTCCAGGGAAATCACTTTTCATTTTAGGTATGTTGATGGATCATAGGGCAACAGCCATGGCACACAGGATGAGCTATTAGTGAGTTTGTCCCATAAGTTATCTGCACTTTAGATAGAGAGAAAAAAGTTTCATTTGCCTTAAAGGCAGAAATGTTCCACCAGAGTGGAATGATTGACTGACCTTGGAGCACTAAGGCTCATCATTTGGCACTAGTGTAAATGAAAAATTCATCATTACCGATGATTTTTGACTGCCCTAGAAAAACCAAATATTAATATGGTTTAATACAGCACAATTGAAAATCCAGAATGCGATAAAACTTTCATATCACGCTAGCACAGGGATTTCTTTGTGTTATTCATTCAAAGAGTAGGATATTCTCCCTCTCTATTTCAAGTCATTCTTTCTGGAGCTGAAACAATATGGTATTTCATTTGAGTACCTTTCACCATGCTTTCAATATATGGACTCACAGGTATTCTCAGTCTTTCATAAAYGTTAAAACTTTTGTCCGCACCTTACCACAAATTCTAAACATAGAGTCCTTGGATTATTTCCCCAAGAAATACTTGAACACAGGCTGTATAAGTACAACGGTGTGTGAGGTACTTCGGCACTAGGAAACTCCACTCCAGAGTAAAAGCTGAGATAGAAAAAGGGATTCTTTACTGAGACAGGTGATGGTGACCTTTAGAGTCTTAGAGCTGATAAACAGCCCAAGTCTATGACGTACAATCTCTATACACGAGACCCTCAAAGGTCACGAGTCAAAGACAAGATTTCATATTTTTCCTAACCTGAAATTGGGATGCCACTTGTAGAAAAGAAATAATAGTCTACCTTGGAATGGTGTAAAATATGAATTAGCCACAGCGGATTCACATTTTCTAATTAAATGCCAATTAAAATCAATTAAGAAGCTATAGCAGTCCTGCACTAATGAGGGAAGTCATATTATTACCTCTGCATTAAGTACTGTATCATCCACTATTCCATTTAATCACAGTGAATTTTTTTTGTTAATACAAGGACCTAGACTAATATTGCAGCAGATCTGAACAATGAATTATATAGGTTCAGTGTTTCCTAGCCAAAGTAACATTCTCCTGTATACTACACGCGATGGTGACTCTCAATGTGATCTTGTGAAAATTATAAGAGGTGTCACCTCCATTTTTTAATTCCTTCACGTTTCAATAGTGCTTTTGAACTCTACAGATTGCTAGTAGTAAATTTCACTTGTCCTGTTAAAATGCAGGTAGAATTATAAACCGTTGTGATACAAGATTTATAAAATCTTGCTACTATGTCTCAAGGCTCCAGTAATGAACAAGAAAAAGCAAAAAGATGAAGCCAACGTGTAATCTAGTAAGAGACTAGAAATAGGTATATTAATCAAAATGTTAGGGGAGGAGACAAAAGGACCCAAACATCTTCATGGCCGTATGATGTCCTAACTTTCCAAACAAAAGAATTGTGAATGGGCAAGAAAAAAGCTGGATCTTTCCATTTGGTTTATAGAAAAGAGCAAATCGTCTTGTGGTCTGGGTAGCACAGACCCAACTTCAAACAAGAGTAGGAAAGACATTCCTTCAAGAATTCTCCAGGACAAGTTAACCCTGGACTAGATTCAAATAGCTAATTAGCCTCCTCATAAGCAACTGAAAGGCTGCAGAAGTTAAAGAGGATCTTTCTTATTCAGTATTAACTTTGATAACACGCTTTGTTGGTTTTTTGCTTTGTAACTTGGCCCCATTATTGCAAATCTATGTTCCCTTAACAAGCGACAAAGCTGATTCTCTAGTAACCTATAGATAGCATAGCATCGCTCCGCTGCTTCAGGCAAAGGCAAATTCATTACTGAAGGGGGCACTGGCAAATTCCTGGAGTGCGTCATCCCACTGGATATGGGGCCGGGAGGTTTCTGAATGTCTGGAGGAGCCTGTCCCAGAGCTGCACAAGCTTGTTTGTAGGAGTTCAACACACCTTGCCCATTTGTGGAGAAGAGGGGCTTCAGTCTCTTCACCAATGGGAAGAGTAAGGTGAGGACCTGAAACTCAGGGCTCAGGCTTTGCATTTCCCTTGTTGGTTTGTTTCTGGTATCTGATTTGTAACTGTTTTCTTGTTGGATTCACTTGTGCAAAACTTATCTGGCTTGTTGAAGCAGCTATACACCATGTATGTTAGTGCTTTCTTAGGCAATGGAGTTCGCAAATTATGCAGAGCCTTGCATAGCCAGGGCACTTATTAAAGAGGCACTTACTAGTGCATCTATCAGAGCTAAATTACACGCTTCTTACTCTTACTGGCCACCAAACATAAATGTGTCTTAAAATGCTGTATAGTGATTATAGTGGTAGGCTGAACGGTGCTGACAATTTATTCATGGTTACTGATATGATAATTTTTAATGTGATTTCCATACTTCACCAAGATTTTTTTTCCCCTAAAGTGCAGTCTCTGTAAGACATGCTTCTTTGCTCTGCAATTACACAGAAAGCTGGAACAGAAGAATATCTACAACTATGTTTAGAAACCTTATTGAAACTAGAGTGGGAAGGGAACAAATATTGTCTTCCAGACTGGCACTGCTTACCACGCTAATACTCGACAGAGAACAGGTATGATCATTGCTGTGCTGCTGCAAAGCGTTCAAGAACTTAGGACCTGCCATACTGGATCCAACCCAGGTGGCCTCACAGCCCATCTCTCAAGGGTGCGCAGTGCGAGCCATTCATGCAGAGACACCAGGAACTGCACAGGAAGGTGGGAGAAACTAAGTGCTTACATTCATCACTATTTTAGAACATAAAGTCATCAGTGCAAAGCCAGTGTTTCTGGCAGGTGAAGAAATACTACACTTTATGCCCAATTTAAATGGAGCATGATGATGCAGAGAGGATAAGCAACTCATCCAATGATTTGTGGTGACTCAGGGAGCTGAACATGGGATAAATCTGGTAATATGACTCTCACCACCTTACCAGAAATGAGTATGACTCTGGATGTATTATTTTCAGAACACTCAGTCCCTCCTGAATATTGCTGAAGTCTTCACCCTCTGGAAGGCCAGGCCCTGATGTGTACCCCGAGCAGAACTCCACCAGCCCATAAGGGCTGCAATCCCACATACCCTGGAAACCAAGACATGGACACTGTAGTGATCCATGCGGTTTAAGAAATGAGAAAAATCAGAGAATGAAAGAGAGGACCATTAATGAGCAAAGTCATGACCTGCAAAATGTCTTTAAAATGAAACCTGTAGTGTTTATCTATAGCTCATCCTTGGGAAACTTACAGCCCTTCCAAAAGCCTCGACCAGAATCACCAAGCTTACATCCTGGGCAATTCAAATACTTTCTGTTCAATGAGAGGAAACTAATCCATCTGAGTTCTCCTCATTTTGGGATAAGCCTTTATGCCTGGATGAAGATGAAAATCTGAAGAGGGATTGGTAATACAACATGCTACTGACAGAAACAACACTTTGAACGGTGTACATTGTCAAAAAAATTTCCATGTTGGCTTTTTATTAAAAAGCTTGCTAACCCTTGCTAGGACTGACAGAGAGAAGGAAATGTCTTGCAGCAGTCAAGGCTCGTAGGGCAATTGGTGCAGTTTAGAGCTCATCATTTTCCCTCCTTTTATTATTCTTCAGCCTGCTGTGGCTGACACTACACATAACCAGCTCACAATCACTTCCTTACTGCATTTGATTTCCCATGTTTCACTCTGCGGATTTTACCTTGCTAATGAAACCTAGGCTATTTGTCCTCAGGTATTCACATGGTCCCCATTGCTAGAGAGCCTGAAGACCTGAACGTCTTAATGGAGCCTTACAAATTCCACTGTCTGCTTCTGAACCACCTGAGATGAAAATAAAGACTTTAAGTCATTCAGGCTGGGTCACTGGTGTTGTGTATCAATTATGCAGATTCTCTCAAAAGGATTCTGAAAGCATCTGTCACACATGAAAGAAAAGCTCTGTGAGCCTTTGCTAACAAAAATGTCTTTTGTTCCCTGACAACTTTGTACATAAAGGTGTGAAACAGGACAGTTTAAACAGGCTTTCCTACTACATCGAGCAAGCAAAGCCTATTGCAGGGATGTGGGGAAGATAGCTTTTCATATATTCTGAGCACTGGATGGATGAGGTGGGGGCTGGCTACCCCCGGCCCAGGACTCGCCCTGGGGCAGTTCTCACTGAGCGAACAGCATAAAGGGAATTCTGTTCCCTCCCTGTGCACACAGGAACTCTCTGAGAGGAAATGTGCACAAGCACAAGGCTATGAAAGTTTCAAAGACTGTATAATGAGAGTGATATGCTGATAATCAGCTTAATTCCCATTTCAAACACCCAAGTCCCTTTGTGAACCTGGCCCTATAGACTTAATCCTGCATATAGCTTAATTAGCTTAATTGTTGACCATGTCTGGTAAAGGGAGGGTGGGCAGGCCAGTGTGCTCTGGGGAAACTGTCCACACCCAGCAGGTCAAAGAAAAGCTTATGTGGATGGGGCTTGGAGGGCTCTAAATGGAAATGGCTTTGTTTCAGAAACAAGAAGCCTGGGAAGAGGCTGCAGAAGTTTGTGTTCAGATAGGCAGAAGTAACTGGGACTGAATGAAGAGGAACCTTTTAAAGCTTTTCAGGACCAGAATGATCCCATGCCCAGGGCACTGAGGATCGCTTTTACATTCTTGTCTCCAGACAAATGTCTAATTTCACTATTTATGACTAGGGAAGCGAGCGTGCGAGGATCTTGTGACTTATTTCTGTTCACTCTGAAAGAGCATAACTCAGGCTTGGCTGTATTTTCTCCATGTGTCTCTTTTCTTCATACTTTCACTGGGACAGGGTTCATGTGCTTATTCTTCTCCTGTAGCTATGGACATCTTGCAGGATCAAGATCATACTGCTTAGCAAACTGCTTCCTGACATAAAGGAAGAATTTGAGGCCGTGACTGAGGTCCTCATGTGGAGGAGACTCTCAGAGCCATGATAAGGGCTCTGGGACCGGACTCACTGCTGATGCCTTTGCAGGGACAAAGGCTGCCACATGCACCTCTGGCACCCCAGCTGACCTTTAATCACTCTACAGTTCAGGTGCCTGAAGTCACATTTTCCACTATAAGTTGCTAATAACCTGGCAAAAGAAGCACTTGAGTATCTTCCTTTCTGTAAGAACAGTAAGATAGAAGTTGGCCTTGTCTGGCGAACTTCTGGGATACTGGGAAAGTATTTTCTGTTGCATACAGGAAGCACGCAGTTCTACTTTATGCAAAAGTCAGGTGTGTAATTAAATGAATATCTACCTAAGACTAAGTATCTGTATAAACCTTTAATTAGGCGATTGAGAATGCCAGAACCAAAGTTGATTTTGGAATTTTTTTGTTTACCCTGGTATACATGGTTAAATGAGGAGAAAGTTGGGTCTACCAAGCTGTCTCAGTTTGTAGAAGGCTCATTAAAAAATAAAATAAGCTATCCTTCTACAGTGAAGAAACAATTAAATATAACTTCTATAAATATTTACTCATGTGAAAAAATTCTTAATCCAAAGAGTCTGAGAAACATAGTCTTGTTTTCCTTGTCCTACTATAAAAAGAATCCAAGCCTGCCCAACCTGATCAAGCTGCCTTTCTAATATTGCAAACATGCATATGGAATTGGTTTTTACATTTTCCCACGTTGTCCCAGAGGACAGCATCATATTACATTATACACCAAAGCCACAAGCATTTAAAAAGACATAAAGTTCATCCTGGCTATTAGCTAGTTATTCAGTCATTCAGGGAAAGGAGTTAAACTGGAGTCAGAGTAAAGAGCAAGTACCAGGAATTCCAGTGAAAAGAACCTTTCAAGAGCTAGCAGTCATCCGCAATTCAAGATCTTCATAGTACAATGGAACTTACCAAACTCACTGATACATTTAAAAGATCAGAAAAGGAGAAGCAATATCCCTAAAATCCTCTCCCTGTCCCCCTAGCAGTGCTGTCAGTGTGGTTTGTGTAGCAGATGATCAATGCTTCCTTGGCAGTGGAGACCTGGCTGGAGCTTGCACTTCCTCCTGCCTGGCACAGCTCATGTTGGAGGCAGATCTCCACACCGGCTCAGCAAGGCTGCTCAGCTACCAACCAGGCACTCTTTACTTCTCAGCACATGGACTACAAGGTAAATCTCCTGCTTTGGGGCTGTGTCCTGAACATAACATGAGTATAGAACAGCTTGAGATAGTCACTGTACCCATCGAGAGAGACTGGGGCCTTCCAAACACCTAGAGCCACCTGCTTTAATGGTCTGCACCAAAGCCTGAAGACAGAGTTCCCAAAATACAGTAATTTGTAAGATGCCGATTTCATGGCAGGACCGGTGTCCTTGAGTGATCATGTTCACACAGTCGCTGATCTACCTTTGCAGTATGGGCAACTGCTGACCTGTGAAGCAACCCTCTGAGCACAGTGGCACTCTCCGTGTAAAGCTCTCATTTCACCGTCCATCTCTTAAACTGAACAAAATAGCTGCCAAATACTCCACCTTCTCTCCCCCGGTCACATCACTTCCCTGTTATTTTGGCTCCTTACACCACACTCTTTGTTTAAAGCAGTGAGTATTAGCATGTCTTTTTTTGCCAGTGCTTTACAATCTGTTCTGCCACTTCAGACAGGTGGTCTTTTTTGGTAGATCATGCATCTCATCTTCTTCTCTGTCCTGACAGTCTTTGACCCTCTGTACATGCTTTTCACGCTTCTAGTTAAATGGGCATCTGTTTTCTCCTCCTTCCTTCTTAGGGAAAGGTTTCAGCTAAATGCTTATCAGACTCTGCTCTCTAACAGTCATTCAGTAACTCAACAAATAAGAATTTTGTAGAGGAATTTTGTTTGACGGTTCATACAAAAGCCTCCTTTCCTCTTGAACACACTTGTTCAAGTTTATTTTGCACTCAGTTATTCCTGTAAATGTAAACATATACAAATATGTTTTTTCATTTAAGGCATAACTATATTATTCTATTACTTAAAAACATCCTCATGTACTTTTCCATGACAAGACTGTGGTCCTGATTTGCAATAAACACCTGTTACAGCAAGCTTAATTGATGCTTTAACGCTGGAGCCTATTATCATTCAGTGTTTGCTAATATAGTCAGTGGCTAGAGTTTATATTTCTCACAGAAGTAGTGTTTAATTTTCTCCCAGCGTTACCTACCATTAGCGGATTTAGCTTATCAGAAAATGCAGCAAATACGCAGCTCCCAGCCTCTGACTGGACCAAATCAATATTTTTCAGTTGGAATAGGAAACTGGAACAGGAAAATGAAAAAGGAGGAGAAGTGAAGGCAGCTTTTTGAAAGGCCCAGAATCTTACTATCTTACTTTTTTCTGGATTTTTTTTTTTTTTAATAAAAATAAACATTAATGAAAATATATTTGGCACAAATAATTTCTAGAACATGGCAGCAGAAACATTGCTGAATCTAGCTCCTTTCACTCACATAAAGCCACCTGTTATGCCCTCAGGTTGCAGTTGCTTTTTTGCTGCACCTTTCTGTTGCTGATTGCATGAAAGATTAATAGGGGTAGGGGTTACTTGGCTTGAGAGGTTCATGGGATTGTACATCGGCTGGGGTTATTTCACATAGAAATGATGCAAACAGTGTTTGCCCTTTTGCACTATCCCTCATACAGGTAGGGATATCAGTTTGTTTAAAGCCATCTAGGGCCTGAGGAAAAATATTATTTATTTCAATTAATGTAGACAAATAGTCATTTAGACCCTCTCAGCATTCAGGAGAAAACTAAAACTGAAAATGGAAAAGCTTCATGCAGCCATGGCTAGGTTTTCAGAATGAAGTTTAGATGAGCGCATGCACATATGTGCATGAAAAGCATGTGTGATTGTACCCGTATTAACTTAAAGCATACGGAGATTATACCTTGTATCTCATGCTTTCTGGATCATCGGTGTTGGTGTGAGGTCAACACTTCATTTAGCTTTTCTGCAAATATGGTGAAACATTTAAGGTGTCTAGGAAAGATGGTCTTTTAAACATCTTGTGAGATGATTTTGGCAGGGTGTATCCTTCTTAGAACCTACCAGTATTACAGAATAAATATACAGAGAAATATATTCTAATTTATTTTTTAAAATATTTTATACAGGCAAACACATTGCACAGTGTGGATATCTCCACATACTCTCCATACAAGATGCATGTATGATTTTATGTACATATGCCTACATGTAAACTATATGCAAAACATGTATTTGGGTTTAAGTTAGAATGTAGACACCTACAAATAGGAACTTACATATACGTATGCAGATATAGTAAATAGGACTGTAGTCTAGTTGTTAGTTTTATTTCATAAAAATGATATAGGATTAAGTTGGAGTACTTAATAAAGAGATACAATAAAGTCTATTGTATTTCAAGATATAAGGCACTAATCTAACCAAGAAGAGGACATAGGTATTCAGAAGGCTGTAAAAACCTGCCAGTGTTAAAGCAGAACGACAGATATTTAGAGTGCTGTTTCCCAGGGGGTTGATCTACAGAGTTTCTACAGCGGGGATTGAGAGAATGATTCTGTGACACAGGATCCCAAGGCTGTGATTAATCCCAGTGTGCAAACCGCATGCTGATAGGGGCTGGGAGGGTGAGGATGTCTCAGTGCTGCAGACTGCAGTATAGTGTAAATATACCTGAGCCATTTTAAATAACCTAAGTGGGAACCAGGAGCAGCCTTGATGCAGTAGCAGAAAGCACAGTGTCAGCTTAGATGCAGCGTAGACCCCCACTTACTAAGAGAGCTGCTGTAACTAGTCTGTGTCTAGTATCTCTATACTGTACAGCAGTCCACTTTGAAGACACATCTTAAGTCAGAGCATACAGTTCAATACCAAAGCACAAAAGAGAAAGGATGGTGTTTATTGTTGGGCTCCTCAAAGAGAAACCCAACACTCCCTGCTTCTACTTCTCGTGGGAAAGCCAGGACAGCGTTCTGCCCCACGTACTGCATGTTATAGCATGTTACTGCTGATACTGATTTCACACTTATGTTCAGATCCTGAATATCATATTTTAACTGACTTATCTAGACTTCAGTTACTTTTTTTGCTGCAGAGAAATACAGAAGCAGCATGAAACTCATTCTGAGGCTCTGTGTGGGGAATCCAGAGAGCGTCCCAGTCCTTTTTGAAGAGGATTATCCATGTCCCTCATTCCCCTCTGCAGGGACAACAACAGAAGCTACTGCCATCAGGCTATCTCCATTGCTCCGTCAAATCCAACAGGCAAGTTCTCTGCTGACACAACTCCATTAAAAGCAATGGACTTTCATCACTGGAAATTGTAGCCCTAAAACTGTTTGCAAGGATTTCTCCAGAGAAAGAGCACAGATTGACCTTGAAAAGAAATTAAAGGCTCAGTCATCGATTGCCAATATTTGAAATTCAGCAACTGTAAGCTCAGGGAGGATCAACACCTGGAAAAAGTTCCATGTATCCTATGGATAAAATCACGCCTAAACACAACAAGCACACATGTTTTTATGCTTAGTCCCCAGAGACAGTACTGACATGTATAATGCTTATGTATACACAAACCTGTATTGTTTCTAAGGTCTTATACTAACTTGAGAGCCCATCGTAGACAATGATATGGGTGCTCAGTTGATTAGTTAAACTATATTAAGCACACTGTCTAAACACTTAAAAAAAAAAAAAAACCAAACCAAAACTGAAGCATCACAACATTAATTTTAGGAAACTTCACTTGCAAAGTTTAGGTTCCTGTATTTGAAGTAGTTCACATAAGAAATTAATGTGGATTAACTTTCCCTAGTATCTCTGCACACACATGCCCTAAGCATACAGCGAGAGGAATTCAAAACTAGACGTTCTTTTTCCTTCACAGCTTCCCCTTCCTGCTGTAGTTTCCAATGAAGGCACCATTTGCTGTAGCTCAGTGCTGTTGTCACTAAATTCAGTGAAGCTGTGACAGTTGCATCAGGGATTTATTTGGAACCTCACGTTGACTTTAACACAGGAACATGTGGAACCAGACATGTATAAGAGGAAAAGGCTACTCAAAATAAACATCTGGGGAAAATGGGAGACAGGAGAGCTCAGTGCTTTGCACACTTCTTGAGCTGCTAACAGCTAGACTTGCAGTTACGGTGGGTAGGCTGCACCAGGGTTAGCTGGAATCCATCCCTGGGAATTTTTCCGAGTGCTGTCAAYAGTATGTCTGGGCTGGATCTTGTTTTAGCCATCCAGCTTAACCATCGTCTATCTAAAGCCAGAAATGATGCACTCTCCTCTCCTTCCATTGCGGTTCCCTCCTGAGATCAAGAGACAGAAAACCATCCCCGCGTCTGTCACTGATTACAAGACAATCCCATCCATGGGCAAGGGGGAAGGATAAACAACATGTGGGGAGCTACACGCAGTGACCAGGAAATTCACTGCATAGTGGAAGAAGCAGGAGCTCACGTGCTCAGGTTACAGGAGCACACTGTCTTCGTTGTGTACTGACTAACAGTCTGGCTAGCTGTCATTTTGGATTTCCAAGTGTTTGCTGATTTGAGTCTATTTGTTTTAAATGCTATTAACAATGCCAGACATTGAGGATTTGGCATGATTTACCAAATGGATGCACTTCCCTTGCAAGACAAGCAACAAAAATACTTCCCTCCATGGAAAACTGTGTTTCTGAGACACAGCAGACCATGCTGAATCCCCTCAGTCCTGTCCCAGTCACTGCCTCCCTGTCCACACATGGAGATGAGGAAGAGAGACCTTCCTGCTGGCTGAAAACTGTGTAACTCCAGTGAGCTTGTTCACATGAATAGATAAGACTTTGCTGAAAGACAAAGTGAAGAGATTTGGTATTCTGAGGGGTTTCTGGCTGATTATTTGAAGCCTCAGCAGACTGGGTGGTTACCAGTTAAGTATAAACAAAACTTACATTTGTTTAAAAAAATAAGAAGCTTTGGTAAAATAAGAACTATTATTTTTTGTGTATCTTGGCCCATGCAACGATGTGTATTTTACAGTTAAAAAATGCAAGAAGAGACAGAAGAACAACTTTTTAGACAAAAATGTGAAATATTCTTTGCAATTACTTTTAGAAGTAATTTTGACCAAAAAAAAAAAGAAAAATGTTTGCTTTCAGAATGTTCCCTTCCTTTTCAGTAGCACAGAGAAAGGAAAAGAGAGGGAATGGGAAAAAAAATTTTTCCATCCCATTTTTTCCAAGACTTTGGATCACTTGGAATACAGAGTAATGTAAAATTGTGCAGTTCACTTTCAGGAAGGATGAGCATTTGCAACAGCCCGTGACAGCAGCCTGCAGGAGCCACCATGCGCAGTGGGTCTGAAACACCTGCGGTACTGTGGGAAGAGACTCAGGTCAGCAGCAGTCATCTGGCCTGCATCTCTGCCCACGGCAAGGACATTTAGAGAAGTCATTTACAGCAGAAAATATGCCTGAACCATGCTCCTCAGCACCGCCATTGGTGTTCTATGCTTTTTCATTACCTATTTAGGCACTGGCTGGGATGAGAACCTAAGCCTATGTCTAGGTTCTTGGGTGGTATTTTCAGTCTGAGCTGGAAATGCGTTTTCTGCAAGCTAGCTCAGACATATTTACAAAAATTGCAGTCACTCAGCAAGGGCCTTTTTTTTAACACCTTTAGAAAAGGCCTTCAAATGGCTTTCTGGTTCTCTCTGGCTTTTACAGAATTAGGTGTCTCATCCGATTTGATTCTTCTGTAGATCCCACTGGCCACCCATGATAACCCTGTCAACATGATACCAAACATGTTCTGCCTCAGTTTCACCTTTGTAAATTTGGGAAAAAATTCCTTAGTATTTCTCCAGTGAAAGAAGCCCTGCAACCACAACTGTTCTCTCTTGAATACTTGACTTTCACAGAACAGTGCCTTAATCAATAATCAAGACAACAGCTTTGAATGCATACAAATCATGCAGGTCCACTTCACTACAACTATAAACTGTAGTTTATTTTTGAGCTGATAAACATTTTCCAACAGATTGTATGTTAATGACACTGCTGCTGGCCAAACAAGCTACCTTCACCCTGAGCTGCTTCCAGATACTAAACAAAGCTTTAATACACCCAGACTATCCTTAAAGGTAACTATCTCCACACCATTCGGTATGAATGATTTGACATACAGTGCTGTACGTTCAGCATCACTGGTATATGAGATGTTACCTCTGAATATGCAATGAAAGTTTTTGATCAAAGCATAAACAGAATGAGAGATTAACAGCTTCCATGAGGTTCTGCAGCTGGGTTTATTCAGCAGTTGCAGAGACTGTGCAGGAGTTTTCACTTTTTCCAAGATAACCATTTCAGAATGTATTCTCTCTCTCTATACGGAAGATTTCTTCCAGATTATATTTTTGTTTCACACCTATACACCTGCCACAATGTATAGAATGAAAATAAATCCTGGGAGAGTCTTGCTGTTGGAAGAATATGGTAATCTCAAAAGAGTGATACCTAGTCCTTGTCATTTTGCCATATAAATATTATAGCCATAATTTCTTTGATGAAGCCAGAGAAAGATGCCAAATCAGATTACACCTTTGCAGACTTTTAATTTGTAAATAAATAAATAAATAAATAAAAAATAATAAAAAGCCACTATGTTCTCTTCCAAAGACAGACATATGTATTGGTAGAAATAAAGCAACTCTTAAGATAATGCTTTAGCAAAGAAACAAGCACAGTCCTGGTTAATTCACCATCTAACACTAATGGGAAGGGGTTGGGATCCGGAAAGATGTTAATAAGTCAGGACTCCATACCTGGAATGATTCCATAATTTTAAAAAAAGTAAAACGGAAAAAAAATGTGCTCAGGGAAGCACAGAAAAGCATTGCTACAACAGCAAAACAAATCAAACACTGATCAATATCACTGTGGTCACCCGTTAACAAAGACTCATGATGCGTTTTGAATGCACTTTGTACTGAAGCCATATTTTCCCCTGTTTTCCTGATGCCTTATGGTAATGAAACACATACGAAATAATTTCTGGAAGAAGGATAGTCCTCCTCCTCCTATCTTCCTTTCATACATCCTTTGTGGTGATGCCTAAATTGCAGATGAGGGTTGGAAAACAGTGCTTACAGCTAGATCTGACTGAAGATGATGGAAAGCCGTACCAATGATAGATCTGAAGGACTTCAAAACGGAGAAGCAGTCAGTTCAGTCACATTTTGGAGCCATTAGCGTCTTTGTTTCAAGCAGTTTCTGTCCTTCCCTCTCCATTCATATAGAGCCTGGAAGGCAGAGAGTGGAGGGGAGACTATTTTGACTTTCTTGACTGTGGAAGAATATAATGGAAGAATTTTCTTTTAAATATAAGGACTTGAATTTTAAGATCTCAGCCAGGCTGTTTCATTTACAAGAACTATTAACAACCTAGTAAACCCTGTGTTTGCTCATCCCATTGCCAGATGCATGCAGTTTCTCCGGATAGCAAAGTTGCTAAGCACTGTTAAGAYGCTGATACTGCTGCCTAACTAATGTCCTTTAAGAGGCAACCGCTGTACATTAGCATAGCTTTTGGGAATTGGCACGACCACACACCAGGGTGCTGCTCAGTGCTGCTGCTGCTCATGCACAACCCGACAGCAGCACAGCTATGGCCACGCAGCACCTGTAGGTACCCAGGCCAGCCGGCCCAAACATAGGACTGTGCTGAGATGGTGACTCTGCTTTCAGGAGCTGACACCCCCAACATGGCACCAACCTGCACAGTGGAGAGACATCCCTGTGCAGCACAGTTATCTCTGCTACTCTGGCACCTAGAAACACYGGCAAAGCAGGAGGTTCCATTTTGCTTGATTCTGTAACTACCAAAAAAAAGCCAGAACTGCTTCTGACATATCTCGGGAAGAGGTGACAGCAGGCTGGGTTACTACAGGAATCAAGCAGATGATGAAAAAGAAAACAAAAACAAAAAACCCTACACTGAAACACATTTAGTCCCTCTGATTTCCCATTGTTGTAATAGGAGTCAAAGCCACTATTGAGCAGTCCCACAGCATGATAACAACAGATTTAATTGCAGGTTAAGCCTCTGCTCCATTAGTTCAGGCAAAAATCTAGAAAGGCATGTTTTGGCTAGCCTGTACTTGCAGGGCACTAATTGAAAGCATCTCTCTGTTTCAGATGAATATAGCTGCATGCAAGACCCTTCTTAAGGCATCTCTACACAGAACAGCAAGATCTTTGCTCAAGTATGAATGCAAGACATGCTATTTTCTGTGGCATAAGGTAATGAATGAAAATTTAATGGGAATCAAATCAGACTCGAGTGTTTTAAAGAAAACCAAATTTTTTGTTACCTTTGAAGCCTTTGAGCAGCAGCAGTCTCTCTCTCTCACCTTTAGTGGAGGATGCTGCAGCAGAAGCAACCGCCACATGCAGGGCTGGGTTCCATCCCTTGACAGCTTGACAAGGGTGGGTACGTGTTTTTGTCTAAGGACTGCACTTGTCTCCCTGGGCCAGATAAATACTTGGAAAAGGAAACTTTGTACTGTCACCACACCCCATTTCCATGGAAAGCTAAACTGCCAAGCAAACGTCTCTTAGAAGAAGCTTTGCATAGAGAATACAAAAGGAAAAAAATCAGTATGTTTTCCTGATTGCAATGACTTAATACAAATATACCATATTATATAGGGTACTACTTAGTTCAATGTCTTATCTTAAAAAAAAAAAAAATCCATGGCTTCTTTTGGAAACCATCCGTATTTTCTTCAGATGGGGCTTACAGTCTGGGGTTTCCAATTGGAAATATTCTGACAAGGATCTGATTTTCAGGGTAGGTTTTCGTTCCTTTCAGAGAGTCTCTATAAGGTGTTTCAGATAGGAATTTTAGGTATGTCCATGGAGTAGCGAGTTGTCGCCAGTAAAGGTTTGAACTATAAGGGAAAGAAGATTATAATCCATACCTGTGTAATAGCAACTGTGCTGGCAACACACAGAGAGAACAGAGTGGAAAATAGCCCCATGCCCTATGCCATGGTACAGGCTACCTCACCTGTGACTATTCTCCGGCTCAAGAATCCCTCACGAAGACCTGTCTCCACATAATTTTCCTATGCTTTACTCGAAGTATTTCATTGTCTAACTTGAGGAGGCAATTTCTAGTTTTGTCCATGGTTGGTCTACATGTTAGAACAGTGGCAGGGAGGAAAGTCAACACGAGCATGCTACCTCTGTTGGAGACAGCTGAAGACAACCCTGCCATCCACCAAGCTTTGATGTTAAAACCCAAACACAAAAAATCCACATGTTTTTCTAGCAATCTTACCCTTTTCTGATTAGACTGTGAGATTTCACTACATCCCCACCGCAATATCTCCCCTTCTTCACAGGTTCTAAAGAAAATTCACAGGAGCTTTTCCACCATCTAATACAACTGGTGCCCTTCCAACTCCTGTGGTCCCAGCCGCCGGACTCACAGATCAAGGTGATGAACGTCCACCTTCTGCAGAGAACTGTATTTTGGGATGGCATTGCAAAGATGGGAGACACAGGGACAACCTATGGCATCTAGCAACAAGTTAATGCTGGCTTGGCCTACTCGCATATATAGCATGAAATAACTGTTTTTACAGCCATTTTGTTATCTTTAGAGAGGATCTTAATTAAGCAAAGTTTGTAGAAAAAGGTAGTATTGTTGATCGGAAAAAAATAAACAAGTCTTCAAGCACATAAGGCTTTCTTCGTGTCTGAACTGGATAAAAGAACACAGGTAAGTTTAGGATAAGCCTGAGCCCAGGTTAGCCATGGAAGGGACATGCATACATGATCATTTAGGTTGTTTTCTTTCTGAGCTCATACAGAAACTGACCTCAGTGCAAAGTTTTCATAGGGACAAGTGAAAATCATAACAAGCTCTCTGGAAGCAAAACTCCACAAGCTCCAGGGTTATTGCAACTCTCTCCCACTTCTTTTGTGACTAGAGCACATCATATCACCTGCCAAATTTTCTGTTGTTCACAGTAGAAGGTCAAAGTGCTTAATAAGAAAAGATGTAGCAGATGTGTTTTGGATAAAACTGCATTTTTGATATGGCCACTGGCTTTATGAATGCCATTCTAATTACTTCATAAAATTTCACTAAGTTTTAATCCTACTTGTACTTCTAGTAATTTACTTTCCATCACGTTTTAAGAGACGTAAAAAACACTCTCGAACAACCCTCTTCAGACAACAAAACACCTTCAGAATACAGTGCGTACTTTGCCACAAAAATCTCCATGATGCTTGCTCCTATAAATCATGTCTCTCTGAGGTAGACAGGGACAGATTGTAGAAAAGCCCCACCCTGAATTCCTGAGAACCTGGAACCACAGCCTCACACCTCACCTTCATCTTGGTCTATTATATAGCACTACCATTCTACAAATTTAAGCCAGACTTTTCAGGTGTGACCCATTCTCCTCATTGCCAGACAAAACCCTTTCCTGCTCCAGATGCACTCTATCATGCAGCAATAAAAACAAACCTTCAGAAGGCAAATCGTCTTGCCAATCCTACCCAGCTGATTTCAGTTGCATTAGCAAGCCCAACCAAGTCTTTTTTTTCCTCATCTCTGAGGCTCTTTCAGGTCAATTCCTGATTTCCAGTGGGTTACCACATCCGTATTCTGCTTCACATAGTTCTGGGGACTCGTTTACCTATTGGGTATCATTTCTGATTTATCACCCCACAATGTCTGAAATTCTTTTCCATTAATGACAGCAGCAGCCACCTTGACTCTCCAGAGCTTTGGCACATTGCAAATTAAAACTGTGGGGAAATGGCTGCTTCTGACCCAAACAACATGTTAACTAGAAAAGAGCCTACTATGTTTATGCCTAGAGGAGGATTCAAATATTCCCTTCTTGTAGATTCATGTTTATAGGCAGGGATTTTCAGAGAGTACAGAAACTCCATTGACAAAAGATTATTTTTAACTGTAAAGATGTAGCTGTCAGCTCGCAGAAGTACAGTTTTAACAAGCAACAAGGAGAGGAAGGTTCTCAGTCTTCTGGATCTGCATGGGGGACACGGACACTGGTAAACTGTTCCCAAGGTAAACAAGTGAACAGTCAGGCCCAGAAATTTTGAAAAGTTCATATCGAGGAAACCTGCCTGGATATGACATACTAGTTGAAATCTACTCTCTCAAGCTCTCCTTTTGTTTTCAGCAAGTCCCAACATGAAGTGGTGCAAATTAGAGAGTGCACCACTAAATAGCAGAATATGAGATGTTGAAAAAAGAGGGAATAGGGGATTTTTTTTTTTCCTAGCCTTATACTCAAGTTCTGATCCATAGTGCATTGGTGGCCTCAGTCAACACCTTTTCAGATGTTTACCATCCACGTCCTGCTCTTCCACTTGTGCCAGGCCACTGGACATTGCATGTATGTTTGGTGTGTCAGGACAGCTCTGCTAGAAGCCCTGCTCCTTTTCATTACCATACAGTGCAGCATAGAGGGAAGAGCATATGTTCATTGGTTTGCAGCAGAGAAGCTCCTTTCCCTTTAGAGATGCCTGTCTGGCAGCCAGTCTCTTTTCAGATGCAGTTTTTCTGGAAGCCATAATCTCTGGTTACCCCTGAAGTACCTGATGCTGCAGTTTAGTAATGAATGTTCAGTTTATTCTCTGAATAGGCTATGACCCTCCTTAGCTTAAGTGGATGGGATTTCGTGATATTCTGCATTCTTTTCTTTCAAATCCTTGCCTCACATAAGGAATATTGGTTTGCTTGCTGCCACCACTAAATAAATAGTAAACAGAGAGAGCTCTGAAGTTAGTCATCCTGGAGAGTTCAGAAGCTTCTCAAAAACTGCAGGGTAAATGTTGTATGAATATATCCATATCATGTCAACTAATAGTCTATGGGTCTTGGATGCTTTTTAAAAAGCAGCCGAGAGTCAGTAAGTCATACTGACATGTTACCAATTTTGGCCCTAATTGATGATCTGTCTGAAAAGAACAAAGCTGCTACTTTGGTTTTGGTTTTGAGAGTGACCACAAATGTTCACGTCCCAAGCCTGCTGGATTTTATTTGACTGCTCTTAGTAACAGAAATACTTTTATTACAGCAGTGCCAAGAAGCCAGACTGAAACCATACTGTGTTCAAGACACTGCACAGAGACAAGAGTACAAAGAGCCAGAAAAAGGGGGAGAGATGAAGAGAATTAGCAATAGGTAAAACAACTAGTAAAAGAGCACATGCCTGGTCAGCAGAGGCACTTAAAGCACTGACAGCTTTTCCCTGATGGGCTTGTTCTCCGCCAGAGCCATTTGCGGAGTGATGTTCCTCTGAACCTTACCTAGCTTAACAAGCTGCCTTCCTTATTCTCCTGCCTCCTTGGGAAGAACGGACAATCAAGATTTCTATAGGACACAGGAAGCTAAGAAAAGGTTTTCACTAGGAGYGAGGAGAAGAGAAAGGGACAAAGTCCACTTACCTAAGAAGGGTACAGACAGAAAGAGATTGGAAAGTCCCATATGCTCTCCCCTCTCCTCTCCTGTGGCTCCATCTGTCCCATATCCTCCCTTTTGCAGAGAAGATGCCATTCCAGTGTCATTCTCAGACTGGAGCAGGACAGATCCCTGGAGTTGCACAAGAGCAGGAAGACACTAAATGATGCTATGGAGAATGTGAGCAGGGATATACGATGCAGGTATTGTGGATTTGGGGAGATGGAAAAAGATCGACGCCACCAGGCAACTTTTTAGATAAATCTGTGTAAGATGACCTTCTCTGAGTTCACTTGGGGAAATTCTGGCAGCATAACCCAAATCAATTTAAGCTTTACATTTCAGAGAGCTGGCAACAGGAACAGCCTTGCAGTGTGTGTGTGTGGCAATTTCAAAAGTCAAGCGGCCAGCTCAAACCAGAGCTCATGGCTTTTGGGCCCATCATCATCTCAGCATGGGAGGTCTGTCAGAGGACTCTGAAGTGCTGGGTGTGGTACCAGTTTGCCTCTCGGAGCACCCAATTGTATGGTCAGTCTCTGAGCCCATACACTACACCCAGATTGCACATAAAGAGCCAAATTTGCTTGGGCACTGGGAGCAGCACAGCTGCATTGGCATAGCTTCTTGCCCAAACACAGGGTTTGGGAGGTTCCAGGGAGGTAGCTTGGGTACCTCTACTTGGCACAATACCGGATATAAGCAGGTTTGTGATGTCATAGTTAGACCACTAGAAGAGACACAATATGCTCTTACTCTTTATTTAAGACTTAAAAAAAAAAAAAGGCAATTTAAGCAACAAAGCAAATTTGATAAAAGTTTGAAGAAAGTGTTTTTCCCAGGCCTGTACAGCCCTCCACAACAATCAGTATGGGGTACTCCTGCGGATACTTGCTGCTTTGGACAATGTTTGGACAATGCTGGGTAGGTAGTCTTTCCAGCAGTTTCCCACACAGCACCCTTGCATCCACAGGGGACAAGCATCAGTGGCAGCCAACAAACCAGGGAGAAGATCTGAAGGAGATCAGCAGGACACTGCAGAATAATATTATTATGCCAGCCCAGTCATTCAGCTGAATACATGTTAAATTCAGCAGCTGGCTTGTGGCCAACCGTCTATTTCTCCTCAAGCCTTAACAGCGACCAGTGGGTTTCCAAACAATTGCCCCTGCACCAGACAGGCGGGCTGGTACCGTCTTTGCTGGCTACTGGGGTTTTCTCCGCACTGCACACAGCCTTTGCCTGAATTATGGCATCTGTTAAAGAGCAGGCTTAGCAGTTCCCGAGGAGCCTGCTCCGGCTCTCCCCTACATGAAAACCAGAGACTGGACTCCAACTGTCCTGGAGGGAGGATTGGGCCCCCTTGCAGAACAAGCACCTACCAATTAGTGACACTTAATGATTCTATCTGTAGAGAATCATTATGAAAAATGCAAAGCATTATGCAGCTACTATTAATCTTCTGCTTTTGTTGCATTTACTCATGGTTTATGGCCCTCCGAGGAGGATAAATGATCAAGACATGTACTCACATTGTTATTTGTCTATTTGTCTGTGCAGCAATACACGTGCTCAGCACTAAGTAGAAGTTATTTTTCATGGGGAATGCAGCTTTAAGGCTTTTCAAGGTCAGAAGGCTTTGTGAGAAAAAAAACCTGGAAGTGACTCCGGCTCATTTACTGCCAGCTCTTCCTTTTAAAGTTACAACCCACACAAGACCATAAGCAGGCTAAGACTCCAGGAGGAATGGCCACAGACATGCTCTTGTATTTTTGTCTTTTGCTAGGGTACAGTATGGCATACAGGTGTGTAACTATGACAGATAAGGTCGTTGTTGTCAAATGACAATTCCTGTTCCAAGGTATTTAACGTTGGTGGAACAAGCGGTTCCACTCTGCATTTGAGATACTGAAAACTCCCCTATCTTCCCTGCTCCTCTCACTGGCTTATAGCTCATTGTGAGCAAGAATATTTTGGTCCATTTTTGTTTATGGTAGCAGGGATATATTTCTGGAGGTTAAGTTCTAGCAAATTCACGCTATTGTACATCTGCAGTGGTGCTTAACTAGCCGGCAGACACTAACAAATAGCACTAAGAATTGTTCTTTGGCACTGCATAGCTCTTTGCAAGAATAACCACCTCCATTATGAACACAGAGTACTTAAAACAATATTAGTCCAAAAGTGGGAATGCAAAACCAATACAAATATTTTAGTAGCTGGTACAGAAAGTACATTCTAGTTAAAATGATCAGATTTCCATGTTTACTTTGAAAACATACAGACGTAAGTACAAACTTTCTATAAGTTTTTAGTCTTAATATAGAAATGTGGTATTATGGTAGGGATGGCACTCTGCAATTTGAAAGATGATAAAGATGAGAAGCGGTATTTTTCATCAAATAGTCACATGGCAAAGCACAGCATTTGTCCCTTCCTTACTCAGAGAAACAGCGAGACTGAACCTGGTCCAAAGCCAGCTGTCAATGCAAGTCTTCCTGTCACTTCTGCAGCTTTTGGATCTGGCCTGGTATCCCCAAAAGACTATAAATACAAAACATGGCTTCGGCACCATGTCACGCAAAACAGGGAAGTAAAATGTGCTGCCAAAGTAGATATCAGGTAAAGCCAAATATCTGCCACCTGATTCCCCCAAACAAAGCTCCATTCACGCAGAGGGTAGTATAAAATATTTATAAAACATAGTCACAGAGGAACTCAGTTTCACACCTCCCGATTATCTTTTGTTCTTGTATTTCTTCCTCTCTATTTCAAGTCAAGCAAAAATAGCAAGAGAAATCTGAGAAGGCGACTTTTCCCAAGACACTTCTTAAAATTATTCTTTAAAATAGTTTTTGATTCCAGAAAACTGTTCAGAGTGTTCACATTTGCATATATCAGATCCACTCAGTCATTTCCATTGGTGGATCTAGCAGTCATTAAGTTAAAGGAATCTAATTTCAGTAACTCAAGATGTGCAAAGAGCAATAGTGAAGTATTTGACAATAAATATTCAGGCATCTTGGAGGACACCAAACAATATTTTCAAACTATTTAATGAGATACAATTCAATGCATCTTGCCAGGTGATAAATGGCCATTGTTTGAATAGCAGGTAGGTTGCAGGACATTATCAATGCTATGCCATGAATATTGTATTGCTAACAATAAATGTTTTGACACATAACAATACATTTATATATAAATCAATCAGACACTACACTCTCAATTATCCATACCGTTAATTGTTCAGTCTTTTTAATTGTTGTGAATGGTACCTTCATCAAGGGTTTTGTCTGTTATATAGAATGGTTCATTTAATACCTCCTTGGGCAAATTCATTTACCTTAGTGGAAGTGCAGAGATGTGAAAAAGAGTAGAATTTGGCCTATAATGTTCAGAAACAAAGGATTTCTCTTAACCTAAATTGTTGCCTCCTCCATCTTCATTTACAGCAGGTGCTGGCACTGATACCATGTCTTTTTAGAGACTCTATGGATACGTACAAGCTCCAAACTTTATCTTGTTAATTAAAAAGGTTATAGCAGGAGAATCTACCAAATAGTTCTCTTTACTATTTGAAAATTAGTGCTAAAGCCACATGGCATTTTACTATCCTTTTTCTTTAACTATAAAAATATATTTGTATCCCATTAATTGTTGTTCCTCTCTTTGGCATTACTCTGAGTTGCCTACACTTTCTCCTATTAACATTCCTATAGCTACTGTTCTTCCTCCTAGACATACATGGAGAAAGGCTGTTGCCTCTGTGCTCTGATGACGTCATCTGTGCTTTCAGAGCTGACAATTGCCTTGACCTTTCTACCTGCCACTTTGCATTGCACTGCAAGTTCATGTAATTTGCTGTCCACTATCATTTTTGGACTGCACATCTATTTCCCTCCATGCCACTGCATCTCTGGGTCTGGAGTTATTTTTCCTCCCAGATGCCCTCCATGGCTTTTATCCAAGCAGATTCTTATTCAGTGGCATTTAGGTCATATTTCTAGTACCTATACTTGCTGCTGCATCTTTCCTTCATCTTGTACTAGTATCCATATCAAGTCCACTTTGGCATCATATATGCTTTCACATGCCACCAAGTGCTCTTTCAGATTTGTAGAAAACATGTTAGGCAAGAATGGATCTCATTTGAGTGTGGTAATTTCCACTAGACATCATCTTCACCAACCCCCTGCTTTTATTTCTAATTGTTTCTTTCCCTTCTGCCAGTTAGCAGCCAAAAGACACTTATAAATTCCAAAACATTTCAAAATTAAATTTTATGAATAAGACTTCACCAGAAACCACATTAATATCAAGCCAAGTCTTCTTCATTCACAACAATCCAGTTTTCAAGCCAGGTTTCATTCTTATAGCCCAATATAAAGCACGTGTTTATGATTCTGCAGTGGGTGATGTACTTCAGGATACCTGCACAGTCTCATATGGAAACCTCTGCTATTTGAAAAGGAGGGATCACTAGCTCTTTTCCAACAGGGGCCTGCAACAGGAGGAGAGCATATAACAGAAAAGGAGAAGCAGGTGTCACTGTATGTAGGGACACTTTAGTACATTCCCTCTGAGCACTGGCTATTTGTTTGAGGTTTCCAGGCATGGCTGGAGTAGGAGCAACAGCTCAATGGGAGCTATAGCTCCAGCTGGCTGGATTGCACAAACAGTTGCCACGCAAGAGCCATATGCCCTTGCATATATGCACAGTTCTCTCCTGGGACTCACTGGAACTGCCATGAATGCGTTGAACATGTACCCAGATTGTGGTAGAGTAAATCCTACACTGTAACTGTTCAAAAAGCGCCACTTGTGCAACCTACTACACATCTGCAGGACACCTGCAGATGGGTCTGCATATGCTTTTGTTTCCATTTGGGAAAACCAAAAAAAAGTATGTCAGCCCTCCCTGTACAAGAGGTTTTCTGAACAGAACTTTGTGCTAACCTGTCTCTGTCCCTGAAGTTTCCTTAGCAGATCATGTGTTTGTCTCTGTTACTGCAGAAAGGACTGGGTGCCTATGTTGGTAGCAGACCAAAGGAAAATATAAACGGGAAGAGGAGGCTGCTGGGTCTCAGACCTCCACCTGTTTTTGGAGGTTCTGTAATTGTCAGCTGTGGCTGACCTTTCCGGTCATCTCTGCACTGATGCTTCACTTTAAAAAAGAGCATTAGCCTGCTCCTACTGCTGCCTTCTGGGCTGATCTGCAGTGTCTTTCCATGGTCTTACTAGAGCTTGAAATTAGATCTACCAGACAGGAACTGCCAGGCTTTTTGAATTCTGGTATTTCTAAGACATTCACAAATCCTAGACATGTCTCTCACCCACCTTATACATCGTAGAGGTCAGAAGGAAACCTCAGAAAAGCATGACAATACAGAATCCAGAAATAAAAGCTGTCAGACAGTGGAATTTTATTACAGTAATGAAAGTTATCTAACAGGAATAAATGAACCCTAACAGCATTCTCATGTACACACACACACTTCGAAACATAACCAGCAGAGGGAAAAGAGAGCAACAAAAAACCTTTCTCAAAGGCTCCTGTTTACTTTTAAAAGCTGTACTAGAGAGGAGGACAGTCACTGGTCCTGCACTGTAGCCAGCAGGGCCACCAGCATGGACCTTGTTTCCTGGTCCTTCTTACTTTGCAGTGCACAAGTGGTCTGGTGCCTCTGCGTCCTGCAGAGTCCCTCACATAGGAGGCCGCTGGTGAAAGCAAGTGGCAAGTGGAGATGTGGCCTGTGATGCAGAAAAGTGCTCCTTCCTAAGGCTTTCCTTCCAACCAAACTCTCCCTGGCTCTGCCACCAAGAGGATGGTAAAGATCCTGTCACTGCAAGGTTCAGGTCCCCCTTCTACCTCAATATACCATGGAAACATGCAGTGAGCCTTTATCCTTCCTGTCCCAACCACCTCTCTTTCTACAGCCTGCTCCCCCCTGAGCTTTCCATTACATTGTATTCGCCCAAAAGCACTGGCTTTGAAATGAGAAGACTGTTCCTCTGAGAGGAGTTTTGCACCTATGGCTCTCCATACAGAAGGTTTCAGCACATTATACATACAATGCATTGCCAGGTAACAATTAGCAATGCCTGCCACATGGGACCTAAATTCTGCACGTCATGCACTCAACTCCAACCCCAAAATTTAGAGGCCCAGATGGTCCTTTGGGTTATCCTCATCTGGAATCACATGAACAAGAGACCAGGTAGATACAGTAGGGTGTTGCTTGTCAGGTCCTCTCCTCTTTCATACCCACTGCCCTGTCTCTGTGTCCCTCTGCTTGGTCCTGCACGTGGAATCAGCCTGTTTCCTGCCTGGACTCCTTCTCTTATCCATATCTAAATAAGGGCCTCGATCCACGGACTTCATTACTCAGGTCTGCTTTTCTCTGCACCATCATTACTGGCATCACCTACAGAAACTAAAAGCTGATGTATATTCTTTTTCTTGTGGATAAAACCTGTAAGTCTCTCCAAGTGCCAAACCAGCTCATTTAGTTTGCCTCTAACTCTTCAGCATTATATTTCACACAGCGATTAATTCATTCTCTACTTCTCACTACACTGAAGGCTGTACCATATTGAAGTCTGTATCTAGCAAGGCTAGTAATTCATCAGCACTCCAATATCTCTGTGTACAATGTGCTCATTTTGCTATAATGGGCTTTTTTAATCTTGCTGACAATTGAAATGTTGATATTGTTAAGGTTAATGACCGACTGATAAATACCAGAAAACACTTTTACTCTCAAATAGTTTTTAATCATGGCTGTTGCAAAGTGTGACAAGAATGTTTTGTGCCTAAATAGGCTTTAGGAGCGCTACTTTCTAAGTATCTGAAGCCCCCTTTTACTACCAAAGTGGTTTCTCTGACAGTTACTGGATTTGCTTTTGTGCCAGGTTCTTAGGTTTTTTATACTGAGTTTGTGTATGAACTGGCTGGCTTTTCTTTCACACTTCTTAATGGTCTGCATTGTGTGTTATATGTGCTGAGATGCCTTCGATCTGTATACCTTACAAATGATGAAATCAATTCAATTGGTAAGCAAGCTAATGGAAAGAACCGAAAGCCTGTGAGAGTTTTATTGGGGTACAGTCACCTAAAAGGTACTCTCTCTGATAAAGTACATTCAGCTATGGTGACAGGGTCATAAGAAGGCAAGATTAACGCTGATTTTTCACATTTTAACTGTGCACATTTTAACACCAAGTTGCTTGTGGGGAGATGTTTGCATTGTACTAAGAAAAAGGCATGCCCAGTTAATTCATGTAATTGCTAAGCCAGCATGCAGAGAGGGCTGAAGAAGTAGTCTCCGTTTTTAATTCACATTGTCTTTTGCTGGATTTCTTCCAAGCATTGAACCAGCAAAAGAAATATGAAGCACTTTACATTGTGTTCTCAGAGATACTGCCCCAGCTCTCTTTAGCCAAAGAATGTCAATATAGCTTCACTGGAGCCAGAGCAGCACGTGTCTGTCAGCTGATGATCTGACCCTAAACAGAGATTTCTGACTGCGTAAGCTCTGTGAAAAAGACAGCAGAGATGGATATCACAGTATGCACAGTATGAAGCCATGGGAATGCAAAAAGAAAATTCCCATTCAATGCAAGCAGTGTTTTGCAGCACTGAAGGGATTCAAGTGAGGAAATAAAATCCAAGATGTGCGGGTCTCATAAATTACATGTGTATTGTATCTACATGAGGGGAAAAAAAGCCTTTTGCTTTGGCATTTACTGTCCTTGATTTGTCCTGTTAATTCCAAAAAAGGTGGCTGTAGAAATAGTTAGTACTTGCAAAGGCTTTCAGATGAACTGAGTGTTTCAGAGCATGTAAGCCAAATGCCACTCAGATCCATGCTCGCCTCACACTGAAGCCAAGCAACTGAGCCAAAGGACAGTGCTGGGGAAGAACAATGAACTAATGGAAATAGCTAGAGATATATTACCTCTGAAAGTAAGAGGCTTGGTGAGAAATGATTCTTGCTATTTGCATGATGAAGTATAGCTCCTTTGGAAAACTCAAGGTAACCATTTTCCCTACAGAGACTAGCCAATATGTCTTAGCTCTGTTCTGAAATAGCCTGTGCTGCTTGTGCTAGCAAGAGGGCTCCAGAAAAAGTCCACTCCTGGTTGCGGATTTGACAAGGACTGGACCTCTAGAGTCAAGGCGGAACCTGACAACCYGCACTGCTCAAGTGCAAGCTATATAAACAACATGAGGATGTGGGAACTGCCTCCTGGGTCAGACCAATGGTTCATCTGGCCCAGGATCCTGACTCAGATAGTGGCAACAGGATAGCTATTTAGAGAGAGGATGTCAACCTAATCACTCTCTGCTCTCCATTTACTTTGTACTCCCCCAAAGCTGTTGTGTCAAGGATGTTATAGGGTTTATCATTGCTCAGTCCTCTTAGTATCCATTTACAGACTCTTGGTCCATGTATGTCTAATCCCTTTTTGAACCTGCTCGTACTGTCTGCCTCTACAAACTCCTATGGCAGCCAGCTCCAGAAGTTCACCACCCACTGCATAAAGAAGCGCTTTCTTTTATCTATTTTAAACTTTTCCTACCAGCTTCACTGAGGTTTGCGAACACTTGAAGTAATTCAAACAGTAACCCCTGCTGCATCACAAGACAACAATAAAAATACATATGTGGTCCCTATTCCAGACGCGAGAGTTCCAGAGTCCTGCAGAACAGCTGGTAAGTCTCCAGGAACAAAGAAATGATCACACTTTTGGACTGATTTAGTTCTGAAGTACACTAGTAACATTATGTTGGTTTAGCCCACATAGTAGCACCCAATGCAAAGGAAAAATAAAAAAGCTCATTTTATATATACATAGACACACATACCAGATGTTTATATTTTTAGCTTGTCTGCAGGTGTGTGTAAAAGCAGTTTTGGGACTCATTGATTGTGGAGTTCTGCTAACTGTCTTAAGCTTGTACCATTCCAAAAGAGATATAGTCCTAAGAACCTTACTGCTAACAAGCTAAGCACTTTGCAGGAGCTGCCTTTTGGTTTGGCTACATTTATTTCAAGCTGTGTTATTCTCTGCTAATTAAACTTTTGAAAAGGAACATAGCTGACAAGAAGTTCGGAGTAATTTGCTCAGTCCTTGACATTAGTCAGAAAGTCTCAAAGCAGAGGCCACAGAAGTACAAGAATACTAACCTCCAAAAGAAGAAACAACAGTCCTTAATTAGAGTCTTACCTCAGATGTTGTTGTGAGGGATGAGCCGAAGATATCAAAGATATCCAAAACACAGATGATAAGTGGTAAGTGATCAGTTCAGACACACTGTGGCTGGTGGATCCCTAGAGGCAAAAAGAAATGGAAGAAATTCTGAGTATAGCTTGGAGACACAGATGCAGAGACTTGGCATTTGCCCTGTGGAATTCTTGGATGCACTTGAAAGGTTCCTCTCAAGGATGAAAGTGCAGTCTCTGTTTGTTTTGTGCCTGGAATGAATTGACACCATCATATTATCTCAGACTCATTGGCAAATGGTCTCTTCCAATGGCTGCAACTGTTATTAGATTACAAAATATGCAAAACGACAGATGGCTGCTAAATTAATTGCCAAATGATTAACTGCATGTTAATGATGCAGGAGTTTAAGAACAAAATTTAAGGCAAGAGTCAGGTATGAAGGAAACCTGAAAACTGCTCCCATTTTCATGCCAACAGTGGCTAGGCTCTATCTTATTAGAGTTCACTGTTAGCCAAGGAGATGCCTTTTTTCTAAGTCATGAGCAGCACATAAATCTTCCCTATTCAGAGCAGGAATTAATAATTCAGGGACACTTCGCCCTGTCCCCAAACTTCAGTGGAAGTCTTTAAGCAACAAGACTTACTCCCCTCCCTCGGTCCAACTAAAACTACCCTCCAGTAGAAATTGTCTAATACAGTGTTTGTGGAGACTTGGAGACAACCATTCCTTTTTACAAAATGTTGTGTATACAGATTAGTGCTGTTGATGTCTACAGCAACTCTGGACTGTATAAGTAAATGACAGTAAATCCACTAAAAGACATACTTAAACACTTCCCGCTCAACATGAGCTATAGATTTAGGCACACCCCAGTAGTAAGATGAGAAGTATAGGACACAGACTTACAGAGAAGTGGAAGGTCAGTAGAATTGTCATGTCAGTAGTACAAAAAAAGGCTTAATTAAACATCTTAGAAGCAACAATCACAGCCAAAAAGCCCATTACACAAGTCGGACTCAAACTACTGCCTGGCATTGCAGCTCCTAGGCACCCAAGCTAAGGGAGTCCACAGGGCCAGCCCCCATGGCCTCTCAACCCCCCTCTGCTATCAGGCCAAAGACCCACACCACGTCCCTGCCACCCAGTTGCAGCAGGGAGCTGCAGGGGTACTCCCACACTACAGCAGGCAGAAGCACTCTCCTGGCCATCACTGGAAACAAAAAGCCTCTGATAAACAAATCTGGTCTGTGATGAAAATACCACCAAGACTTCATTGCCTCCCATTTCCTACAGGTAAGTGATAGATAAAGCCAAAGACATTTGGAGGAGGAAAGGCAAAGCACTGCCTGTAATGGCAGTCTCCATTTTTCTTTTCCCTTGATATACTACTATACACAGCTACATATCTTCAGTTTCCAGGCTCAGGTCAGCGCCGTCTGCAGCTCTCTGCTCACCATCGGTGCTCTAGGCAGTGGTGCAAGGACAACCCAGGAGCTCTCTCAGAGTCAGCTCTGTCTTGCAGCTCCCACTGGCTCAGCTTCAGGCCTGAACATAGTTAGGCTTCAGCTAGAGATACCCAGATGTGCCCCAGTTACAGCACATTCCCTGGCACCCCCAGCTGGGACCTGCACACTGGCTCTACATGCAGAGACAGCGGAGACCAGGCAGCCAGGTCTGGCAGGGTTGCTGCCCCAGGCTCCCGCAGGTCGGTGGTCCCGACCAAAAGTAGCTATATTGCTTCAGAAACCAGGCTGGTCCCTCACAACAGGGATCATGTTCCTTTCTTCCACATACAGTTAATTTATATAAAACCAGCACTGAGATGTCTTTAGCTCCCCACAATGCTTTCTGAGAGGTTCTGGAAAAGCAGACCTTTGTCTGTGATTTTGCACAGTGTCAGGCCTAAGCACAGGAGGCAGAGGGGCAGGATGGAGGCATACACAGAGGTGTCCAGCGTCTCCAGCCCCTTTACACAAATTTTCAAGGTAGGGATTGCTTTTGACTTTCTCCATATGATTCCTTAAACATTATTGTTCTGGCCTAGGTCATTGTTACTATGTACCAGCACTCATATTACTAACAGTAACTGCATGAAAACATCACAGCAGGTGATTGAGAATGACCAGAAAACAATGCATATTCAGTTAGTCAGTCAGACCCAGAATGGCAATTTGCTTGCTCCTATTCATTTTGCAAATGTGTGCTGACAATTTTAACTTTCATAGATGTAAACTTACATATAACAGTTTTGGGGGGATACAACAGCAGAACTGTAAGACTCTCTTACGTCTCATAGTTAGCACATACCACTGAGTATGCCTCTTCCAAGCTGTCTGGCTGTTAGCACTTAGAACAGTATCAGCATCCAAAACTCTGTTAAGACTTCCTTATTAGACCCACTGACCCATCTTGAATCCAAAACTTTGTACAACGATCTCAAACCTTCACCAAAAAAAATACACTTAATTCTTCTGCTCTCTTGAGTTTCTGCCAAGCCGCCCAAATGCTTAGCCTTCCCATATGTGATGGGGAGTCTTGTTCTAGCTATTGGCCTGAAATACACAGAAGAAAAACCTGCTTTGAATCCCGCTCTCACTTGGCTTTAGAGAATTTGGTTAAGTTTGTTTTGGGACATGTCACTATGGTCTTTTTCCTTTTAGTTACCATGGCTGCCCGAGAGAGACATGACGTGACAGAACATCTGCAGTGCATGCAGTTCTCCTCCCGAAGCACCAGACCAAGAAAAACAGCCTGGCAATGAAGTCAGCTAACTACAAAGTAGCACACGACAATTTGTGTGCTTTTTGTTGCTGTTAAAGTAAAACAGTTCAGAATCCTGTGGACACTTCTACTCTTTTCCGGGGCGGGGGGGCAGGTCCTATGTGTTTCTAGAAGCGCTCTGACCTCTACCTCTACATACAAAACTGTATTATCTCTCTTCTGCTCTGTTTCCACTGCTGCTTTTTGGGGAACCCAGCTGCCTGCAGTTATGGGATGGAAAGAAAACATGTAAGGGATGTGTAGAAGGAAGATGGATAGTCAAATTTCTGGCTGGGAAGGAGTGGGACTGACCCCCCAGCAAACATTAGCTACTGTCTTATTTTTCAAAAGCTTGAAAAACCAAGGGAAAAATCAGAAATTACACAGGAAAAAGTCTGTACATCCAACCTTAATTATGGTAATGGATTGCAAGTGGCTTCTGACACTGAGTTGAAACATGTCACCCTGTCAAAGACCAGTGAGATGAAGCACCAACTTCCAGCCATAAGCCAGACCAAGACAGGCTAGCGGTCATGAAGCAAAGAGCCTCAGGAAATCCAAAGTGGGAGAGTCCAACAGCTTCACAACTCCAAGCACAAGCAGGCTGGATACCCTGTTAAAAAGTCATCATACACGGTGGCTTCATCACATTGCTCTTTAAATGCATCTTTCTGCATCAAATGGCACTTGTAGTTAGGCTGTGTCATTTCACATTGCATTAGGCTATATCATGTCATATCATTTGGCAGTAAAATGATATGCCATGACATATACATAATCTGGGGCATGTCACAGCCTATATTTACAGTATTTAGTATATTTGATTTAAATATATGACCATCTTGTCCATCTTTTTCACACCTTCCTCTTACTGAAGCTGATGGGAGAAGCATATGAACAACTGACAGGATAATCAGGATCCAGAAGCAGAAGGAGAGGATGAGTGACAGTCTAGTTCCAGTGGCTTATTACTAGCAGCATCGTTTCAGTTAACCTTGCATACTTCTAATTCCCCTTTCTGTCTGTGGAGCATCCCCTGTTGTCATAATGTCAGTGAATGCCATTAAGCCTGGATAGTCACTTGCAAAGTCTTGAATAAACCAAAGGAATAATATTGAATTTTATTAAAGCCGCTCAGTTTCTTCATTTGGTCACTTGCTTCTTAATTTCTCAAGGATATCCTGAGGAATTTGATTGTTTTTTTCTTGCCAGATGAGGTCTTTTCTTTCCTGGTCTAGATTAAAGTCTATATGGCAGCTTTTGTTGATTAACCACAACCAATTATGACAACATAATATATAATATATTGTCTATATCTATATATATGATGACATGATATCTACTGTGGTGAAGTCTTCCTCATCTAAGACAGGACAGAAGATTTCAAAACAGCCAGTCACTACATACTGTAATAGCACTCTGAAATCTCTCCTCAGCACTTACCAGATCGGTATCAGTAACTGGAAAGAAACTGGTCTGGAGCAAGACATGAGGATACAAATTTGTTATGATGCTGATGAGCCTTCAAGTAGAACCATGCTGCCAAGGTGGAGATGAGAAGAGACATGAAAGAGCTCAGACCACAAAGCACCATTTCCCAATCTCCTAAAATTCAAGTGCTTCACTTCCAGCACACCTGTTCTTCAAAACTAATCTGCTCTTGGATGAAGACTTGCACAGAATTAAAATTWAAAAATATCTACATCACTCCGAGTCACAGTCACAATCAATCACAATGGACAACCAATAAACGGAATATATTGTACCTTCAGTAGAAGACAGAGTAAAATTAATGAAGATGCCCAGACCTGGCACCCATATACGATCACAAAAATGTAGACAACCTCCCATGTTAAAAAACAAACTCTGTATAGAATTGTATATTGCTGTGCACAGGCAGTTTCTGGGCAGTTTCTGTGTTACAGTACAGCAATAATTTAACTGCACACAGCAGCCCTGCCTGGCAGTTTATGGAGAATCTATAAGGGAGCACAATATCCAAATAACATGTCGGGGGGATTTAGATGGGCACAGTGAAGTAACTGGAATTAGATTTGGGACACTCTCGCAGCCTCGCTCACAAGGCCCTTTGGAACTACACATGATCAAAATCTTCATTTCCACCTCCCCGACAGACTGCTCTCAGGTACGCACCTCAGGAGTGGCTGGGGATAACATACTGTCACATTCCCCTCTCTCGTTTTACCTGCTCAGAGCACCCCCAGGGATCCCGGGCTACAAAGCCCACTGTGGAGTGGGAAACACCAGGTGTGGGCTGAAGGGTGGTGTCAGTGACCGCAGCTCAGTGCCACATTTCTCCCAGGGGCACGTGTGCAGGTAAGGTGACTGCCTGGCTCCTCAAGCTTCGTTAACTGGGATGCCCATTTATGCTCTTTCTTTTTAAAAACTCAGTAATAGAACAATTCTTAACTTCAGATAAAGCCTTTGACTCTCTATTTCTCTAAGTGACCTTTTCATGTACAGACGAACACTGTTTATGTTATCCTCCGTTCTCTCCCCAATTTAGCAGGCAATGCTCAGAGGTTGAAATGACCTACCTCCGTAGTATCTTTTGCCATTTAAGAATTAGAATACAGGAAATTACTCAGATTAGAGTGCATGAAGTGTATCTGTATGTCAAACACGCTGTTCATTTGTGTCAAAGATGAACATGTACGATATCTGATGTCTTCAGCCCATTTCTCAAATTCATTTCAAAGAGTGTGTCAGCAAATACTTAAATAAGCACGGGAAGAAACAAAACACAAACAGTGCAGCTGAAAGATGTGCTGAAGGAGCTCACATAGCCAAAAGAGTTGAGTGATCCCATTTTTTTCTGGACCCATAAAATGTGCTAACTCACTCTTCTCATACCTACGTCTGGCAGAGATCTCGCACCAATATGCTTTAAAAAAACACTAAATCTCTCCTTTGGGATAGGTAGCCATCACTCAAGCCCAGTTCTTCTGCTAGTTATCCCTGCTGCTGGGTCTATTTCTGAACATTCCCAACTGCTTTCTGGGACAGCTTTGTCTTTGGGGTGTGGGGCCCCCAAACAAACAACACTCCTTCCCTGGGCATAGCGAATGTGGGAGGATGGGATGGGAGGTATTGACAGAGTCAGCTTCAGGTTACCTGGGTGTTATTCAGAGCCTAATTCCCCAGTATGGTCAGTGGTCCGTAGGCAGTGGTGGTGGGAAGGGGAAGAGAGGGGATGATTCCCAGCACTGAAGTAGGATCCCAGCCTCAGCAGTGGCACCATGCATTCACGGGAATGGTCTTAGATTCCTTGGGGAAAGCATCTCAGCCAGAGACATACCACTCAGCCACTGAATGGAAAACATTTGCTAACTTGACTTTACACTTCTTTAATATTTCATATTATATACTTCAAGTCACTCATTGCTTGGGGATTTTTTTCCAGTGAACATTTTATTCATTACCATTTATTACTTGATGCTCACAGGAGAGTTTCTCACTGAAGGTTCACTAGATTAAAAGCTGGAACATTTTCTGACCCAAGTGGAGCTTACCAGGTTAATTTTCTCCCATGTCAAGATGTTACAGCATCTTGAATCAACAGAACAGTTTTGCACCTACTGTTTAGTTCAAAGTTAAAGAGAAACCTGCAAGGTTAATGAGTAACAGGAAGCAATTCATTAAAGTTTTGATAATGTAATGTTTCACAGCAATTTCACTTCATAATAAATTTTACATCCCAAAGGAAGAACAAAACCTTGGAAAAATGTGCGCCTAATGTAAGACACTGGCAAGCAGGGAGGACTTCTCAGCACTGTTCAAGAATTTTGGCAGCTTTAACACTGCTTATGGAGTTCAGGTCTTTATTCATAAGTGCTTATTCATTGAATTGCTTTCTTAAATGTGGCTTTTTCTGACAAAATATTTCATAAAAATGTTGATGTCTTCCCTTTAAAAATTCAGTTCTGTATAATAACACCCTCAGAACATCTGCAGATAAGTTTCATGTAACTTACTCTGTACCTTGAGAATTAAATCTTTTTAACAAAGAAGTATAGCACGTGTCTTCTGACACACACAGTGTTAGCCACTCTTGGAGACAAGATGCCAGACTGGACAGACATTACATCTGGTCTACTAAGGTGGTTTCTAAAGTACCAACAAACACGAAGGAATTCCTGCAAAGCCTTGTAGCCTGCAGTGGGCTCCACAATGAGTCCAAACGGCTTTGCTTTCCTTTTTAAATCAAAACTCTAGAGTCTAAATTAACTTCCCAAACTGAAAAATCCAGAGATTTGTCTTTTTAGCCTAACAAGGATTATCAACTAGAACATTAAAATTTTGGTTTCTACTTTCTCCATCTCACTACTTCCCAGAGTTGCTTAGAAAACAAAACCCCCCTCCTTCTTAACCAGTGAACAATAGCAAAAATATGAACATGACAAGAAAATGTGATAGATGACAGTTCTTGCAATAGCAGTTGAAAGCTAGGGCCCCCAGCACAATTCTACTGAATGCACAACATTACTATAGTTACAGATTAGAACAACGAATGCAGTTTATTTAAGCAGTGATTATTGTGCATTTTAACACATTGGTAACTGGCATTTAACTTCTGGAATAACAGCTTAAATCCAGCCATTAAAGTAATTTTAATTAAATGTCTGTGAATGCTTTTTACTATTATACACTACACAGACAGCTACCGCTAATGACCTGCTCCATCTAGTCTCTGCATAGCATTATTCCTTGTAGGAAGTCCCTCACTGCTTTGCCTGCCCTGTTTTAGGGAGGGTGTCAGTGTTAGTCTTTATGCACAGGGCCTGTTTTTTCTGCTGCCATAAGAAGACATCTCATTCCTTAGACTGTCACTGTTCATCACTCCACACCGCAGAGGATCAGCATCATGTACTCTAGGGAGACGATGCATGGGAGGATGGAGCACAGTTTGCTGTGCTCACTGCTGTAGTCCTCAGTGTTTCTCTTCTCCTGCAACTCTTTCCCCTAAGGATATTTCTTGCTTTCTGATAGGTTTGAACACAGCTCCTGGGTGTTTTACATATACTTAAAGGATAGAACCGATTTCCAGAGGGTTTGGATTTTGCTTTCAAAAAAGCTACTGGCACGCTTAATGTTAGAGGCATACCTGTTGTCTTCCCAGACAAGCCCTAGTGCACACACAGGGATCCACAGTAGTAACTGTAATCACAGTCACCTTTTCTCCTCACCACCCTCCCCATAAATCTTCCTTGGAGTTAAACACATAAGCCAGTTAAGCAATATGGCTTTTAGAGGCTGTTGTCATAGTATCTCTCCATCGACAGAGACTTCGCAGAACAGAACTGCCATTATCACTGAGCATCACCATGTCTAGCCCACTTCTGCACACAACCACATCATACAATGTTGTTCATGAGGTGATCTCTCTCCACCTGACAATTAGATCCCCCTCATTAATCCTACTGGGAGCTGCCCCAAAAGTCACTACATTTATGGTGAAAACTTCCTTCTACTCTCCAGAATTTATATTTGGTTAATGCCCATTTGTTTCTGTCCCTTAGGCATGAAAAGTTTAGGTTTAAATGGCTAAGGAGGAGAACTTCCATGCCATTTCCTTGCCTAAGTCACCTCTGGTACTATATAATTGTGCTGCAGGTCAAATATATACTAGTAGTTAATCTTTTTTCTAACAGAATGAGATAGCTGTATCACAGAAGAAAGAGATTAAAAAAATATTTTTATCTACAGTGTGCTTGGTGTTAGGTGGGTGGAAGGGTGAAATACCAGCAATGATGCATGGGGAGAAAGAACACTATGGGTGGTGAGCAAATCCTAGCTTCTTCACTGGAACCAGTTAAAGAAGATATTGGAAGGAGTGTCACAGCATTTGCCTTGGTTAAGCTTTCCATAAAGTTGACAAATAAAACTCTGTCAAAATAAATTGAGAAATATTGTTTTCACATGCTTAAAGCACTAATCTCCGGAACAGAGGGACTATTAGTGGGACAGTCATTTGTCTGCAGCTGCCAGAAAAGCCAGGAAGTGGGAGAAATGGTATTCTCTGCTGCCAATGGACGGGAGAGACTTGTCTTGGTTAGTGGGAGAATGGAAGGAAGATCAACTCTTTGCCCGCAGAAACAAGCAATTACAGCAACAGCAATCATAACTTGCTGGAGAAAGCACAAGCAACATGCCTACAGCTCACAGGAGCTCAGAATTCCCACTGCATTAAAACAAACACACAGACACGATGTCATTGGAAAAAAGTTAATTCTCCTGTTTAAATAATCCTTAAATTTTACCACAGAAAGAGATTTGAATTCATGAAAACTCCAAACATATCCTTGACTAGCACACTGAGGAGGGTTTTCCAAAGTCGTGCCTTGGCAACAGTTTTCAAGATCCCAGTCTTGAAGCCAGGAGTGGGGAAACCCTGGGAACACCAGCCAGACCCACTGAGGCCTGTGGCCTCTGCTGTAAGTACTTCCGTCTGCTTTGAGATATCCTCTGACAGGCTGCCAATCCAGCAGCAGACTGCTGGGAAGGCAAGTGAATTGACAAGAAACTGTTCCCATTAGAGAACTGTGAATAAAAAACCCCAATGCGTTCCTATAGACTACCTTTATTTCACTGCATACCTCTACTTTCTGACTGAGGAGCAGTCCACTGGAAGATTTACATGGTGCTCTGAGTAGGATTATTGGCTGTATGCTGATCAACTGAATCAGAAGTTCCTAAATTGATGAGCACTTCGGATACATTCAAGGAGAAAGAAAAGGATTTTAGACAAGCATTTCAAAACTAGTTCCTGAGATGCTATTTCAAGTAAAGAGACATATCACTTGATTTTCCAGACCACTTATCCCACAGCTCCCACTGCGATGAGTAAGAATTTCTGGATGCTCAGCAATTTTGAAGAGCAGGATGCCTGATTTGGGAACAGACGAATGGTGCCAGCATGAACATGGTGGCTCAGCCACCTCACTGGGGAGGTGGCAAAAACACTCACCCGCTCCCATTCAGGAGGCAGCCCCTGTTCAGCAAGCGCTCCTGGATTTGGCCTTTCCTATGGCTACATTCACAGCAGAGTTCTCTGAATCCAGCTGTGATATCCTGAATAAGAAGAGGTTGCATGACTTGCCCACTGGCCAACTATATCAATTTATTTGGTACAAGGTAGTCCCTTGCCTACAAACCCTGCTGCCCAGTGTCTCTCCACACATTGCACAAGGAACACAGGCACATTGTTTGCATGCTGCTGCACACAGATTTATGGGGTTTAAGTCCTGTGTGTGGATTCAGCCCTAAGCATCACAAATACAGTATTGAGGTACTGAGTTGTGAAGATGTTGGCCTTGACCTTCCACTTTAAAGAAGAATATTTCACAGGAGTCAATGAAAAAGAACAATTTCAGTGACTATGGATTCGGCACATTATTTCCTTCCAAAACATGCTGACGCAGAAGTTACATGCTAGGGGGAAAGAAAAAAAAAAAGACAGGGATTTTAGCTGATTCAGTTCCACATCCGATGTGATGAAGAATCAGGTTCATCTTCTGGAAATCCAGAAATTATTTTTTGGAAAGCTGAAAGGACCTAAAGAACATGAGAGATGGACTGAAGCTTTTACCAGTCTTCAAAGCACCTGTGACTTACGAAAGAGAAAATTTTTGTTTCAAACTTTCAGAGTAGGAAGCCTGAAGGGCTGACTTTAATTCATTTGCAATTTCTTGCAATAATCTCATTTAGATGTCAGACAAAGTTCTGGGTTATTACTTTTCAGAGAAATTACAATGTAATTGTTATTATTTTCTTCTGTAATTATTCTGATGGAGTTAACAAAGGATTTTTTTAATAAGCTTTGCTTATCTGAGAGATAATACTTGAACTAACATAATATAAACAGAATTTAGCCTTTATTCAATGCTGTAATATTTTCTGTAGACGTATTCACAATAACATTATAATTTTGCTAAAGAGAAACCTGTTCCCATGTTGATTTTGCATCTGGCTATATTCACATATCAGCAGTATGAAGTGGACAACAAAACTGTTGCACCAATAACAAGTTTGCTTACTTTTATTTAGAAGCTCATATCTTAGGCAAAATAACTATCACTCTTTTTTGGAATACGTCAACATATTCCCATGTACTTCAATGAAGATTACAAGATACATCTGCAGAGATATTGCTGTCTGTCAAGGCATTTATTTAATGATTTCCCTGGCTTTAAAGAGACTGTGCTAGCCACAGTTTTCACATTGAATATCAAATATCAACTTTGACAAATATACTTTGTAGACATGATCACACATGGAAGCATGGGCTACAATATTAAAGTGTGCACTTGTGGGAAAATCACAATACTTTAGCATAAACAGTCTTGTTTCCATACCTCTAAGCTTAGAAAGCAATTAGGCATCATAAAGTTTAATTTTTAAGGTCTCAATTTAGAATTTCAGATTTCAGCATTGCTTTCTGCTTTTTTTTGCAGCAGCCGGCATTTTGATGACCAGATTTGCAAAGAAGTCAATGGCTGAGCATGCATACATGTACACTATCATCCATACATCCATGTTAGCTATAAACCATGCAGTGTGCTTTCTCGTGGGGTTTCAAACCTGTCTTCCACTATTTGGATGCAATTGTATAGATAATCTCACTCTTTAAGCTTTTCACCTCTGTGGATGGGGACTGTCCTCTGGAAAAAGTCCTAGTAAGGGCTATGTCAGATCTACAATATACAGCAGCATTTTCACAGACTTAAATCATGGGAGTTCCCATGAGGTAGTGACCTATGTTTATAGAGCTGAAGATTATGAGCTATATATTTTATTATATGACTGCCTGAAAACCATATTGTATTAAGTACTCCGCATTGTCATGAATCACTGTGAGAATTGCTGAGAAAATGTATAGGCTTCTCTCCTTCAAGGTCAAGAGTACATTCCTCTGTGACCCTTCATTTTAACATGAGGCAAGGATGTAAAATGCCAAAGGCTCTTTTTCCACTGACTTGAGTGGAAATGGTCCAGAGTTTATTAAGCAGCAAATAATTCCACTATCAATCTAGCATCTTAAAACTAGAAACCACCTACAGAGAACAGACAAGTATGAGCCAACATTAAAATGTAGATACATATACACACACAGTCTGCTATTCAAAGAAAGCGGCTTTAATAAAGCTCTTTTTCTGGAACATATTCTTTCTGTTGCCTGAATGACTGTGGTCTTTTTTACCTTAACTATTGTGCCCAGTGAATTAAGGCAATGTAAATTATTCAGGTATGTCTTGTTGTGAATCTTTAACGAAGAACCTCTGTAGCAAGAGAAAAAAAAAAAAGCTGGACATGTAATTTTGTCCATCTGCAAAGGCCTTCCCTAATTCTATTAAAACACAGTACATTTTATTAAAGAGAAAAATCATAAAATTAACATCTCATTTGATTCTTGTCTGTACATTTCTCAAATACTAAGAATAACTTGGACTAAGCATTATTTTTACTGTCAGATTTTTATCATGAGAAATCTGAAGTGCATGATACATTCACAGAATGCTTGAAAAAGCTTAGCAATTGTGTATGAACACCAGTTAATTTTTGAGAGTGAAGAACAAGATCCCCTCCCTTTCAAGGATCACAGTTTTTCAATTTAAAAAGACAGGCAGACATTGTAGCATCTAATTTCACAAACGAAAACATTATCCACTTTCATCTACTGTAAGCATCTTAGGATAACTAGAGGAGTTATGTTTTTATATATTTATTTGAAAAAGTATTTTGCAGTGAAGAGATAATTGATATTGTGCTTTTAGAGCAAACTAGTGAATATAAGTGCTTTGGAGATAAAATATATTGAAAGTTAAAAAAATTAATGTTTAATAACTAAATTTTATGAAATGTTTAAAATCATTTATTATTCAACATTGCTGGTTCAATTATTTAAACTATGGAAAAACCCCCGTTGGCTGGTCAGTCCCACAGTAGGGTGTTTGGGAGCCCCGTACAGGGCCAGTCGCTCTTTCACACCCTGAATTCAAATTACACGGCGTGCACCCAGAGCACCTATTCCCACTACGAAAGCGGAGGTCCCTGCGTGTGAGGCAGTCTCTCTCCCACTGCCTCTCTCCAGCTGCGCCAGGCCAGTCGCCTCCTAACACCTTCACACTCCTGGGTCACTAAAAGAGGCGATGGTGTCATCTCATCCTATACAACATTGAAATAGTAGGGGTATGAAGTACTGCAGGAGTGCTCACTGTGTCTGCCCGTGGGACCTAGCCTCTGTAAAGCTAAAGCCTGTGCTTGCAACTTGCAAGGAATCAAAAGTATGTGCTCAGCAGGCATGTGGTTTAACCATAATAAACCTGAATATTGCAACTACCTGTGCCGGCTCATGCTGCTTTACATGTGCGCAGGAGACAAGACAGAAGGCATTCACATGCGATACAAACTCCTCCCAAACACAACTCCAGAGATGGCTGTGGTGTTATACCAGGACAAGGGGTTTCTGTGTGTTTTGCGGCTTGTGGGTTAAGCTCTACAAATGCCTGGCACAAGCATACACCTTGGAAAGTCTACTTTAATCCATCTGACGGTTACTTATACTAGCAGGAAATGTAGGCTTGAATCTTATAAGCAACTATAATTTTTTTATTTGTTGAAATTTATGAAAGAAAAGGTTTGTCTGGAAATGTAAGTGCTCCCAACAAGGCTTCCAAAAATAGCAGCCCTCTTGTTTCAAACTGAGTAACTAAGGCAGTGATTTATAGCAACTCACTGTATTTTCTTGAAAAAGCTCCAAAGTGAATCATCTCCTGCAGCATCAGACTGAGCTGAACTTTGTTCTCAGATTCTTCAAAGTCAGCTGAAAGGTGTAGAGTGGTTTGTTTTTTTTTGAAATGGGGCCGTAAGCTTCAATGCATATGTCCTTACATTAGGCATCCAAATAAGGTGGATTGGTCCTCAAAAGGGCTTAGCATAGTGAAGTTTAACAGACAACAGCTAAATGTTTTAAAAAATCCAACAAACATGCACATGCTTAAATATAGCTTTATGCTTCTAGTTGTAAAATATGATTGCTAGGACTTGAGATTTTCTTCTCCTGGGTGAGTGGCCTAGTTGCCAGGCTATAAAAAGTCATTTACTCTCTCGATCTTGCCCAATTAATATTTAATTATGTCAGGCAAAGTGGAACAGCTTGAGTGGAAGGACTTGAGGGTCCTCACACAGCCCAGGGTAGCCCAAACTTACAAATTCATGTGGCATAACAAAAGCAATAACTGAATCCAGGTATTCTGTATCCTAAGCAAATGCCCTGACTGCTAAATTGTTGGATAATGAGGAACAAACAGTATTACCTCTTTTGTCAGCTGTATTTGGTGCTGAGACCAAACAACTAGATTTGCTCTGAGGCTCGAGATCCTTTGGGAAAAGGAAGACAGACTCTCAGTCTGTGAAGCTTGGTGAGGATTAAATGAGAGAGAAGTGCCTACCTACTCCAAAAATTGCCAAAACAATGCACATCTGCAAGTGTTGAGAGACAGCTTCAGCATCCAGTCAGAGTATCCAATTCATTTTGGATTTCAGCAGCTCAGTGGCAGTCAGGCACCTAAGTCCCTCTCTGATCTAACCTCTGATCTGGGGCCAGATTTTGACTCAACAGTCTAAAGTGACAGGAAGGGGAAGAGAAAATGAATTCATTTTTCTGCACACCTTGTCTCCTAGCTGCCATTCAATGTTTCATGTCAGGTGTTTTATACGCAGGATGTTACAAAAAGAATTGCTTTGTGTTTTCTTTATGTCTAAAAAAGATTTTTTTTAACATTTGCTTTTGTCTCCCTCAATTCAAAATACATGCTTCCTGGACTGAAAAAACATGTTTTCCCACTGATACAAGAGAAAGCTTTCCAGTTCCCATCACTATTTTGTAAATTCAGCTTGCAATTGCTAATAAAACTATTTATGCTGTTATTTTATACTGTACCTGAAAGCCTTAGGCAGCCAGGGGCTAAGGTGAATTAACTCAGTTTTCTCTGTTGTTCAGAGAAAATGAAATGTGGATGTAAAGGACTATATATTAACCTGATGGGCCTATGTGTAAGAATAGCCCCTAAAGTCGAACAAAAGCCTGAATATCGAAATAGCACAATTCTAACCTAAAGGCAGACTCTGGGGCTTGAGTTCACATGCTCTGACCAGGCAGGGAAGGCAGCATGGGGAAAGGGCGGAAGGGAGAACTGTGCTTGCTCCCAAGCCAGCATCCCTGTTAAAGATGCCCAGATGGAGCGAGTTTGTGATACCTACAACCCTCAAGTCCCACAGTGCTTCACAACCCGCAGCGTGCAGACCTCTCACGCTGGGAGCTCGTCTCCCAAGCCCAGCAGCTCCTCTGCTCTCCCAGTGCAGAACTCCTGTTCCCCGAGCTCTTGTGCCAGATCTACTCCAGCCCAAGTCCACCTCCATCCTTTTTGTCAATACTTCCGAAGACTTTCAGTTGTCTACCCCAAAGCCTCCCATATCCCACACACCTGAGCCTCTCATTGCTTCTGTCCCACATCTCCCATTCCCCTCTCTCCCAAACACCTTCCCGTCTGGCTTTGTACCCACCACAATGCCCCTTTGCTTTAATTTCTTCACTCTTTACAGCTCCATCTCTACCCAGCCAGACTCCCCACTCCCTACCTCAGGGCCACAAGCCCTGCTGGGGTCCCAGCTGTTCTACTTATGCTGACATGACTATTGATTTTGTGGCTGCTGCTGTCCCTCATCCGAGCTCTGACTTCCCGCCAGCATTCACTGCCACCTTCTAACTTCCCACCCTGGCCAACCAAGCTCACGTCTTCCCAGGACTTTGCATACAGAAGGTTGTTCTGTTTTCTGCTGCTGGCTAACACAGGCTACACTTGCCCAAAATCTGCCTGGCTCAGCTCTGAAGAAATTAAAAATAAGTCACATCCAAGAATAATAGGATGTATGGCAGCTATAAAGATCTGCTAGTGTGAATTGGCTGTTAGGCCCCCAAAATAGGCAACTACAAGTCTAATTTCCCTGCACGCATATGTGAAACTAGGTTTTGTTTCCACAGTGCATCCAGTTACATCTGAAAATGATTGGGTGGAGCTGTAGAGGTATATATATTGTAAATAATGTGAAGAACCTTGATGCTTTAAAATGTGATATAAATATCAATAAGCCATCATTATAGTGCTAAGCTAAAAGCAATGCACACAGGCTTATAGCTGTCACAGCTTAGTTCCTGAGAATGACCGCTTAATATACGTTAAAGAACTCCCTTTTGCCTCAGAGCTAGCAGATTAGAGAGTATTTTTTAACTTCTTTTATCACGTGTTGCACATTTCTCAGAGGTCAGGCCTGAAAATGAATTATCTGTAGCAGCATGATGTTCAACCAGCCCTGAGATCCAACCAAGTGTGATACAATTCGTGTGGGCATTGTTACTGAACAGGCTGACCACTCTCAGATCTCGCCTGCTGATGAATCCTGAGTACAAATTACAGAATACATTTTGCAAGTGCAAGAAGGCGGTGTCCAATGCTCACAATGTCAGTTGTCAGTCTGATGGCAAAGACCATAAACAGCTTAAGAGATTGTCTTGTAAGGATAATATTATTGCACTTTAAGTGTTGTTCATATCAGTATTTAGTCAGCAGTTAAGGATGTCTCACATCCTACTGACGTTCTCCAGTTTGGGTTTTTTCCTGCATTTGGCAAACCATGAAAATATCTGAAGAGCTTAGTGATGTAACTATTGCCTTTGGGGCTTCTTCTGAATATCGTTATTACCTATGTGAGAATATTCATGTCTTGATTTTAATAGATCTCATCTCTAGTCCTACCTCCAGTAATTTTATTCATTATAAGAATTTTTATCATTATTTTTCCCTTTTTTCTAGCATTTATAATTTCTATTAAGATGATGAAATAAATATTTGGTGATATTTTTAATTTAGACAGGCATGTACTCAGATTGCTATTAGTATTAGTATTCTCTGTTCAGTTAGGTTAACCTGCTACGCAATACTTATGGTAGACAGTAGATCAGATTTATTCTTTTTCCAGTATGAAGAATACAGACATCTCAGCATTAAAAAAAGAAAGAAAGAAAAAAGGGTAGCATGTACTTCATCATTATGGAGAATGCAAGGCATCTAAATGTTTTTAATATGTTTACCCATTTTTTGAGAAAAGGGACACTTCAAACATCTGCATATTTGGAAACTTGCTACTGACCTGAGACATTAAATACTTTCATACAAGTTTTTCTACTTCTGAGAATACTGTCCTTAGAAAATACGAATATCATCTAGTAACTTTGAAACTGTTCTATGAACTATCTGTGGATGTTGAGTCAAATTTTCAAATTTGACTCAACCACAAAGTTGGACAGGCATTTTAAACAGGCTTGATACTCACGCAAGTACCTACTAGAAAAGGTCTGAGTTTTAGAACAGCTCATCACCCAGCAGCTGCTGCTGTGGAGTGCTGAACAACCTTCCACAGCTCAGTCTTCATGTTCAGATCTTGTCCGGCATCTGCCTTAGTTTTGCTCAAAACAGGGGCTTAAGCTGAAACTGAAGCCAATCATAATACTGTCTACCTCAGGACACGTCCGAGAAATGCACAACTCTGCGTAACAAGATGCCTACGCAGTTTCCAATAGCTATATTCAAAATCCTATTAAAAGACTTATACAGACTTATATAAGCTTTCCTGTAATTAGAAACTTTATGGATCTTTATAGCAGTTTTAGATACTAGTTTAGTAAAGAACTGAATCAATAGAGAATTTTTATGAGACTCCTAAGGCCTGCATGTATTAAAGCAGTAAATATTTCATTTTCTTTATGAACGTTAACACAAATAAAATGCAGCAAGATGCAATAAGACTCAAATATATAGTACTTAGTTGGAGACGTACACTGTTCTGTCGTGTCTGTGGAAGTCAGGACAGTCGGTGGAGCAGCAGAGCCAGAAACGAAGCTGAGCTTCTGCTCTGACTTCAAACATGACTCTCCCAAAGGAAATCCTCATCACGCTTTGTCCCACTGCATCATGTGACCTCCTCCCACTACCACCATTGCATCACCAACCACTTTTCTCTTGCCGGAGCCAGCTCCTCCTGCTCCCGCTTTCCCCTCTGCCTAAGGGCAGCTGTGGGAGAGAATGCTGGTGGGAAGAAGGGAGGCCAGCTGCGGCGGGGACTGCTTCCCTGGCCGGTCAACTACAAAGGCAACTTCAGCCCATGAATTGCTGTAAGTATGAACGAGAGCCTGGGAATGCCTCAGAAATCATTTCCCCTGCATCTGTAAGCGTAGCAGGAACATTTTCCCCATCTTTTCTATAAATGCTCAGAGAAGGAACTTATGCTGGCGCTAGCATCATGTCACTCAAGAATAATTCTGTCAAATTTATTACATCTAAGTGCTTCAGTAAATATTTAAAGAATCTGATTGCAGCATATAGGGTTCTAAGAGATTAAAAAGAAATACATTACCTTACATTAGCATATAATGTTATTTACCCAAGATAATTAAATCAACTCAGTTAATCACTAAATCAACTAAATTTTCATTACCATGACATGCTTAAGGAGTACAGGTGACGTTTGGTTAGAAATGTAAAGTAATAATAATAATGGTTGCTTGGTTGGTTGAGCTCAAACGAAGTAATGTTAAAACACATCAAGTATCCTTGCTGTTAATCTTAGACAAAAGTCAAGTTTGCACTGTTGGAGGGGAAAAGTATTCATTCAGTTGTGAAGAGAAAAGTATAGTTTAAAAATATTTACCACTTTACCCTCTACAAATATTAAATAAATATCACAGTGCCCTTAACCACTTCACAGGTGGGAAACCAATGCACTGCAGCACGCACCTTCCAAAGCAACTAATGACTTTGATGAGACCTAATCTTTTGATGTTTTATTTGATACTTCACTGGGACCCCTTCCTTTGAGTGCTTACAGCTATTTAATTGTTCCCTATTGAGGTGTTCGGGATACTCAAAGGTGATTATTATATAAAAAGGTGGCTGGTCAGAATCATTTACTGCCAAAAAATTGGAAGGCACGTATAGCAGACTGATAGCCAGGGAAGAATGATCAGAGGAATCAAGTCTGAGAAAAGATGGGCCACTGTCATTAGCAGTAGCAAAAAAGAGACTTTTTTCACATGAAACAGTGCCACTGTATGGCTCTACTTCACATTTTATTTGCTCTCTGCACCTCTGTGTATCTGATAACATCTGGATGCTGCTCCACTTGCACAGACACTCTTTCCTTGGAAGAAAAATCTGGCAATCCCTGGAACTGCACACAACAGCAATACACTCAAGGAGTCAAAGCTTCTCGTCACTGCTCCAGGCAGCTGAGCCAGAGCTTTTCCCAGGGAAAAGCTGAACTTCTGCAATTTTACTGTTCCTTTCAAGAAGTAGCTTCTGATTAAAACTTCCTTCAATCAGAGGCATTCACTGGCAATACTAAAACTGTTGCTCCTCAGCAACAACTCTGTAGCAACTGATTACAATGAAGGGAGCTTGTTCCCAGTTAGCAGACATAGTATTACAAACTGTAGTGTCCCAATCTCACTACTTGCAAATACAAAGCAATCAAATTTTTATTGCTGACCACAAAAAAGCATTAAAATTAAACTCTTAGAATATTTTATTTTATGGTTACTAATAAAATGAATTAATAGCGCTTTTTTAAAGGTTTGAGCACTCTGCACTTTTTTTTTTCCCACATACAATATCAGCATTATTTTTTTTCTCTTAACATCTCTATATTTGTCTGTATTCTTCCAGTTATAGGCCTGGGAAACAGAAATAAGGTCATTCCATCAAAGGCAATGGAAAAAGTGGTACAGAGGGAAGTAGGAGCAAACATTCACTTAAAATCATGATTAATTTGTGTAATCTACTGGTCACTGCCTGTTAGGAACCTTCCTTTCCCTGTGCTGATCCATTGGGACTGTTAATGTCTTGCAATTGTCAGCTTGAGAACCATTCTCTCTCACGCATATGCAAAAGCCTTGTATTTTTAGCCTAGATGTGTTGATCCAGGTGGCATCCCTTAAATTTCCATTTACTGGGAGTCTATCCAAGAGGAGATGGAAAGCTTCTTGGCCAACTGCATTGCAGGAAATGGGCCACGAGTGAAAAACCATGGCTAAGCATCAGTGAACAGCAGATAGTGGAGCTCCTGTGAGACCATAATGCAAAAGGTAGGTGGGAGAGAGGAGCTGTGAGAGCTGGAGACTTGTCAGGACAGCAAAAGGCTCTACACCAGATATGGAAAGCAAAACTTTCATGCTTGCCCTATTTTTATTTGTGGTCAATGTTCTCGGTTATAATGCAGTCTCACCCCAGTTATTTTGAAAACAGTGGATTGTCTGATCAGATGAACTGGGGGATAGCTACATTTCAAATACTTAACACTTGCAGTTTAGGTTCACCTTTCATGGCTCGTCCTTGTCAGCACTTCCCGTATTTTCTGTTCTAGTATATAATGTACAGTTTCTATTCCTTTATTCTTAATCACCTTTACTGTGTAATTTTCTTAGGTACTTATCTACCTTTTCATCTCCCTGCTTCGCCTAATTACCTGTCCCTTTCCTTCAGATGGTTCTTTTATTCCCTTCTTGCTTTTCAGAATCATTAGCATAGCATTATTATTCTTAACAGCAGTACATTTATGTTTATTATGCAGTGTTTGCAAATAAATAGAGAACTGAACTTCTGGCTGTACTTACCTAAAGCTAAAAGGAGAAAATGCAATGCAGGTTGAATTCTCGTTTCGTTTACTTGCTTATTTTTGGAAGGAAGAATTTTTAATGACTTCAAAGACCTCTGCTTTCTATTCACTACTTTTTATAGCTTTGGCGTTTCAAGGAATGTTGGAAATATTTATCAAATCATATTGTTTGAGTACCAAAAAATGTACTAATATTGAATCCAATTTTCTTCTTTCTTGGGTACTGCTCTTTTCCTTAAGGAAATATTTGTAACTAAATCAGATAACTGAAACGATCCTGACTAAACTCTGACATTCTGCCCTGTGAAACACTTCTTGCTAGTCCATGTTTGGCTCTGTAAACTTCATAAAAGTATAAACCCGCCCACCTGGTGTTTTACTGATGTAACCAGTTGGGTGGTTAGTTTTTTTTTTCTTGTTTTGTCCTGGCTGTGTGGCTACCCTGCCATTGGGTAAGAAGACTAAAGTGATGCCTGGCCCTTCTCCCATTCACGTGAAGGACAAACACTCCTACAGATTACAGTGAAAGCAAAGTTAAAGTCACCCCCAGCTCCCCAACTAGGCAAGCATGCAGTTGTGCAGTAGTCACATTTAAGTCAAAAGGCCTATTGAGTGCACAAAGTTCAGCACAGGCACCCCTACCTGATCAAGGCCCAGTATGCCTGCTGATCATACATCTACAGATTCATCTGGTTTTTCTTTTGTAGAAGCAGCAGGAAGGTGGAAGCTGTTGGAGTATGCTATTGCTTTGTTTGAGCTCATTTTAGTTAAAACTAGCTCATGCCATTGTGGTTTTGTATAAACTAGTCTTGCTTCCTGCCAGCCTAAGCACTGACTGCCATAGCCACCACAGGCTCTCAGCCAGACTCTATTCAACAAATTGACACAGAGAAACTTGGCCTTTGAAGAAAGAGACGGACATTCTCTCTTCCTCTGTGTAGGCAGCAGTGCTTTTAATTAGTCCAGGGAAACAGGGAACTTCTTCCACTAGGGAAGGTCCCAGTTGCCCAGGTCTCTGTGAACCACTCACTCCATGATTCCATTTCTCTTTCTCCGCTGGTGTCTATTTAAAACCATCAGCTGTGACTTGTGCCCCTTGGCTGCTCTCACCCCCTCAACTGTCATACCTCATCATAATGTGGGATCTGCTGATAGCCCAAGTCTTTAGGTCCCTTCCATCGCTTATGTTCATATGAAAAAAAATACTTGTTAAACACTACCTGCTAGGCATGAAGTGACCCCAACATCTCAGTATTAATCCAAAGGTAATTTGATTTGTTACATGCATTCTTTTCCCTTTGCCAGCAGTACGTAACTACTTGAATTCTAATGGCAGTTCTGGGCCTTGCCCATTAAATGGTGTCTGTGACTTCCAGGACCAGGCTGTGCTGAGAGATAAATGGTTTTATGAATACAGGATACTGGCTGGTGGCCGCTGCATGGCCTTCCTCGCACAAGAACACAAGCCCAGGCTGCAGCTGAGTACACAGAACCGATATGCATCTGGCTGCCAAAGTAGCAGGCGCTATTAGCTCGTGGGATCGCATCTCACTAGGCATAGGTTGAAATACTGGAGAGGCAATTATTGCTTCTATCATTTCGTATTTTTTCCTTGTTTTATTCTTTATGTAAGAGACACTACCAGTCAGTGAATGCATTAAATCATATAGGAAGCAAAACACTTACATGTCAATCTTTCTCTGTGAAGCTACAGTTGTGTTTTATTAACAGAAACATTTCAGTTTCATAAATACTTAATGAAGTGACTGTGTATAGCAGAAAGTCACTTCACAGCTAATTGTTGCTGTGGTCAAACCAACAAGCTGCTTAGTATTTGCTTGCAACGTCACATTACAATGAACGTAGCTGACAAACTGGTTATTAAAGTATTGGAAACATCTCCTCAAAAATAGTGATTGTTTAGTTAGTACAACTCAGTTGCATTACCTCTGGAATGATGTATACCAAGAGTCTATTGAAATACTGCATGAAAGAAAAGTCAAAGTAATGAATACATCCTATACAGTAAAACTAGAGACTACAGACTTTGGGGCAAAGTGTCAGTGACAATTAATTTGTATCCATTTATTTCCACAAGAGTAGCAGAAACCTAGTTATCCTGGTGGCTTATACTGATAGAGCAGTGAGCTACAAACCATAAGGTGCGAGAGAAACACAAAAGGACACTGCTGATCACAGGAGAGGTCTGAGCAGTATCCGAAGGCATGCCGTGAAATGCTCTGGCGGTGCCAACAGGAGTGGTACAGCGTGGCCACTCATGCAAAAGAAGTCGGGGCAGTGGAGTCTGCTCAGCTCTTCTGAAACTGGGTAACACAGAAAAATTACTGCAAAATTAAAGTAGATAAAGACCTTGTACAACTAAGATACTGAAGAAGGAAAATAGTAAAACAGCATCTAGATGATTTGGACAGCCAGCGAGGGATTTCCCTCACTGAAGATAAAATAAAGTTATTATATGTGTTAACTTTTGTCCTGGTTTTGGCTGGGATAGAGTTAAATTTCTTCTTAGGGCTGTGTTTTGGATTTACTATGAGAAGAACGTTGATAACACACTGATGTTTTTAGCTGTTGCTAAGTAGTCCACTAGTCAAGGACTTTTCAGCTTCCCATGCTCTACCAGGTGCACAAGAAGCTGGGAGGGAGCATAGCCGGGACAGCTGACCCAACTGCCCAACAGGGTATTCCATACCATGTGACGTCATGCTCAGTATATAAATAGGAGGCGWGATCCAGGAAGTAGTGATCACTGCTTGGGTATCGCTCAGCGGGTGGTGAGCAATTGCATTGTGCATTACTCATTTTGTATATTCTACCATTATTATTATTATTATTATTTTCCCTTCCTTTTCTGTTCTATTAAACTGTCTTTATCTCAATCCACGAATTTTACTTCCCCCCCCCCCCAATTCTCTCCCCCATCCCACTGTGGGGGGGAGTGAGCGAGCAGCTGTGTGGTGTTTGGCTGCCTGCCAGGTTAAACCACAACAGTCCTTTTTGGTGCCCAACGTGGGACACGAAGGGTTGAGATAACGACACATCTGACCAAAGCGTGTTAAGGCAAAATTTGTTATAAGCATTCATTATATTGGTTTAATAGTCACTGGTCACAATGGTGATTTATTGGCTCTCAATGTTGTGTTATGTAATACCTCACTTGCAGTATATGTTCCTTGTTGTGCTGTTTATCACGGCTTGGAACTGGATCAAGGTTATTGTTTTGTTGCACTGCGTAACACTGTTTTATGCTATGATAAAATCATTGGTCATCAGTCTAATCTGGTATTTGTACTCAGCATTGCCGTCATCTCTGTACCTCGGGAACCACCTCTCAGAAACTATTAATAACTACACTACTCTCTACCTTTTCTCCTTGGAGAAACAATTTATGGAGGGGGACACTTTCCCCCACTCCTTCATCTTCCCTTTCATATCTCCAGAAACCCCTTTTTCTTCTATCCTCTTCATGAAGCCCTTCACTACAGTTCTTGAGAACGTTGAGTATCCTTGGGATGTTCAAACAAGCATGTCCATATTGCTATGTCTCCTCAATGTGGTTCAGGTCTTGTTTAGGGTTAAACAACTATTTAGGAATACCGTCCAGAGATCAACCCCAGTGACAGACACTGTGGCTACTCAAACCCCCATGACAGGCACTGCAGCTACTTCAAGCCCCATGACAAGCACTGTGGCTACTCCAACCCCTGCGACAGGCACTGTAGCTACTCCAACCCCTGTGACAGGCACCGCAGTTAATCAAACCCTGGCGACAGGCACTGCAGTCACTCCAACCCCCTCGACAGGCATCGCAGCTATTCCAACCCCAGCGACAGTCACTGCGGCTGAACCAGAAAACCAACCTGTGCTGCTATCAGTCGCCCCTATACATAAGAAGAAAGTACGCAATAAAATCAGCTCATTTAGTAAGGGATGAAGATGAACCAGGGCCACCACGAGAACAGGAGGAGGAAGAGGCAGAACCCATAAATGAGTTGGTAACCACCCGATCCCTATCCCTGAGTGAGCTGCGAGATATGCGAAAAGATTTCAGCCGTCGTCCAGGCGCACATTGTCACCTGGCTGCTCCGATGCTGGGATAACAGGGCCACTAGCCTGGAATTAGAGGGTAGGGAAGCCAAGCAGCTGGGATCCCTTTCTAGGGAAGGGGGCATTGACAAAGCGATTGGGCAAG
>JAYKAV010000054.1:35760-122319 GCA_035582835.1 Phoebastria nigripes | reverse complement strand
GGAACACTATCCTGGGCCTTGAAAAGCAAGTGCTATGGCGACATGGCACCCCAGAAAGAATTGACTCAGACAATGGGACTCATTTCTGAAACACCCTCATAGACACCTGGGCCAAAGAGCATGGCATTGAGTGGGTGTATCACATCCCCTATCATGCACCAGCCTCTGCGAAAACAGAACGATATAATGGACTGCTAAAAACTACGCTGAAAGCAATGGGTGGTGGGACATTCAAGCATTGGGATGCACATTTAGCTAAAGCCACCTGGTTAGTCAACACTAGGGAATCTTTCAACTGAGCTGGCCCTGCCCAATCAAAACCTTTACGTACTGTAGRKGGGGATAAAGTCCCTGTAGTGCACATTAAAAATATGCTGGGGAAGACAGTCTGGGTTAGTCCTGCCTCAGGCAAGGGAAAASCCATTTGTGGGATTGSTTTTGCTCAAGGACCTGGGTGCACTTGGTGGGTAATGCGAAAGGATGGGGAGGTCCGATGTGTACCTCAAGGGGATTTGATTTTGGGTGAAAATAGCCAATGAACTGCATTGTATGATGTCAATTGCTATATAATACTGTATATGTCACCACTTCTGTGGTTACCATATGTCATATCAACAGTATTGCAATAAGAATCACACAGATTAATGAAGAAGGAACTCTGATGAAACTGAGCAAAGTGCAACAATGATGAAACTGGACGAGCGCAGCGATAATGGAACCAGAACTGGCTTCAAGATGCAAGAATCCAACACCACCCACCATCTCTCCTGCCCTGAAAGACTGTTATGACAGATGGAGCCCAAAAGTCATGGACTAAATGAACTCAATGGACATTTTAGAGGGATGGCCCATAGACTAAGGGAATGATATCTGTGTGTATATATCAAAAGACAAGAAAAGTGGTGGTGATTAATTGGAATGTATTGGAAAATGTGAGACCTAGGCATGACGTAGATGGTATAGAATAAGGGGTGGATACTGTCCTGGTTCCGGCTGGGACAGAGTGAACTTTCTTCCTAGTGCTTTGTTTTGGATTTAGTATGAGAAGAATGTTGATAACACACTGATGTTTTTAGTTGTTGCTAAGTAGTCCACTAGTCAAGGACTTTTCAGCTTCCCATGCTCTGGTGCACAGGTGCACAAGAAGCTGGGAGGGAGCATAGCCAGGACAGCTAACTCAGGTGGCCAACGGGGTATTCCATACCATGTGACATCATGCTCAGTATATAAATAGGAGGTGTGGTCCAAGAAGTAGCGATCACTGCTTGGGTATCGGTCAGCAGGTGGTGAGCAATTGCATTGTGCATCACTCATTTTGTATATTCTACCATTATTATTATTTTCCCTTCCTTTTCTGTTCTATTAAACTGTCTTTATCTCAATCCATGAATTTTACTTCCCCCCCTCCCCCCCCCCCCCCTCCCCGATTCTCTTCCCCATCCCACTGGGCGGGGGGGGGGAGCGAGCGAGCGAGCGAGCAGCTGTGTGGTGTTTGGCTGCCTGCCAGGTTAAACCACAACATCTTTGTAGGATGCTGAAACACACTGACACAACAGATTGTACATAATTTTCTCCAAGATAATCCTTGCTACGTATGCATTCCCATACCTCACAGAAGGGTACTAACACCTAAACTGGAGGTAGAGTGTTTTCTTCCTTTTTTTATCCCTTTTATTCCCTATTATTATTATTAGTGAACCAGACTGCACTGTTCATTTTGGTTTGCCTGTGGCACAAAGCCTGACTGATGGCCTGAGAGGACAAAGGTGTGTGACAGAAGCTAAAGGAGAGCCTTGTGCTTCAGGAATCCTGGGTTTTATACAGCAGTCCCAAAATTACCTCCTCACCTGCTATAGCAGTGCTGGAGAAGAACAAGTCTCGACATCCACTCAAAAGACATCACAAAAGATGTCTCAACCACCCTCAGGTTCAGAGTCTAGAGCAGCCTGGCTGTACTGAAACCCCTATCCCTAAGAGCCAGGGGAGAAAATAAGTAGCAGATACTGACCTACCAGGGCCTAGGACTTCCAAAAAGAATCATCTGTTGATCTCACTTTGGGATAGGCGAACTTCAGATACTGTGAATCACCATACAGGGCCTTACGTATGACTGCTAGAGATTTTTTGCTATTTCTATAATTACTTTTCCCTGCTACACTACACAGTGAGTCAGAATTCATGATAAAACATGTGGTGAGTCATACCAAGAGTCACCCTCCCAAACCTATAAAAGTTAATTTATTTATTTTCCTTTTCAGAGACTCTTGCTGACCATCCACTGCTATTACAAGGTACATAAGTCAGCAGTCTGACAGGGTTTTTTAAAATATTGATCAAAAAACCCACATATGCTGAATCAAGCAATGGAAAAACAAAGCAGCCATGTGGAGACCTCAGCACTGAAATGTGATTTAGAAAGAAGCAGAAGTTGCAGAGGAAAAAAAGCCAAGTCAGGTCGAAGTCCGGCAAGCTGCGAGGCTGCAGCTAGCATTCTCAAAGGGTTGCTTACAACAGGCAGTCTTTGAGTGTACTGGATTTCATCTCCAGCTATAACAGAGATTAAAACAATGAAAGATGTTAGAAAATATAACGTGGCATCAAAAGACTCTCCTGAAGGAAAAATACACAAGGTTGTTTGAAGGAAAATTTAGTTGGCGATTATGGCAGACAGCATGTTGACTATATATAGATATTTAAAATGATAAAAGAGCATGTAAGAAAATAATCCATTTAATGTTTTGCCTTCATGTTGTTCCATTCCCTTATTCATCACATTTATATCTCTCAGCCAGTAAGTTCCTTTTTAATTTTTCAAACATAGTAATGTCTTGCTGTGGAGTTACCCATAGAAGAATACTGTTGAATGTATGGGCACTAGGAAACATATGATTCTTGTTTGTATTGGGAAATTTCCTTGTGCAAGAGTGCTATGGCWTCCTGCCTACTGCTGTGTAACATGCACCAACAAGCATTCAGTACAGTTATGGAGAAAGACTGCTGTGAGGTCAACTCGCTGCAAGGACAACAGCTTGCTTGATGCTTTCCTTTATTTTTTACTGTTGAAATGGAGACTTATGCTTGGTAGTGGGGAAGCTGGCTAGGAAATATTTAAACAGGAGGTATACAAGTCATAGAATACTTTGGATTGGAAAGGACCTTTTAAAGGTCACCTTGTCCAACCCCCCTGCCGTGGGCAGGGACATCTTCAACTAGATCAGGTTGCTCAGAGCCCCGTCCAACCTGACCTTGAATGTTTCCAGGGATGGGGCATCTACCTCCTCTCTGGGCAATCTGTGCCAGTGTTTCACCACCCTCAGCACAAAAAATTTCTTCCTTATCTCTAGTCTAGATCTACCCTCTTTCAGTTTAAAGCCATTACCCCTTGTCCTCTCACAACAGGCCCTGCTAAAATGTTTGTCCCCATCTTTCTTATAAGGTCCCTTTAAGTACTGAAAGGCTGCAATAAGGTCTCCCTGGAGCCTTCTCTTCTCCAGGCTGAACAACCCCAACTCTCTCAGTCTTTCTTCATAGGAGAGGTGTTCCATCCCCCTGATCATTTTTGTGGCCCTCCTCTGGACCCGCTCCAACAGGTCCATGTCTTTCTTGTGCTGAGGGCTCCAGAGCTGGATGCAGTACTCCAGGTGGGATCTCACCAGAGCAGAGTAGMRGGGCAGAATCMCCTCCCTCGACCTGCTGGCCACGCTGCTTTTGATGCAGCCCAGGGTACGGCTGACCTTCTGGCCTGTGAGTGCATATTGTCAGCTCATGTCCAGCTTTTCATCCACCAGTACTCCCAAGTCCTTCTCGGTAGGGCTGCTCTCAATCCCTTCATCTCCCAGCCTGTACTGATACCAGGGGTTGCCCTGAGCCAGGTGCAGGACCTTGCACTTGGCCTTGTTGAACCTCATGAGGTTCACACAGGCCCACTTCTCCAGCTTGTCCAGGTCCCTCTGGATGGCATCCCGTCCCTCAGGCATGTCCACCACACCACTCTGCTTGGTGTTGTCTGCAAACTTGCTGAGGGTGCACTCAATCCCACTGTCCATGTCGCCGACAAAGATGTTAAACAGCGCCAGTCCCAATACCGACCCCTGAGGAACACCACCCGTTACTGGTCTCCACTTGGTAGAAGAGGAGCTGTTCAGTATACTGCTATACTGTCCCTTGGCTTTGCGATTATGCCAGTGAATACATGTAACTGGAAACAGAGACTGAAATGTCTTAGTAGGAAATATATATAGGAATGGCCCAATGTCACAAGGCTGTCACGTGGGACAGTATCAAATGCTTTGCACAATCATAGAATCATTAAGGTTGGAAAAAACCTCTAAGATCATCGAGTCCAACCGTCAACCCAACACCACCATGCCCACTAAACCATGTCCCTAAGCACCTCATCTACACGTCTTTTAAATACTTCCAGGGATGGTGACTCCACCACTTCCCTGAGCAGCCTGGTCCAATGTTTAACCACTCCTTCAGTAAAGAAGTTTTTCCTAATGTCCAATCTAAACCTCCCCTGGTGCAACTTGAGGCCATTTCCTCTCATCCAGGTAGATGACGTCAGTTGCTCTTCCCTTATCCCCCTATCATAGAAGTGCACCAAATTTGTCAGGCATGATTTGCCCTTAGTGAAGCCATGCTGGCTGTCACCAATCACCTCCTTATTTTCCACGTGCCTCAGCATAGTTTCCAGGAGGACCTGTTCCATGATCTTGCTGGGCACAGAGGTGAGACTGACTGGCCTGTAGTTCCCCAGGTCTTCCTTTTTTCCCTTTTTAAAAATGGGGGTTATGTTTCCCCTTGTAAATAATTTGTAAGTTATTACTTTTTTTTAGTCTCTCCCTAACGAACCTTTCAAAAAGCATGAACCAATCTGCTAATAACCATTGTTCCAGCATACTGTGCTTCTATATCAGGTTTACAGCATATGTTATCAGCTTCTTTAACAAGCGCTATCATTAAATTGCCCCGTGAACATTTAACGATGGCACAACTCAGAGGAAAATTATGCAAAAGATTATGATCTCTCTATAGATTATTTTTCTGACCAAATCACTTGGCTAGACAGGGGACCATTCAAGACCTAGAGCCATTCAGTACTGCAGCTCAAAGGCTCACAAGTTTGGGCACCTGGAGCGGTGGTGAGTGAGCCAAGCTGACTAGCAAGGCCTGCAGGAGGGCAGCTTGCTCTTGGCACCACTGCCAAGTGCAGAAGAGGGGTACAGCCGCACAGACAGCACCTAGGAAATACAAACCTCTGTCACGCTGAATCCTGAGATGCTAACAAAGGACACGGCCTTAGGAAGTGTGTTATTAAAAACCCTCATTCTCTCACACACAGTGCCGAATCATTTGTTAAGCCTCCACAACAAACACAAAAGACAAAGGGAAATAACCACAGGGCAAACACCCACCTGCTGGTTTTGAGATGGAAGAAAATGAAGTACCTTGTGTATTAAAATCTTTTGTTCCATGAAATAATGCGCTTGTTCTAGTTAAACAATCCACACCTGGCAAGAGCTCATTCCCATTGTTCCCAATGCTTAGAGGGTTCGCAGAGTAGAGAAAAACTGCACCGCTAATATTTCATTTCATCCCCCTCCAATGCATGTTGTGAATGACTAAAAGTCAAACACACCCCTGTTGGGTTTAAAAATGATAAATTATTATAATCCTCCTACTGGTGGGCAGAATGGTTAGCAAGAGTATAAATGAAAGGCTGGTACTTTAGCACAGCAAGTAATTGCGAACAGAAGAGGGATGGAAGGTTGCGGACACACAGGTACATAGGAAAATGTGCCATGATTGATAGTCACGCTGTGAAGAAAGAAGTAAAAAGCCACATGCCACTTGGAAGAAATGTTTGTGTTTTTAAGGACTTAAAGAGAACAATGCATGTTTCTCTTTATCAGCAAAATTTGCAAAGCAAGAAGAGGAGAGCAGCCAGTTAGTTACAGTTGCAAACAGGTGATGCATCATGTGATCACATAATTTCTTTTTAACAATTGCAGTGTTTTTCTTATTTTACTTCTTTTCTGCTCCTGACACACGATAGACATGTTTTGTCTACATATGACATTTTACTAGTGCCAGAGTATTCTCTCAGCTCCGTGGGCTCAATGAATCATTATAGCATTTGGAGCAGAGATTTATTCACAGTAACTAGAAATGATTCCCCAGTTTTCTCTGGGAGAGGTAGGGGGGGTCACGCATCCATCCTTGCACAGCCTCTAATCATTCTTGATGTGAAGAGCACACCTTCTGTCAGAGAGCACTGTGCTCCCAAACCTGTCAGTTTTTCTAAATCAGTTCTGGAGCCTGCACTCAATGAGCAAATACTCCACACTTCCTAAGCATGCTTACTTAGCACAGTACCAGCAAAACGGCAGGGTTATTTGGCCTGTTACTGGAGAGATACTTCCCTCTTGAGTCCAGAGGAAAAGCCTGGAAAGGGACTGGGCTGGCAACACCAAGCCTTCTGGGTCCAGCTGCTGCTAAGGGTGCAGTACAAAACCGATGTGTGTTTCCAAGGAAAAAAAGAACTTGAATAGCCCATGCTCTTGGTTGCCTCTGTAGAGTGCTTCTTCAAAATAAATGTGCACAAGTGGCTACTGAAACCTTTCTATTCATTTTGCTGCTGAACTGAGGCAGATTTAGAAACCCATTTGTATGCTGTCGAGCAGTTGCCAAGAATCACGATCAGAAGGGTTCCTTTGCATGGGCCGAAAAGTTAGTTCTTCCGTTTATATGAAAGTTTAGCCTCTGGAGAAGTGGATGGCAGCAACAGGAGTCTCCCAGGAAACTACTGTGCTGGCAGCCTTCTCATTTTTTCCCAGGGCAGAAGGATTTTGCAAGCCTGTCAGAAATGAACTGTGCTTACTACCTGACTTCCAGGGGGTTTGTATTTTGAAGCCTGCTACACTCAGTGGAGTATGTCCGACACTGATGCTTTAGAGCTGTTAGTAGAGCTTATCAGCATCTATTTTAGTGTTTTTCCCTTTGCTGAGCATGGATCCTACACCACCTTTCATGTGCGTGTCTGCTCCAAACCTATCAGAAGGTTAATAAACGCATTAACTGGCTCTAATGCGCTAGATGGCCCCAGCTTATTTGAAAGCTGACATTCGTCAGTGCCATCTCCTCCTGCCTCAGGTAATAGATCAAACCAACCAAACCTATTTCTAGTTATACTGTTCATGCACTCAGCAGGAAGCAGGGTTGTTGTTTCTTCTTGCTCATGTCAAGAATTTGTCCACCAGAAACTCCCCTCCAACGCTTCCCTGTGATAGCCAGCACTGATGATGACATGCCACGCTAGGACTGTCCCTGTGAAAACCCACGTTTTGCTGTGGTCCCAAAATAGGGGTAGGAGCCCAATGGGTTTAACTGAACAGTTTCATTCATTTTTGCAGAGGTCTAAATCWGAAAGATGCTTCCACAGCCTTCAACTCAAAAACCTTTACATAAGGAGGACCTTATTTTTCAGCACTATGAACTTCAACTGGAGGCTAAATGAATGTTTGATGAAYGAATTTTGGTTCTGTGGCTCTGTCTTTTCTTCTGGATTACAAGGATTAGCAGCCCTTGAAACACAGTTTATCAGATAAGACTTCAAAGTGGATGAATTGTAATCATTAGTAATTTCAGACACCTCATACACAATATCATCAATTGCCATAAACAGTTCTCCTTAGTGAATACAACCTATGTTTTATCTATTTACCTCTTAAGATTACCGGCCAAGTAAAAGCAAGGCAGTAATATTTCAAAACATTAGCATATTTTGTTGCACAAAGTATATGTAGCTTGGAAAACTGATATTGTTGGTCTTGATAATAAATGTTGAGAAATCTGTTTGGTTTTCAAATTTTAAAATTTAGTGAGGCAATAATTAAAGTTGACTGGGCAGTTTCCTCTTTGCTCCTCCTTCCCAAATATCAGCTCTGTTTAGCAGCCATTCCTGTGACAAAGAATACTGTGAATCCAGCATAAATAACGCAGTCCAGATCTGTGCAGACCAGGCAAAACAGAGAGCAAGTATCTTGCAGAGACAGAGGAGACAACTGCTCAGTTTCATCATAGAAGAAATACTTCCCAGTGCCTTACATCTAATAGCCTTAGCTAAAGGTTTGCTGTCGGCTCAGCCCAGAACAACATCTAAAATCATTAAGTACTAGACCTGGCAGGCAATGGGAAATCAGCTAGACAGGGTCTAATGCGATGAAAGGATTTAGTGTGTGTTCTGCGTTTTAATTTTTTTCTGTATGAACTCTAATTCTAGAAATAGTTTAATTAAAAAAAAAAAAAAATCAAGAGAACTATGAGACATCCCTATGATGGAATAATGAAATCAAATGAGGCTAGCACATGCATCAAAAAATACATATGAAATGGAAACAGGATGCAGTTATAATGACCGCTTCACTGTGCTCTGTGAGAGAATTAAGTAAAAGCAGGACATTGATGTTTCTAATTCATCTCACCAGTGGATCCAGGAATGGTTCTTAAAAAGCAAAGGCCCAGTTAGTGGCCTGCTGAAGCCTCATCATCTCCTTTGCAAGCACCATCCCCATAGGGACCAAACCCAAAGACATTGTACATAGACTGGAAAAACTCAGGATTTCTTTCCTATGGGAAATTCTGATATTTTGTGAAAGGCTTTGTTCTGAATTAGAACAACAAGGAGAAATTTAGAAATATCGAGAACTAAGAACATTGTGGAAGAAGGAAGAAAAAAAAAAGAGTAGAGGAGCCAAAACAGTTTTTTGCTGGGTTTTTTTTGAGGGGTTGTTTTTGTTTTGTTTTGTTTTTTTCCTGAGTGAAACAGAATGGTTGATTGCTCCCAGCTCTGGAGGATTTTCTGCATGTTTTCTTACTCTGACGGACTTCACAAGACGTCCTTGAAAGTCATGAGTGGGACCCTACATAGAAGAGAAGGACAAAACCTTGAACAAGGGCATTTGAGGCTCTCTGCCAAGGAGACTAGAGTAAGCCATCTCACATTGAAGCTGAGGGGCCCAGACCTTCCCATTTCTAGACCCCATATCAGAGAGCCCAGAAGGCCTGAGGTCCCAAACCTCTCAAAAGCCCACATGCAGAGCCTGAGCTTGACCTGTGAGTCCTTCAGCTCCCCAGCATCAACAAGGCAGCAAGAAACCAGACAGCTCTCTATTAGAAACTCACAAATATGTCAGTAATAGGTTGTCAGACAGCCAGGTTTCCTCAAACATTTTGGTTTTGACATAACTGACATTTTCCAACAAACTCCCTCTCCTACAGGGGGAAAAAAAAGCATTCTTGGAAAGTTCCCTCTCAACTGTACTTGTCATATACACCTACGGAAATAGCACTGCATTTAAAGCCCTTTCAAGCTTAATTTATATGAACCCTACAAAAAAAAGGAGTACAATCACATGTGATGAGTACCTAATAGTATGCAATATCCTCCTGTGAAAAAGCATCTCTTCAAGAGCACAGTGCATCTACGGAACATTCGTGTATCACAATCTGTACGTCTGGCTCTTAGTCACTGAAATAACACCTTGGTATTTCATTTTTGTGACTGCTAATTAGAGCATACTACCTTCCTTTGTGGTAACATATTCTCATGCACAGCTTGACATTACAGTGCACACAGATTGCCCAGAGAAGTGCAAGCTTTTTCTTTTTTTGGTGTGATAATTGATCTGAACTTGCCTGCATTCATTTCCCTCAAGATGCTTCAGATTAGATGAATGAATCTCGTGGCTGCAGAAGAGCTGAGTATTAAAAGGATTATGCTCACCGCAAGAGACCCAGTACTCCTACATCCACAATCACTTTTACACACTTTCTACCTGCTCTTCAAAATACAATGTCCCCTCACGAAGTGTCAGCAAGTCGTGGAGTTCTGCTGAGTTTAGAGGTAGAGATGCACTGACATATTTTGCTCAGGCAGACTGCATACCAAGAAGTACTGTTAAGGTTAATGACCTAATAATTAACAGCAGAAGACACTTTTAAGGCAGATGAAGTTCACTAACAGAATTACTAAAATGACAATGAACTTTGCTCTCTTCCAGTTTTATATATCACTGCTCCCTGGGAAGGTGCAATCTCCTCCCAGAATCACGACCAGTCATTTAGCAGTGATGTTTTTAAACCTAATGATGGCTAGACAACCATTCATCATTTTTAAGAGGTGGAATCACTGTCTTAGTAACACTAAAATGATTTCTAAAAACGTAGGCTGGAACTAGCAATTATATCCACTGAAAAAAAGGTCATGAAACAGTAATTGCTACAGGTCAGCAGTATAGTAGATTTTGCCAGCATTTGAGCAGAGGAGATGGTGGCAACGGATTAAAGTGAAGTCACCAGCAGCAGGTACATCCTTAGCTCTCATCATGGGACTTGCAGAATCAGAATTATGCTCTTTGCAATGGATGTCCCTCCCTGCTCGATTGGACCCTTGGGGAGCAGACCCAGTCTTCTAGACCTCCCTGTCTAATGACCTCTGCTCTTTAATACCCCATCTGCCAGTACCCGATTCAGGCACAACTTCCCTCACTCAGCAGGATCCCACTCTCTATATCCAGTCCAGATCTCACAGAATAGTTTATGAGATCATCTTCTCCAGCTCCCTGGTCAAAGTACCTGGTTGCTCAGGGCCTTCTCCAGTTAAGTACTGAATGTCCCAAACCTCTCAACAACCCACACACAGCGCCTGCACTTGAACTGTGAGTCCTTGAGTCCCCCAGCATCAACAAGGCAGCAAGAAACCAGGTGTTCACTTTCCATTAGGATACAAGCAATTTCCTTTAGTTCAGAGATGTGTCCTCCAGAATGTGAATTTTAAGTCTGCAGATTTTGTATTCATATCAGAAGTCTCTCCTATTAACTGGGGTGGGACACTGTGGAGGCACAAGGTCCCAAAGTCCCTTGCCAGAAGCTAGGCACAGAAACAAATAAAACAGAGTCAAGATAAGGATTTTATCACACACTTTACTGCTTAAACTACCCATGAACCAGACAGTTTGTGTTGGGCTACACCAGAGACAGAAAGCTAGACCAGTAAATTGATGGGGCACATCAAATGAGAAACTGCAGAGAACTGCCTAGTCACTGCTTTAAATATATGCATTAGATGGTATTTTATAGAGCAGGAGAGGAAAGTGTTTCCTCACTAGAAGTAAAGAAGCAATCAAATCAGATAGCAGGAATTACAGGCACCCAGGCATTCTAATACTGACTTTCCCTGTTTGTATGCCAGAAATAAGGGGGGGGGGAAGGTAAAATTTTCACATATGCTGCCTCCCTGGCCTACCTCTCCAACCAAATGAAAAGTCATCCTGTAGCTACATTTTCATGGGAGTAATGACTTAGATATGTCACCCCATCCTTCCTACGCACACACGCACATACAAAATCACCAAAGCTCCCCAGTTGTGGCCACTGAATTATGCCATCTTTGTATTTACATCATCCAATTCACCACAGGACCACTCAGACCTGATGGTGCATCCCTCTTTCCACAGGGGAGTCACCAACTCCACAAGCCACTGAAATGCAGATATCTCACATGGTAAGACAGCACCTTCTTCACAGTATGTGGCAAGTCTGCACAACACACAGGGCTGGAAAGAGACTACCGCCAGATCCCACTGAAACTGCAGGGGCACCACTCATAACAACATACCAAGCACAGCAAAAATATGACCAGGGCATGGAGCCAACATATACACTTTTGCTAAGGGCACCATCAGATCAGTATTTGCCTCCAGCACTCAGTGCTTAGAAACCTGGTGTCACACCTTGTCCCCCAAATACACTGTAACACAAAGTTTGCTCTAAGCAGGAGAAACAAAATGAACACATATGAGATAATGAGAAGAGGGGATTGATGAAGGCAAGGTACTATCCCAGACAGCTTTAAAATTTATTGCCTGTGTTTTAACTGTATCACTAAATAACCCTTTCTAAAGGGGAATCACTATGGCCACAAAATCAGCACCTGTCTGTGTGGGTTGGGGGGAAGTTTAAGTGAGAGAAACAGATTGTTCTTTAAAGCTCTTTTACATAACATAGCCACAGAATCCCTCAATGGCTCTTAAAAACACTTCAACCAGAAAAACATATTGGGTGATTGAACAGCACAGGGGGAACAAAGCATAGCTCTATTCCCAACCTGACGTCTGTGAAACTTTTTAGATAGAAGCGGCATGGGAATCTCTCACGCCTGTGCTGTGCATCAAATTCATCATCAGACTCCATGGGAAGCACTCCATTAAGGAACCAAAACTATCCAACACCTAGCTGTCCTCCAGTGAGTGTGGGCCAGGACCGACAGGCAACTTTGGTATGCAGAAGATGTGTGAGTGGGTATGTGTGAAAATGATTTTTCTTTTTTTTAATGGGGTTGACACAAGAGGTGACCTTTAGGACATACTAGCATTAAAAAAATACTGACCACGTTGACATAACAAGGTAATGTTGAAGTATTTTTTCAAGGGTGGTTTTTTTGGGGGGTTTTTTTGTTTGTTTGTTTGTTTTTTAAAACATGTATATGATACATTGGAAAAAAAATGAATGCTTTGGCAACCAAAAGCTGGCATTAAAAGGCTACTTGGTTTTTTTTTCTTTGTTTTTAAGGAAAGCTTGAACCTTTTGATAGAAAAATGGGATATCGGTTTTATCAGTTTTTCTAGAAAGCGATTTAACTAGTTCTTGAGTAAATACCCTCTGCTTATAATGGAGTTCTCCCCGGTGGTTCCTTGCCCACCGGTCCCAGAACTAAGCAAATTCACCTTGCAAGGATGCAATTCTCTGCTTTCTTAAAACATGATAGAGCTGCTATCCGTTAATTTTTCAGTGAAGTACTGGATTTCCTGCTCTCTTCTGCTTTTTCAGGACAGGCTCCCTACTAGTGCTAAGTTCAAACTGCTAAGCAGAAAGCAGGGTTGGAAAAAACAGGAACAGGGCTGGAAAAACCCATTTCAAGGAATAGAAAACAGACTGTTTAATCAAATCAGAACAAGATTAAAATTGCTCCATTTGAAGTCCTGGAAAAACATAATTTAGTTCTAGGGTGAATGTCAATAAAAGCACTCTAATATGATTTCACACCTCATGTCAATGCATTACTATTCTTGCTGCAGGTAAGCTAGAAAGGGAAGTTTTTGCCATCACATACTGACAAATACTAACTCAGGTGAGTTGTGGGGGTGTGTTAGCCTTGGAAAAATAAAGCATCTAGAACCTGGAAACGGACATGTTCCCCAACAGTCACCCACACCAGGTCCGTTTGCTGTCCAAGCAGGTGAAAAGGCCTGTTTCCCGTAGTCAGAGCTGCATGCCTCCAGAGACCTTTGTTTGGTAGAAGCACGGGCTCTGTTTATGCAGGTGGGACAGGCGCATTTGCACTATTTCAGGAAGGAACTGGCACATTCATTAGTTGCTCTTTTGGGAGTTGCAGATGGCATCCCTCCAGCATAACATGGTTTTCAAGCACTGACATGAAAACCCTTGAGACAAAACATACATACAGCATAAGCCTAATATCAATAGCTCCACTTGGGCTGGCTCCAGCGTACCTCCTTCCAGGAACAGACACCAATCCCCATAGGGCACCACATCGGGCACAAAACTAGGTCACTATACCTTTGCAACGAAAGTAAAGGCATAGATATAGACACGCAGAAAAAAATCCCACCATGACAAAAAAGGTCATTATTTTTCATTTAGTAACAAATACTTTGCAGATGGTGCCGTCATCACCTGTGAAGAAATGGAGCAAACCCTTCTCGCTGTGGATAGCATGAACTGATCACCACTGTATGGTTAGAAAATTTGCTTTATCAAAACACACCACCTGCTCTGGCCCCATCTCTAACGCCATTTAAATTATGTGTCTATGCTGCAGGGCCATCAATAGAGCCGATGCACTGGGGAGATGAGAGATTTCTGGGATAGCATAGTTCTCATTTAAACACTAGATGCCTCGCTCACTACCGAGAGAAAAGCTGGGTCATTTGGCTGTTGTTTTAACTTAGTCTTTGTGTGAGAGGATTGCAAGAAATATACTCTATAAACTCAGCTTGACCTTAGATCTCGTAATACTCAAGGCACAACAGGTGTACTAAGGCTAGAAAGACAGACCAGAATTTTTGACTTTTCCAGATGCTAAACCAAACATTTTTAAAGAACTGCCTAGAATTAAAGTTGCAAGCTCTTGTGAGACTAAATCCCAGTACAACACTGGGACGAATGTTATTTAAGCTTGATTTCTTTTCTCCCTCCAGTTTCTCAATTCACCTCAGCGGTTTCTCAAGCTAACTCAGTAATTCAGGCGATACAAAGGATTTTTTGCTAGTGATTCATACAACTCAGAAGACTCACTAAAGCCATTTTAATGCTGCTGCTTTGATGCCAGGAGATGTGATCAGTTTAGACCAGATGATTTAAGCAATGCAGGGCTTGAAGGGGATCCCTGTTCCCCCTGCATAGCAACACACATGGGCATCAACCTGCCTTTCCATAGCTGTTATCCCAGACTTTAGGCACAGCAGAGTTGCCATCTCTAGTCCAGGATTTACAGCCAGCATTGGGGGCCAATGGGGGAGCACAAGTGGGAGGGAGAGCTATGCTCTCACTTCACTGTGTAAAAGCAGACAGGACTCAGTAATAAACCAGTGGTCCTAAACTTTGAGTTTTGGGGACTCCCCTCCCTTTCATCACTTGTTGTCTCCCTGATTTTCTCATGAGCTGTGGCCAAACACCCCTCCTTCTGCAAGCAACCGTTCAACTCCACTCACCCAATTAGTGCCTATCTTCACACCCCAATCAAACAAGCCACTCCTGTCTACCTCTTGCAGAAGAAGCCTGTTCTCCAAGATCCTTATGCAAGCAGCCACCATCCTCTAGTATCCACCCCAGAAAAGCAGGCTGTTGCCAAGGAAAGTGCCACAGAGTCCCGGGCGAGGCAGGCTGCAGCTGCCTGATCCAGAGGTTTAGCTGCTGCTGAAGGGAGATGCAAGGCAGAGTTACATCTGGCAGGATCTTGCAGATCCTGGCTGCTGCGTCCACTCTCATGCCTTTATCGGGGCATCAGCCTGATGCTTTTTACCGAGCTGTGGCAGGTTCCTGGCTGTTTCTACTGCACTGAGTGCTCAAGCAAAGCTTGCTCTCTCCTACAGGGAAAATGTSACAGACCCCCTGGAAGCATCCCACAGGCCAGGCTGCGGCCAGCCCCTGAAATCAGTGTGTCACCACTTAGGCTCCCTCAGCAGAGTTTGGAGGTAGCGATACAGTGCCTCCTACATAAAGGAGTGACCTCCACTACAAGTAGATCCGGTTCCCCTGTTCCTTTAGAAAGTATAAAACGCATGGGAAGTTCTGCTTGTTCAGAGTCTGGGGCGGGAAGGGAGAGCAGTTTTGCTTTGTAAAGGACATAGATTAGTTTACTTTGTGGGTAGGACCTAGCAATTGGAAAAGCGCGAGGCAGGTCTGACATTTTAATGTAATGGTACAGCTATTACTTATCTTCTTTAGTACATGCAGAGTTTAGGTAGCAAGAAAATTGGTCCCTGCCCAGACAAACCCCCTCAGACTACAGCAAATAGGGTTAGTGAGAACTGACTTGCAACATTCTCCAAAAACAATCTCCAAAGGAACAGCTTGTTTTCTTGGCAGAGATGGAAGAGGACAGAGACTGGATATCACATATAGGTCTAGGGTTGGTCTAGAAGTGGAAGGAAAAACTGAAGAAAAAAAAAATTAGATTCAACTCATTATGCAGCATAAATGAAGACACTTCATACAGACCTCTGGAAAAATAGGTAACAGAAGGCAGGCAACAAAAACACTCCTCATGGATAACAGCGTGGCTTATGCAGTCTTCAGAAATATGATCATGTGAATGAAATAAATTGTCCAATATGTTGGCAATTTACATGAAAAGCCTTGGATCAAGAAATATAGTTTAATGTCGCAATAGTGTAGAATATGTTGTCCTCCAGGCAAAACAAAAGCCAGAATAATTTTCTATGTTTCTACTTTAATTACTTCTTAGGAAAGAAATGGCCACATCAAACTAGGTCAAGATGACAAATCACAGTAAATAAAGCCTGCCATGTTGGTTCATCAAAATTAGGCTCTGCAACATGTTCTTGGTCTAATTGGGATTCCACAGTAACTGGTGAACCTGGCTRGGCAGCCCACGTTAACCCGTAGGAGCAGGGCACCAGGAACAGTTCATCACACTGAGATTTTGGAAGCTGCAGTGGTGCCTGCAGAACGAGTCAAGGGGAGAAGTAAAGTATTTCCACAGACCAAACTGAAGTGTCGTTAACACTGAACAAAAGTACAATAGTACTCTTGAGTAGTAAAGAGTGATTTCACAGCACTTGCAGATGAAAGACAACATGCCCCATAACACAGTATAAAATACCCCCAAATCTCCTACTTTACAAAGTGATTCAATGAAGAGCTATAAATAAGCAGGAGAAAGTCAGATGTTACAGTGAGACAAGCTGGTAACTTAACGACACATTAAGCTGATTTGGATAGTTAAGAATCAGTGACTATGTTCACATAGCAGTAAGATAAATAAGCAAATAAAAAAAATATATAAGCCTTTCCGTGGCTCTTGACAAGTAAAGGTAAACAGAGAGAAGATTTTTTTTATATACACTGATGAGATTATAAAAAAGTGACCAGATGTCTTCTATGCTTCATAATACCCCATGAACCCTTGAGACATCTGTAGAAAATGCTTTGAGGATATCATTTTGATATGCTGCCTTCTGCTTCCCTTCACTAATATTGTTTCCCTTAACAATGGACACAGAGATTGACTTCAAGCAGCTRTTCAACCCAGAGCAATCCGATTCTCTTCATTTTAACAGGATAAGGAGGCTACAATAAGTGTATTAACTTGAAGGCCCTAGAGGAATAGTTTCTTGCCTAAATAGTACTCGCACTGACAAACAGAATCAATACAAAATTAAAGATGTAGAACCTCTCCCTACCAGACCATGTTTGTATCTCCAGGTTAGTCGCACAGCATCTTCAGAAACTTACCTTTCAACCTTTTTTATGCTGAGTGGCAGAACTTAACCATGAACATAAGACAGTTTTTGCCTTATTTCATTTTATAATCCATATGAAGCTAGCAGTAAAGCTATGGATGATTTAAGGATTGGCTCAATGTGCCATTTCTGATCCACTTGAACCAATTGCTGATGAGCCACTGGAGCTAAGATCAGGAGTAATTGGACCACTCATTACTTGAACAAGGGCTGTGAAAACAGCTATTTGCATTGGTCTGCCCACTGATTATTTGCTGGTTGAATAAAGCTATTTTATTTTTAATTTAATTTCAGATTTCTACAAAAAGTTTTGGTTTTATTTTCCAAGGAAGCTAAAAGTATTGGAACAAAACATGTCCAATCTACAATTAAAAAAGCATATATAAAAGCATGTTTCGAAGTTAGAAAGGGACATACTCTAACTTTTTTTTTTTTTTTTTTTTTTTTTTTTTTTTTTTTTGAGTGACTGAAATAAAACAAGGTCTTACCGAACTTGCAAAATTTCCTGGTGGACTCACTTTTTTTTGGACAAAGTTCTGATGAAAGAATTTCATGTAGCTTTTCTTGGAGCCAAGTAATTCCTGTGGTACCCAGAGAGATAAATTCTTGTAATGACCCTCGTCTGAAGGCAGTATCAGATTGAGTAGGTCTGGCATCTTCTTATTTCCTTATGGTTGCTTATACAAATTAACCATAAACATACCCTTAATAATCACAAGGCATGCTTCTATCCCAAAACACTGCTAAGAGGAGATATGAAGTCGCCTAATCAAGTCAGAGAGATGGTCCACACCATGTTTTGTTTCGTACCTAGTTCTTTGTTCCAGCTCTGCCTCCTTCCAGAAAGATTTCCAGACCCGCTAGAGAGTCAGCAGCACTGGTTCCACTGAACCAAAATTAGTGTTGCTTGTTGGACTCTAAGGCAAGCTTCAGGGATTTTACTCCTCCAGCACAGTGGCCCAGGGGTCTGTAGAGGACTTCAGCAAGAGCCACCTCGCATCTCTGCTTACATCAACTTTTCAAAGACCCAAATAAGGAAAGGTGTTTAGCATTTCATGCATCAGACAGATGGGTGGGAGGAGTGGTACTTGGAATGTCAAATACTGTGAATGAGGCATTTGGGGATGGATTTAAAACATTATATAGTGAGCATGGTGTACTGACAAAATCATTGGAGCTAGGGAAGCTGGTTATGCTTTAACAGAGCAGCCAATTAGTTAAGATTTTATTCTGGTTTTGGCTCTAGGTTTGCCTCTGTAGCCTTTCACTAGACACCATTTCTACTAAAAGTCAGTCGTATTTATACCACGGTTGAAAAATGCATTGGCGAGTTGCTAAGACTAATTTTAAAAAGAACTGACAAAGTAAGTTTTAATGAAGAGACAGGAGACTAGAGAGCGAATATTATTTGGATGGATGTGGAGGAGTAAATCTGCACTTAACTCTCAAGAAGTCAAGATAACTTTGCAGCTAAGGATTAATACAAATTCTCCAATTAATTTTCTTTTCTGTATATGTCTGCATGGGGAGGGGAGAAACAGGAGATGGGAACAGGAGGACCTGTAAATAAGAGACAAACTGAAGACTGCTGTCATTCTGCATTGTTAGGGGGCTGTCTGAGATAATTTTATCTTCATTCTTTTGTCTTGCTCAGATTCAAATCAACAACCAGGGGATGAAGATAAGTCAAAATGCATATTCTGTGAATTGCCATAAATAAGAGTTGTACTTGGGACTTCGTGGACTACTATTTAGTTGTTCCCTCTTGTTTATTGTCTGGAGTACCATAATGCAGCTCTAGCTTTCATTAAGGTCTCTTAGAAGTCTGCCTTGAATGAAAGCTTCCTTGCTTATTTCATGCTTGTACATTGCTATTGGTTGTCACTCTCCAAACTCTCTGCTGATAACACACAACCATGAGCATCTTTTTTTTCCTTCCACATTTGCCAACAGATGCACAGTCCAAGTAGTTCTTCCCTAAAACTTTTATTTCTGAAAAATTATTTGAGTTACATCAGAGAATTCTTCAAGCCTGTGACACCAAATCTAGATGAAGACTCTACATCACTGACATCCACTCTGGGCATGCTGCTGTGTCATCACTGCCAGTGATGTATGGACCAAGGTGGAAAACACTGGAGTTACCAGATTTTTTTTTTTTTTTTTTTTTTTTTTTAAAAAAAACAGCTGATTATTTTGCCAGTGACCTCTGCATGACCTTGCACGAGCTGCTTTCTCTCTCTTTTACTTCCCTTCTAATTTTACTCAGGATTTATCATCTTTAGGGAAGGGACTGTCTGTGAATAGGCACAGTGCATACTACTGTGGATCTCTCATTTCAAAGCAGTAAGTACTGATACCAAATGATGACAAAGGTCTCAGAAATTAGAGAGGGAAGATGTCGTATGAGAGAGATTTAGCATTGCCTCCTGATTCATGAGAATTTTCCTCATGCTAGGTTTAGAGCGGGAACAACGCATACCCAACAGTACTTTTACAACCCATCTATGCACAACGCAGTATTTTATATTTATTCATGCTTCTGGTTTTACCCATGTTTAAACAATGAGTTTGTCTGTGGTGAAAAGTGTGTGTGTGTGGGGAATCCTTAGTACAGTGCAACAGTAAATCTCACAGCCCATGAGATGGAGGGAGCTATTTTCACTAGCAATGCTTTTTGAGACAGATGTGAAACTGTGGGATAAAATGGTGAGAGAGCACAGTGGTGCTCCTCCACACCCAGCCTCTCCCCTCTGTCGGTCACCTTCCTGCCCTCCAGAACAGCAGAACAAGCACAATGGTCTATTTATTTTTTTTAAAGTACAATTATTTCCCAGTAGAAGAAACAGTAAAGTGCAATAAAGTAATTAGGAGGAAAAACATACACATCCTTCCCACATAACTGCTAGGTAAGGACTCCTCCCGGCTGGACGCGAGGCAGCCCACATCGCATCATATGTGACTGATACCAGGAGGGTAGAGCAGAGCAGAGGGAGACACAGTGGGAGATTATTAATCTGCTAAGGTGAGCACAAAGAAATGAGGTTACCCCGGTATTCCTATTTCTGAGCCCTGCTCGGCTAGGGACACAATACAGTATGTGCCAAGTTCAACCACGGCCACATACAACAGGTAACAAACTGCGCAGGCAAAACACCTCTGGTCAGAAGCAGCCATGGACTGACAGAACAGAGAAACCAACCGGCCATGAAGAGAGCAGGGAAGGAAGGGAAGGGAGCTGTCCCGGTCCAAAATAAAGCCTTCACAGTCACTGCCGGCTGCTCAGCAGGACGGCGCGGCAGGCGGGGGAAGCCCTGCCCTGCCCTCACCCCGGGCCTCCGGCTCCACCCCGCGAAGCCAGACTCTAACCGGCAGTGACCGTAAGGAGGGGGGAAAAACAACTCAAGCAAACCCCAACCAGCCAACAACAAACCACCCCAAAGGGCGCAGACACACCCGACCAGAGGGAAGTGCAGCGCAGCTCCCCCGCTACCCCTTCCCTCAGCCCCCAGGTACCGAGCGGGCGGCTCCCCGAGCCCAGCCGGGCCTCCCCCCTTCCTGCACCCGCTCACGTTTTGTTGTCCGTACGGGGCAGCTTCATCGCTCCGTCTCAGGAAGACGAGGCTGGAGCAGCCGCGGCCCCGCAGTGCGCGCGGAGGCCTCCGGGCTGCGGCTCCTGGGGAGGAAGGTGAGGTGAGGTGAGGCGAGGCGAGGCGAGGCCAGGCAGACTCCCCGCCACGGCCTGAGGCGATCCCCCCTGCTCCCCGAGGCACAGCAGGCCTGCTCCCCTCGCTAGCCCCACATCACTGCCAGCAAACCCCGAGGTCCTCCCTGCTCACCCACCTCCACCTGCTCCCTAGGGGCAAAAACAACCCTATGCCTTCACCCTGTGAAGGATGAGAAATGCAGCTGCCATTTACCCAGAGAGCCCCAGGTGAGTGCCAGTTAGCAGAGAAGCAGCTGCAGGTGAGGGGATGAGCTCCAGGTGCCCGGCAGCCCTGAGGCCTTCCCCTCCCTCACTTCATGAGGATGGCGCACGGTGCTGTGTCCCCCTCCACCCTCCTGTCACAGTCACGGGTACCTCATGCAGGATGTGTTTTGGGGCAGTAGAGTTGTACTTGCAGCCATAATCCGGCCCCCTGAGCTCTGCAGCCCAGTCTGCCCCGAGGTGGGGATATGGCTGCCCCACAAAGGCACCTGCCCTGCTCCTCATGAGAGGGCTGGAGAGCCCAGGGCCCTGGGGCCATGTGCCTGGGCTGTGTCTGGCCCCACATCCCAGCCCCTGTCCCTTCGGGTCCACGCAGTGACAGCACTCGCCATGGCCTCTCCCTCCATGTGCAGGCCAGGTCCGGGTTTTGGAGGCAAAGCTTTTCCTTCCTGAACCCACGGGAAGTGCGTGGAAATGCCTGGCCTGAAACACGCACAACATTGGTGTCTTGAAAGGGGTGTGCACCTGTCCTTTGAGATACCTTTAATTTATAGAACATAATACTTCAAGAAGCCACGAAAATCAAAGTATACCTTTCATGAAGTATTCCAGGGGAGAAGGAAATTACTTGCCCTGAAATCTCTTCAGTACTGTGGGAGGGAAAACTTGTTTTGCTTTGTTCTGTTTTTTGATGTTAAGTGTATTTTGCTGTGATCTCTCTTAATTTCTTCAGTGTTTGCTTTTCTGTTGGCTCTTGTGTACACGTCTTCTTTTAACTGAATTGCTTCTCTGTTGCAGTTGTATTGTCTTTAGTAGCTATGAGAGAGGTCCAGCTTTGCAAGGAAGTTTCCGTGTAAGGTCCAAACCGGGCACCTGTGCGTTAGGGCCAGGCAACCTTTTTGGAGGGTGGGACAAAACCAGTCTGTGTTTCCTAATCTATGTTTGAGCCCCAAACTGTCATTAAAAAAACCTTTTTCTTCCACAGTTGACAGTCACTCAAATGAGAAGACCACAGGAGACCATTCCAAGGTAGGCCAAACTCTCTAAATGTGCTTTTTATATATAGCAGACTTAAACCGGATTCTTGTTAAGCATCAATAGGGTCTGTACACCTTCTCTATTTAAGTTCCTTTTAATTATTCCAGTCTTTATTGATGTTTTTGTGAGATTTTGTGTGAAAAGAGCTCAGCAAGCCTAGTCCTGGAAATCAGACAGTTTACTAGGTATTTTTCCACTATCATTTTTCACTCCTGTTTCTTCAGCTAACCTTTCTCTCCCCTGTATTTGTTCTTCACTTTGTCCAGTCCTTCTGCTATTGCTTACTGTCTTGGATATCTTCTTTCTCTCTCTCTCTGTTCATCATCTCCTATCTTCTTCTCTCAGAAGAAAGAAAACGCCACATGATGCAACTGTCCAGTAAGTTACTTCCAAATAAATTATTTCATTCCTATCTGGGAATAAATCAACTCAACAGTTGCTGGGGTTTTTGACCTCTTTACAGGGGTTATCTCTGCCTTTTGGTAGCAAACAAGAGGGTTTGTTGCTGAAGGAGCATAAGATAAACCAATAATATTTCGTTTTCATGTTGGCAATGATTCTTCATTAGTGCATCTGGAGAAAGATGAGAAGCAAGGTTAAAGGGGTTTGTGTACATGCATCTGCCTTAATATGGAAGTGCGCTTGGTCCAACTATCTGGCATTGGAATAACCCTCAGTATAAATTGCTTGAATTAAATATCTAAGTCAAATGTGGACACTTGCACATTGTAGGGCTGCTTAAAAAGGGAAATGTCTGAGGGAACCCATTAGGAGAGGAAGAGAAGCTGAAAGACTCTAAGGAAAGTTAAACCTCGCTAAAGAAAACCTGATAAAATAAATTCCCCCATCTTCTCCCCCGCTGCACACACAGATGTTTGCCAACCCCAGTGGAACATAACAGATTACAAAGGAATTTCTTCCAGAGGATGTCTTCAAAGGATGTGCACAGATGTATTTTAAAATAAATTGGGTGGGTATTGAATTCACATCATTTTACTATATATACTGCTCATTTCTTCCTTAGTGCATGACTCTTGGGGATCCTTCTCTCATTAGGTCCCAGACAGGAAAAAAACCACTTATTCATTAACTGGAGGACTGTGTAATCTGTTTTTTTCATTGATCAATTAGTCATCGTCCACAAAGGCCATAAGCTCCAACAGGCACCACTTTTCAGTTTCCCATGGATAAGCTCTCTTTGGTGAAAGCACAGTCATTTTCAAATGTTCTTTATACAATACAACATGGGTTAAAGAAAAACTTAAGCCTCCACCTCAGCTGATGAGTTAAGTGTACTCTCAACTCCCTCTGAGTGGAATAATAAATTTGTTCCTCTGTATAATTTGTACTGCAGTGAAGGTAAGAAGGAAAAGGCGAAGCCTAACACAGGACCAAACCCAATACTCAGTAGTCGTAAGAGAAAATATTTACCCTTCAATAACATAGACAAAGAATTCAATTCATATTTTTCTGAGTATCATGAATTTTCCTGACAGGTTGTGAATTTTCCTTCATATGTAATAATATAAGATGGCAATAACAGCAGTAGAATCTGAGAATGTTTTTGCATTGTAACTGTGACTATTCTCTGGTGTCAGAATATAACCTCCATTTTGCTCCATGAATGACATTTTACAACTTGCTGCTTAGTTTACTCAGTCCAAACCTATTTTTTTCCCTATCCAGGACAAACAAACGAATAAAGATGACTTTGGGCAGTTTGATTGCTTTCTTCTGTTATTATGATCTGCTACTCTTTCTCAATTTTTTTTTCCTTCTACTCCCCTCCAAGATAGTTAGAGAGGCTGAGGCTGGGGCAAAAAATATGTGGAATTTGGTGTTGATGAATTTAAGTGAGAGCTTGAAACTGGGGGGAAAAAACCCACCTCTTTTATTGTGTTGCTTAGTGGAAGGAATATTTCACCTGCCTTACACTCGCTGTGCATACACTCTAGGACCCTGCTTAAGAGCCTGGATGAAGACTGCTATCAAAAGTCAGTAGTGCTTTCCCTCCTGAATGACTTTGTTCATTTCTAGACCTCCCATTACGAAGGAAAAGAAAAGGTAGAGCAGATACCAAAGTTCAAAGACAGGTGCTAAATATTGATAAGAGACAGGAGGGAAACTCCTCTTAGTAGAGAACTGAAAAAAGATCTAGAGTGATTATTTTAATGAAAGGCTATTATAAAGATATAATGATTAGTAAATAGCATACAAAAGGTTAATGAGTATCTGCTGTTATTCTAACTCTGAATACAAGAATAAAAAAAAACTATTTTCTGGAGGACAGCTTGGATCTAGGAGCATGATTCAAAATGGCTAGGCAGTTCAATATGATAAATGGAAATGTAAATGTTTACAAACCAAAAGGTGTATCAAAACCAGGTTGGGGTCTCGCAATGGTTCAGGAGAAAGTTGTGAACTCTGAAGGAATGTGCACTGCACAGGGTGGTACAAGGATGTATGTTTATTTGGGGGACCCCAGATCCATTGTCAGTGCAAATTCAGAGCATAAAGTTAAATCCCGGAGGTAGATGAAATGTACCCAATGCAAGACTGATTCCATTATTCTGCTTTATGGGTTTGTGGTTTTTTTGTACTTCCCTCATATCCTTCGTCTTTTCTATTTTCTTTTCTGGGATAGGTTATTTTAGACTGAGATGGGCCACCAGTCCACTCAGGAATTGTAATGCTTAACTCTTCTCTCATGGGACAAGCTGATAACTCTGAGTAATGCTTTTTTTTTTTTTCTTTTTTAGCTCTTCATTTTTTCGCATCTCTTTAATTATGATTCCTTCCATTTACTGATTTGTTTTCTTTCTAAACTTTGTGCTTATTGATTTTTGAAGATAACCATTACAGACATGTACTCATTTCCATTTACCATGAACTTGTTTGGGAGTTCTCAAAAGAACATTTGCCCAAGTAATGAGGACTGACAGTTCACTGACCTTTGCTCATGTGACAACACAAAGTACCGTCTTACACCATCATTAAAGTGAAGCACCTTAAAGTCATTTATTAAATCACTGCCTTGCTTTGTTCTCAATAAGCAATGAATTAAGCCTTCTTATATCTAACCCAGAGTCTGTAACCCGGCCACTATTAAGTTTTCTGCAGCCTCATGTCCCAGTCTGGCTCCCCAGAAATGCTAGCAGAAATATTCTTTCTTTATTTTTCCCTAGAGCCAGTCCTAGATATGTTGGGGACTACAAGCTTAGGTATCCACAGGTGAGTGTCCATTGTAGCTGGCCGGTATGAAATGTTCCACAGTGGTTTGCTCTTTTAGCTGTTTAAATCATGGGCACAAGTTATTTCTGGGTCCTTTTTCAGGAGAACAAAACATAACATGGCAACAGCAAGCACTACTGTCTCTTCTCTTATACTCTGTGAGAATCCACAGCCCTCTACTGTCCAAGGAGCAAGAGATGTGCCCAGAAATGTATACCAAGGAATTGCCTAAGCAATGGGAGGCGGACGTGTGTCTTAAGCTCTTTCACTGGAAGACAGATCCCTGTTTTTTTAGCGGCAAGGAAATATGTTTGAATCCCTTTTGAATTTGCTGTGTGAACCATCCCTTTGGAGTCTGTTAGATGAACCAGCTTTTCTCATAAAACCTTTAAGGACCTGAAGAAACTTGCTAATACATACAGGTGTTTCTGCACAGCTAGGTGTCTATATATGGAAAGAGAAGTAGATAACAGTGCAAGATTCCTGCTGATCTGTCCATTTGCAAGACAAGCCTCATTTCTGGGGCAGAGCTGAGCACTGAGTAATCGGAGGGCTGGAGACAGCTCCTGGCTGCCAGCGTGGAAGAAGGGCAAAGGGAGAATGACCCTATAGCTGTGCCCTGCATCATACTGGGGCCACCTTTTACTCCGGTATTAGTAAAATAGTTTTGGGGATCTCAGTTTTGGACGTAGCTGTTTACTGGGACAAAGCAGGTGGCACTCTGATAGTTAGGATTTTCAGTCAATATAGGTTTGAATCTTGCTATTGTTGCATGTGCTGCTACATCTTTCTGTCCGAATGAAGCACATTCCTAGGTTCTGCTTTGCCCAAGGATAGTGATCGGGAGTTAGAAGGCAGCATCAAGCAGGAGGAGTCATATTCATCTTAGCTCATTTTGCTCTGTGCAAATATCAGTCTTGTGTTTTCGACTTTCTGTTCAGACAAAATAAGCTGCTACTCTTAGTTACTTGCATATCCGTGGGTATGAACATAATCTTGTGAGTAACATTAGAAAGTCAGTATTTACCAGTGCATTTACTTCCGAGAATTCCTGTTCTGCCTGTAAGAAAAGGTCAGGGTAGTTACCACTGTGTTGTAAGTTAGCACATGCTGATGTTCTTAATTTGTGTTGATTTTTTTTTTCAGATTTCACCCATGGTAAATATAATTTCTTATTTGCAAGGATTAAAAATTAAGGCTCTGGGAGGTTAATGAACTTGTTTGTTCACACTGTGCTAATAGATTACATACCAGAGTAGGAGCCAAAAACATGAATTCTGATTGTGGTTCTGACATGCACTTGCAATGTAAGAGCACCATTCCCTGAGGTTCATTTTCCCAGACAGACAATGAACTATGGGTCTCTTCATCTGAGGTTAATTGGAGTCTCTGTACCTTTCCTTAAATTAAAGAAATGCCCTGAGGAAATTGATGCACTAAATGTGTCTCAAGAACTTTACATCCAATTTAAGGTGGAACTGAGAAAGGTGGCGACCACAAACTGAATGCATCAGAGAAGCACAGCAGTGCATACCAGGTGTGTGGGTAACATGGATGCTTTCCAGGGAAAAGCAAAACCACTGCCACTCTTAGCAGTTTCTAATTCCTGAAAGATCTGAGGAAATCCACATTTTAGACCCAATAGGACTAGGATACTTTCTAGTTCTGCAGACCAAGTTACTCTGTAATGAAAAATATTGATTTTGCAGCTAGAAAAGTCTGCTCACCTCTGGCTGAGAAAACAGAGGGCAGACACCATAACAGTTTGCGCAATACAATAAAGGGAGCAGACTCCTGCTGCCCCAGCACTTGCCTGAGTCAACAAATAATGGGTCATATGAAAAAAGGCCTTTTTTTGAAAGGATAGCTCTGAAACTGAAGGGTTGTTTCAGGCCTAATTCATCCCTTTTTGCTCCTGGGTGGAGGAAGATGAGCGTAAACTTCTCTCCCTTCCTTCACGTGGGCTACCTAGGGAGCATCTGTAACACCTGCGTGTACCTTGAAAAAGGGAATGGCACTGTGAACCCTGGGGGAAAACATGGATCCCCACGGCTGAGAGGCATACTGCACCCTCCCCGCCCTCCTGGGGATAAGAGTGAATAATGCCTGTGGAATGATGGGAGGCAACCCCATAAGGAATGAGCTTTCTGTCTTCTCTGGGGGTTTTCAAGTTCTAGGTGTTACCTTGGATGAGTGACTGCGGAGCCAAAAGTCCATAAGTAAATACTGAGTAGCCACTGTGAGTGAATAGGGCTCACACATCTGGTGTAATCTCCTCCCACTTGCTCTAGCAAATTCCTTTCATCCATATGTTGTTTTCTTGAAAACATGCAAGATGGGAAAGTAGTAATCTGTGGTTGTAGGACATAAATCTATAGGTGTAGGACATGGGTTTCTGTTGCTTTGGGAATTCCTTCTTTCTTCTAAAGTTAACTCTGAATCTCCTTGAGGACATAATAAATGCAAATAAAACCTGTCTTTTTCTTATACAAGCAGGAGTATTTTCAGTCTGCTGTTTTAGGATGGTGGTAGTTAATGTTGGGTTCCTGAGTTAATAATGATTTCACAAGTGTTCTTTCCAAAAAAAGACTGTTTATTTTCAGATGTAAAGCTGAAGTGTAGGAGGACTTCCTACACTAAAGTCACACTGCCTCTCTCAGTATCATAAGGCAAGCCATCATTCCGATAAGTTGGTGGTTGTATTTGGAGTTGCACCATATTGGAATCCCTGGGACAAACTAGGCTAAATCCACTCTTTTTTCCAGGGTTTGGGTATGACAAATTCTAGACATGTTTCAGAGCCAAACTGACATATTGCTTAAACCAAAACCAAACAACCAACAACAAAAAAAAAAACCACAAGGAAAGATTTGGATTTCTGATGGGAGAAGCATCAAATGGATCATATACAGTTGCAACCACTTCTGTCATTAGGCTAGCAGAAGGGCTAGTTACTCCGTGCAATTAAAGATCTTCAGTCAAAGATATGAACTCCAGCACCACTATTAAGAAACATCTTTGAGGCATCTCATCAGATCTGATGTATTCTGTGTATTTTTGGAAAATAAGTACTGAATCAGGTGAGAGGCAAAGCTTTTAAATAACCCTACAAATTTGAACTGTCAAAGAAGCACTTCTTAAAACATCTTTGGGAAAAGAAACAACATCCTTTGAAGTGGAGGCAGGTTGGATTTCAGAATGAAGCAGCTTCACAGATTTAGACACCTGCTTAATTAGGGGATGAACGTGAAATCCTTAAACTTAAAAGGCTTTTATGAGGCAGCACTTCAGAGAACAAGCATTCCTCTAGCATCGGCAGAGAAGAGCTGTTGGCTATTATCTTTGGAGCTGGGTCAAAACCGAATATATTAGCAAAAAGCACTCTCCATAGATGGTGAGATGAGCTGTATGTAATTCCCAGACCTCAAATAGGAAGCATTTTGAAAGAATCAAGGAAAGCTGGAATCATGKATGCTTTAGGAGGCAACACTCAAATCATCATGCAATCAGAAAACAAAATGAGTAAGAAAAAAATAGGTAGGTAGATAGCAGGTACACAGTCATTTAAACACAATAAAGGAACATTTTGTTCACAATACTATTGTGATTCAGTGGTCTGTCCTATAGATTTCATTCAACCCATTCAGGAATACTACAAGAGGAGCTCCTAAATACTACCAAAACAGGAAATAAAAGAGATAAAACAGCTAACGTCTTTCCCACCAACTTCTAAGCAGGAAAAAAACAGCTGTTTTGACAGAGCAGTGAAGAAAAGCTCATGAAAAGTAGCTTTAACAAATGCTTGTAAGAGCAAAGGTCTCTGCTGTGTCACTTTAGGAAATGGTAGAGGCACAACCACAATAATCAGCATCTGACAGAAAAATACTGGATTAGGGTTTTTTCCCCTCTAAAGAAGAGAAACTGCAAAGTTCATAACTGACAAGTGATGAAAACACTAAGCTAACAGCAGGGAGTTTCCTTTTTCTAGTACACTGGCCTATATGAAGACAGAAAAGTAATGTGATCCTAATCAAAACCAAGGGCAAGGCTTTTAATATGGTACACAGTTATTGCAAGACCTTGGTCAATGGAGAACTCAGATCTGATTGTTTAGGTGGGAATGGAAGTTTGATGAAAAAGTCCTAGTTGTGTAGAGCTATGCTGGCATTTACCCAGGAGACTGCTGCAAGTAATGTGTCTCTTCAATAATATTAAGAGCTCCCAGAAGAGCAGGTAGGCACCTTTACATCTCAGTGTATTTATTGCAAGAAAGAAAAGAAGAGCAAGAAAGTAGTTATGTGCTGAAGAAACAGACCTTTCTTTGCCAGACTATGACCAAAATATTAAGAGTTCCTCAGTAGTTCTCAAGGTCTGCATCCTTTATTCAAAGCATCATCTGAACAGATTAAAATATTTTTATTTAAGATTTTATCAGCTTTGTAACTTACAACAAAGATGATGAAAAATATTCAGAAAAAAATACAAAAATTCTAATAGACAACAACAATTTCCTGCTGTGGATTATTTATTTTTATTCCCATTCATAGCTCACTGTCCTTTACAAAACACGCTGCTTGCTTTAACTTTTCAAAGTAGCCTTGTTCTTCTTTTAAAACATTGTTTTCAGACTGCTTTTTTAAATTGCCTTTATCATATTCAATGCTGAAAACAAACTGAAGAAAATTGACAAATTTATTCAATAAAAATATAAGCAGATTTACTGCAAATAAAACACGTGCTTGGGAAATAGAAATAATTATTAGAGCTTGAATACAGCTTAGGGCAAAACCAATCTATTTTGGAACTTAAAATACCCATGATGCAACTAATGTAAAATACAAATGTAAGCGGCCTATTAATTCCTGTAAAATAAAATGAACTAAAAAAGACTAGGAGGCCATAAACTAATTATTTAAAAAGCTAAATGACAAAGCACATATTTTACTAGAATTTCTACCCCAGTGTACTGTAAACATTCATACTGTATTAGTTCTGATATCAAAGTACAGTAAGTGGTTATATTATGCAACATTTTGTGTACTGGCTTCCATTTTTATTCTAATACTGCCCCATATAATAAGTGGGATACAATAAACATTTTATATAGTATTGCTGCTACATTAGTCTGCTCCCATATGCAACTGCAGTGTTTTGGGAGTAGGTTTGAACTCTGTTGTTCATCCCTAATGCAAAAGCTCAAATATTTCAGTTAAATTCATTTTCTCATTTTTCAATGAGACCACCACCAAATGTCTTATTGCTTTCTTCACTGCTTTGTGGACTTGCCTACAACTTTTGCCTGTAAATGATTTGTCATCTTTGAGCCATAAACTGTAGCTTTTCTCAAGCCCCAAAAAAGAGCCAAAGGGTGGACATCCTCTTTCATGACAAGCAGACACTCTGACACTGTTACCACTACATGCACCAAGAACAACCCCACTCAGGGGAATCTATGTCTTTGTGAGGCCCAACATCCTGTTTGGTTTCCTTCCAAGTTGGATGTTTAGCATAACATAAAATAAAAATAAAGAGCCTTCTTTTTGTTTCTGCTTAGGAGGAAATTTAATTTCTTCTCCATAGAAGAACATCAGGCTACAGGAACTCACAAATTTGTCACTGCTAATCTGGAAACTCACAGGTAATTTTATCTGAAACTGAATGCGAAGACACACAAGCTTCAGCTGAAGCAGAATATGGCTGCTTGCCTTCTCTGCTGCTTAAGCTTCTCTGAAAACATCAAAGCCGCGATCAGTTCTCTCCACTGAGTCTCAATTAGTTTCTGAGGCCAGTTTAAGACCTGGATCCCACATTTTAACATGAAACAAAAAAATCAAACTTGATCTGCCTCAAGGCCTGATCTGTATCAGCAAACCTTCTCTGAGAAAGATTTTCTACCCTAGGAGATACTCACAGTATGAATATCTCCTTGTAGCCCCAAATCATACCAGCTGCTTCTGGAAAAGGCCCCTGCCGTGCCCCTGGAAAGGGAAGATGCCAGAAGACTTATGGCATCCCACATGTTACAGATTTTCATTTCAGGCATGAAGATACTATCTGATCAGTGGCCCAAGCAATATAAAACTGTTATGCAAATTCTGTAATCACTGCAGTTACTCTTGATTTTCTGCACCTGCAAAAAGATGCGAAGGAACTCACATTCTTGGGCTAGATACTATGCTAGGGTAAATTTACATAGTTAAACTGAAATCAAAGGAGCTGTACTGATTTATAGGAGCTGAGGGTCTCCTGCAACATTTCATACCCACAGAAAAGTCTCAAGCCCTTTTTTGATTTCCCAATTTCGTATGTGTGGAGGTTGTAAATATTTGATATTGGCATTCCTAGTCTCTGCTTTTGATAGTGTCCAATTAGTAAAACTTCCTAACTGTATATGCATATACAGAAATGTGAAAGTTACACTAGGATCTATATTCTTGATGTCTTATTGCTTTCCTTTTTCATTATTGAATAAACCAGGCTACAAATCTGGGATACTGTACTTAATTACGGGAAAGAGATATCTGACTATTTCCATTTTAACTACATTAAAAATGTCAGTACCTATTCTAGGTATAGTAGCCTAAAAGCCTAGCCTAGCTTGTAAACCTAGAAGACATATGAAAACATGTTTTCGTATTGCCCTGAAAAGTAATTTTTACAACTGTGTGTTTGGAAGGAGTTCACAAAACTAGCAACGCATTTATTTTTCAAATGAAATGTCCATAACCTGTAGAATAATTCAAACAGGTGCTAATTAGGTGTACAGAAAGGCCACTGAGAATAATTTATATATCCCCCTGCAACAGAAAAAAACCAAATAAATGTTAATTGCTTATATTATGCAACAAATGATTTTTAGAATGGCACTAAATTAGCTGCAAATATTATAATTACAAAGTACTGGGTAATTTACTAAAGATTAATTGAAATGATTAAGTGCAAACTGCATAATTTTGCAAGGTAGTATTAATGCTTTCTGCACAGAAATGAAAAAAAAAACCCCGTGGTTGTTACTGGCTATTTAATAAAGTATTTTTGCACCTCATGAAAGCATCAGTGGCCTCTCTTTTATGTGCCCTTCTCTTGAAAGGGTATTACATGATTTTTATGGGGGGAAATCATTGTGGTGTTGATAATAACCGGAACGTCTAAACCAGTCTATTTTAAGGACTAAGTCTGGTCTCAATGACATGGGAGCACCACAAAAATACTGCTTCACGGTCTGTGTCCAGCATCCTTTTCTGAAATCTGCAGGAACTGTAGCTATTTACTGAGTAAGAACTTAAGCAATTGCACATGCAATTTGAATGCATTCCTCATAACCAGCAAAAGGAGGCCCACTTTAAGCAAAACACTTGGAAATATCACTACGCAGCAATAGTTTTAATTCACTTTCCTGAATTCAGTGCACCAGCCTCCTGCATGCAGGCTTCATATGGTGCTGTATGGAGGTGGAAGGGGTTGGTGACAAATCTGGAGAGGGGAGAGGGACTTGAAAAATTGTTCTAGTCCAGGAGGGATTTCTTACCTAGGGGTATTCTCTATTTTAAATGCAGGATACTTTTCTGAGTTTATTATCTCTCTATTACAATCTCTTGGCCAGTATTTATTTTTTGGTGCTTAATATTTAATGCAATTCAAATGTGGTTATTTGGAGAGTGACAGTGGAAACCAGAAGAGAATTCAGTATTGGGAATAATTCTGGACTTCTGAGGCAATGGGAAGAAGACATTATTATGTTCTTTTTGACTAATGCATGTCACAGCTATAATGACATTGACTGTAAGATGTTTCACTTCTCATTAACACAGGTGCCATATGCCATTACAAGAAGCACTGTGAGTAGTGAAATGCTATAAATGAAAATAAATGCCTCGAGCTTTTGGCTAGTTGTAACATTAAGCACTTATGATGCTGTGATGCTCAATATGCAGGATACATTTTAGGGAATGTCTCCTGTTTCTGCAGACCTAAATTTACCCATGTGCAGAGACATGACGAAAGCACGTGTATCAATTAATTCCCACTTAAAAAATGGGTAGACTCTTTATCGATTTACAATACAAGGCTGGAATCCCCTTGATACCATGCTAGTTATGAAATTTTCACTGTAATTTCAGGTAAACCTTAAAATCTGTTTAATGTGAAGAGTCCAATTCAGGAACATAGGGACTTTCTGGATTTTTGTCCTACACAGTATGTCACTTTAATGTGTGCTTCAGCTCCTTTCACTTGAAGAGATCTTGCTTAAACCTAAACATGTGCAATATTGAGTAAGAATGGCTCAGCAGATCTGGGCAAAAAGGCTCATCTAACATTAAAATGAAGTCTGCACACAACATCCATTAGGACAACATTGAGAAGACCCATACAGGATTAGAGAGTCAAATTTAAAATTATGATAGACGTTGCAGTCTTGGTAACAAAAGGAAACAGGGATATATTAAATACAGATCTGATTTAAGAGATCAAAGAGATGTGAATGTCATAGCCAGATACCCATACACAGAGCCTCTGAAGTCAATGCAGCTGGACATTATTTGTGTTGCCCTTATCAAGCTCTGACAGATATTTGTACCTCAAAAGGTTCATTACTGAGTGAGAGATCAGAATCACAATTCCTTATGCAATGACAAAGTACCTGGCGCACTAGAAGACAGGGCATAACACTGGCAATATGCAAGCCAGAAAAAAAGTGCAAGGTTGAAAATGAGAGACCAGATTCTGTAGAACATCTAAATTGCAAAGAAAGTGCAATTCATAGTAGGTGTCTGTGAAGTTGCCCGAGAATGCAGTCTCTAGATTCTCTGCTGCTCTGTGCCTGGCCAGTCTCCATGCGTTGATTTGGAGAGGTGTAAAAGCCACTTGAAAATTAGCTGAGAACACTTGGCTCAGGGCCTCAGACAAGACAGCTGGAGGTTGCCATGTACTGGCACGTTGCAGCCACACATGCTTTTGTCCACCCATGTTCACTGTTCTCCCTGATGCTTTCATAGCCAGGAAGGGGACTAGTGACACCTGAACCTCTTGAACCTCTTACATGAACCTGGTGTAACATGGAGCTCAAATAGCAGTGAAACAGTAAGAACTGACTGTATGCCCATGGCAATTTTGTCTTATTTGGTAAGAAGCCTGCATCACTATCAAGAGAAAATCATAGATTGATTTTACTCAAAAATGTATGACAGCAGTTGCTTTCCAACGCTGGCATTCACAAATACTGGCATAGCAAAATATTAAAAGAAAGTCATAGCAAAACAATAAACATTCAAAAAGCAGTGGCTAAATACAATTCATAACTGTTAGGCAAAGCTACAGCAATGCTCTTAGACTGGTGCCTTATTTTACACTGAGATTACATAGACAAGTTCAAAAGTATTTTGAATTTAGACCTTTGTAATTACATCATAATTACAGTGTCCTGGATAACAAAATAAGATTTTGTAAAATAGGTATCTTACTCATCTGARAAGAAATACTTCCTTTATCTGACACAGCCAGTTGTTTTTGCCTTTGCTGGTATAGATTTGTTGTTTGATGGAAAATACTCTTTTTTTAATATGTAAATGCAGCTGATCCTGAGGGGAAAAAAAAATCATACACCATCAGTAAAAATATTGCCTTTTAAAGCTGCACCATTTCTGATGCACATTATGAACATATTTCATGCTGGTTTGACTAGTACTCTTCTTACAGTGTCAAAGTATATTAGTGTGAAATGTATGAATAGGTGTGGAGTCCTCTGCAGTCTCTTCCCTCCTTCCATAACAATTTGTGTCTATTAACATATTGGTTGAATCCAATGAAATGAGTTGATGAATCTATCTCACCCTGCAGTTTGAACTTGTTCTAGTTTTGTTACAGAAACTTTAAAAAGGGTTGTCTTGTTTAGCTTGAGAGATGAATGCTACATCATACAAATATTTGCCAACCAAACCCAAAATTCAAACACTTGCTTTTTCAGAGGTTTTTGTTTAGCAAGATTATGACATTTAGCAACAACAAATAATCCTCTGGGTAAGTTATTCCATGCATGCCTACTGCAGGACTTCTGCAACTTCCTCTGCTGCAGCTGAATACGCTAGCTGGATCACTGCTCTGAGCCAAAAGCACAAAACCTTTTACAAGAAAAGACCTGAAAAACACATAAGTCTAGGTATTCAAGTTCCCTCCCTGCAGCTGAAATCTGGTGGCATGAGGGCCCAGCCCTGAAACCCTAGCTCTATCCATAAGAATCCTGATGGAGACTTAAGTGTGCAGATGTGGATACATTTGCCTGAATGATGACTGAGCATTTTAAGTGTGAGAAAACTAAATTAGGGGTCAAGTTCACAAGCAACAGATATGAATCACTTCAGTGAAGCCACAGTGACTGGTATTATGTGAGGAGCTGGTGGTAAGTGTTAGCACGTGATGTACATTTCTGTGTGTGCACAGAGACCAACCTAACAGCAGCCATCACAACTGATCCTTCAAGACTGCAGGGAATTATGGTGTCCTTTCACTGTACAAATGACATGACTTGCACACCTCCTCAGGTAAAAGTGCGCTTTTCCAAAGGACACTGAAAATAAATACAAGAAGCGGCATTTTTAATTATGGTTCAATAGACTGGTGCAGCTCACAAACCCTGGAAAACACAGGAGAGCCATTTTAGTAATTTTGGGAAAACTGATTTTCACTGATATGACTGGAAAGCACTACTTAGGGATATTAATATCCTTACCATTTTGAAAAATTAGAATTCAAATATAAAATATTTCATGTTAGTATAAGTATCTTTTCCATTTTATCTCGTTTCAACATTAAAATTGAATTATCTTTTAGAAAACTTAGCTGCTACCACTTCAGAGACACTGCCTTTGCAGCTGGGTGTGTCGATGGTTCTGATTATACCTTTGTGTCTGTAAATATGAGCTAAGAGCCCAAATTAAAAATGAAACTCAAGCCCCACCTTTGCAAACATAATCAGACATGGTCACTAATACTATCTGAAAACATACAAGTGTAGTGAGTCTTTGTTCACTTATTGTATGCTTGTGCTGTATTATTGCCACTTTCTATATAATGACATCCAGTAGTAACACTGGCACATGGCACCTTCTTTGAGTCAGGCTGTCTTTTATAATCAAAGTTGCCAATAAAATGCCTGAAGTTGATTAGTAAGATACAGGGTTCTTCTTTTGAGTTATGTCAGTGGCTGTGTAGCTCTAAATATCAAAGAGATGTTTTACAAAACACCAAAGGCAAGTGTTTTACATTAAATCTTATAAAACTGTACATAATAATAGTCTACAACATGAAAACAGCCATTAAACTGTTGTAATAGTTATGAAATGTAGTAAATATAACAATTCTAATGTTTCATATATTTATCATACTAATCACTGTATTCATACAGTTGTGTTTGTGTATATATATTCAATGGCACTGTAAACAGCTGTTGGAAAACACACATTAACTCTTAACCCATTAGAAGTTATTATAGTGCTTTTTCATCCAAAAAGTTAAAATGCATCAATGTATCATTGATTAAAAAAAAAATAGCCTTGTAATATAATGCACATTTTGACATTTTCTAGGGTAGCAATCAAGATGAGGCATAACAGAGAATGTTCTAGATTTCAGATTGTTTTACATTTACACCTACCATGATACAAAATTTTAAACATTAAATGTAATTAAATAATACACAGTTTATGAAACAGAGTTGATTTCAGTGATCCACAATGCACAAAATCTAGTTAGTGTCTAATGGGAGTTCCCAATAATTTGTATTTCTGGGACCTTTATGGAAAATTTAAGTCAGTTTCTCTTTAACATCACGTAGGCAAAGTAAGTTTGAACTGAATTATCTTTTTTTCTCTGTACAAAGCTGCATTCAACTGGATAAAACATTATTATGTTTATTTATGTTTCCCATTGCTGGACATTCATCCCATAAGCCTTAAGCATATGCTTAAGCATCTGGTAATGGCATTTTGTGGTGCAGGGAAACTCACTATCTATATCCCTCAGTAAACAAAGTGGTTCTAATTTTTTCCATAGTTAAGGCAACTATACTGATATATTAGACACACCATATGCTTTTATGTTGCTTCCTACAATCTAAACAGTAAGAGTGAAAAGAAGTTTGAAACATGCTTTGATCTTCTTGACCACTTGGGAATTTCATCAAGCTGGTAGAGAGTACTTCACTTTAACATGGTTTACAACTGTAGACATAACTTGTCAGCTGTTCACTAGAAAAATAAAGTATGTATTGGCTTGAATTTGAAGGCTGACCATTCATATAATTTATCAGAAAAATTAAACAAACAAAACCAACCAGTCAGATTCCAGCGAACAAAATTGAGAAAAACAGTAACACACACAYGTACACAATTTCTGTGTTTTCAATTATTTCTACCCCATAACTTAAGCTACTCAGACCCTTGTCATCATTCCGTCTGTATCTTGGGTAGGCTTTGTCAAAGGCTATCTTCAGAAATTGTAAGTGATGACACTTGGTATCTGCCAACTCCAGCATATTGTTTAATATTTATTCTAACATATCACATAAACTAGAGAGCCATTTAAATTTGTTTTCTGTTGGGTAAGGCTGTAGGTATAAATGACAGTGAACAGAAACGCTTGCGCAGTGGCTGCAAGGCAATACAGCTACAGTGGACAATGCCACAGAACTGCTAGTGCTGTTAAAATAACAAGTGAGGAACTTGGTGCTGTATTGCTCCCATTTCCAGTTACACTGTGTTTAGAGGATGACTTGACAGTGCTTGTGGTGGTTGTGGTGTCAATCTTTTTCACAGTTGGTTTTGGTTCGTTTCTGTTTTCTGGATGGGTTTTCTTGTCCTCGAGTATATCTGAAAACATGAAAGTAAACGTAAGATTAATCACACATCTTTTAAATAGTCGCTTTAAATTCTGTCTGTTGTGGGAACATGTTGTAAACTAGTCTGAATAACTGAACTATGTATGGAAAGTGATGGGGCACTTGTATTAATATTTTAGTTGGACCCAGTGTGGCCACTGGGTCCTCAGCACACACTGTTTTGCTCAACAACTTCTCTGACTGGCCTGCTTTACTCGTCTACTCATAGACACAGCCTGAGCAGAATAATAGGTATTCTGCATTGCAGTGGCTGGTCTCAGACACAAAAAGTACCTTCAGTTTCACCTGGGATGGAAACTGGCTTATGCTTTAAAACATGATGTTAGGATTGAGTGGTTTTGTAACATGCCCCAATAAAACACCCGTCAAGTTGTTGAGTTGCTGCAGGAGGAGACCGGAGGGCATACTGACAATGTAACAGTCAACCCCCCGGCTTCTTTCTGCTTTGCCACTACCCTTAACTTTAAAGCAACATTCAACCCTTGATATGGTAAGACAACCTGGCAAGAAAGATTGCTGACATGAGGAAGTATGTAGGTGTCTCATATGCCTTGTTCATCAACATGGGCAAAAAAGCGGCTACAAAGAGAAAATGCTTCAAGTTTTGTTTCATTGTTTTTCCTAGTGAGTACAAAGATTTTTTGTTTTTAAAGTATGGAACAATATCACTGGGGCTTTTTTCTCCCTCCAGATGCCTTTTGGGGCAATTCCGGGCATCTTTCATATGAAGGACTAGATTCATAAGAAAGTAGTAGTAGTAGTCCTTTATTGCAAAAACATGGATTTTTTAAAATGAGAAAATGACTGATAAGGGTCTCCAGATATTTTGACATTCCCGAGCTATTTGCAAGTATTACTGAGATCATATTGCCCTTGAACCCTCTCATTGGCATTGGGGGGAGGGGGGGCGAGGAAATCAGTATTTCATCTGATGATGGGATGATGATTTTACAGTCAATCTGTAAAAGCATACCCGAGTGCCTGGCAAAAAACAAATTCCTACCTGGAAGAATTTATAAATTAACAATAATTGTTCAGGTCCAAGCTTGAAGGATTTGTGATACTAATGAATGCAGTGCACATACACAAGAAAGTGAAAGGCATAGATTTGTAATGCAGATTAAACAACAGTCCAATCTTAAAATAAAAACTCTGAATCACAGAAGCAAGTTCCTGGCAGAAACTGGAAAGATGGAAAGTATTCCAGAAATGTAAATGCAATGTGAGATCATTGTCTGCATGTCAGTAGTTCTGAACAACCATCAATAAACTCACTTGATAATAAAAATGAACTATTGTATTGGGAAAGCACACATTGTTCTTTTGCCAGTATAAACTGTAAAAGAAATGCAATTAATTCCTCCATTTTATCATAATATCAACATTAATCCCAGAGGAACCTGTGATTCCTAGGCCTGATTCAAGGGTGACTGCAGAGAAGGGACACTGGCTGGCAAGGTATACAGTGGGAAAAGGATAGTCTGACACCGTGCTCAAAATTCATTATGGCAAAATGTGGACATAGCTCCTCTTCAATTCCAACTTGCAATGGAGCTAAGAGAAAGGAGGGGGAGAAGAAGCATGCTCTAAATGTTTAGAAAATGTCAGTATTCTSAGGACACTTGAAGAAAAATGGACAACCTTCAGACTGTCATTAAAGTAAATTAAGAATAAATCATGGAAATAGGTGTGTTCTGACACTGCCTAGACTCCTTTCCATCACTGTCATTCTCCTTTTCGACTGCGGTAAAGGCACTATTTCTCTGCTGCCTCTTATATCATCCCAGCCTGCTGACTGCAGTTCTCTGGGGCCAGCTGATTAAATTAAGACCTCACTCAGGTAAATGTATTCCCCTCTTTCAGTTGGCCATGTCCAGCATTGTAACTTGATTGGCCTCTATAAATCGGGCAGATTGAAATGTATTAATTCGTTTATTTTCTTAATATTGACTTAACCAAAAATCTAAGGTAAGATTTAATGCTATCAGAGAGGCTGTTGGTTTTTAAAAGCTTTCCTCTCAGTGACTGCTTAATGCACTACATAACAAGCGTTAAATAATACATTAGAAATTTCTGCCTTTATCCTTTCCATGGGAAGGACTACATTCTGAATTCTCTCTCTGTCTTTACAGCAGAGTATCTTCTGATGCTATTCATGGCCAATTCTAATTTGGGATTTAATTGTGCAAAACCGGCATTTTATTTAAAATGCTCTGTTTTCTCTCTTATTAAAAATAAATAAAAATAGCTTCAGTCCTAATTCTGTTCAAGATCTTTTTCAATCCTATATTTAGTTTTTAAGGCACAAATTTCAGCAGTATAAAGATTTCATGTTTTATTCCAGTTTCCTTAGAGTTCCTGTTGCTTACTCACTCCAGGGTTTTGGCTGAGAGACTCCGAGTTAAATGAGCTTTTCCTCTTAAATCTTTTTCTCAGAGTCAGAGATTGTTATGTTCAGTCTACTACTGACATTGAAAAGGCAAAAAAATAGTGAGCATGCTAAAAAAAAAACCTGTCAGTATCAAGACTAGCACAGAAATGAAACTCCAGTCTCAACAAAGCAAACCCCAGATGTTTAATACCCATGAATCAAGCCCCCAGATCATGACTTCATAAAACCAACCAACCAAACCCCACAACTTTGGTTTGTTCTAGTATTTACCTTCTGCATTTTAAAGGCTTTATAGTTTCCAATTAAAAGCTTTCTCCATCGCTAGAAACTTTCTTCCCATCATCAGTCCCTCTCTCCTTCCCATAAATGGAGTGGTTAAAATCTTTGAAGGCTTCAGCTAACCTCAGGCTAACATGTGATGGCCTTTTGGACACTGGCACATGAATATTATTCTACACTGTTTATTTATCACTGCATCATGATGGTGATACAGCCACTGTAGTAGCTACTGTGCTGTTCCTTCATCCAGGCTCCCAGGGTGAATACTCAAATCCTGCCAAAAGGGGTACTTAGTGAAGGCAGTTGACTGCCAAAGCAGTTTGTGAACGGCCTTTCGGGACTCTTGCTGAGGACGAGGTCTGTTGGGGTCAGTGAAGATGGCTCGGAGTCCCTCTAGGCCCCATGATTACTGTGAGTGCAGGGAACAGCTTGGTTAGTCCACGGGATTGAGTCCACTTCCTTAGCTGAACTTCCATCTGTGTTAACTGCTGTTAAATTCACATCTTGACAACATAAACAAAGCACATAATGAAAATTACTTGACCTCGATGTTTAGAGCATTTAGGATTATCTTCACCTCAAAGATCTAACCGCAGATTGCTACCCAGTAATGCATGTGCCGCTCAGAGGGCACCGAACTTCTCATAAATACTTGTATGGATCAATACTATTCCTCAGAGAGACTAGCTTAGGATAAAAGGGAGAGTCAAAACTGCCACTGTCATCTAATTTAGGAACAGGAAACCTCCCCAATAGTGAGGGCTGAGCATACCTTTCAAACACATTCGGTGAGTCACACATTAAAGCACACCTTAATCTTAGCCAGTAATGATACAGGGGCAAAACAATGCAATTATTATTTTTTTAGGTTATTACCAGGTTATCTGACACAAGTTCAAGTCATATTGGCACCCCAGCTGTTAGTTCCCCCTCTCTAGCCTAAATGATTTGCAGTTTGCTGCTGATAAGGATTATCAAAGATGTAACTATTTATTGGTATACTTGCATGCTATTGCTCTCTAATGAACAGTATCGGCAAGGTCTACTTAAATGTCTGTTGAGGTTTCCTGTTGTCCTGCCAAGGGATGAACAAGTTCATCTACTTAACAGAAACCCCTTTCCATTTCTGCCCTTCTCTTGATCTGACTTGAGCTCAGTCCTTTCTCTGCGATTGCAAATGATCAGTGTGATAGCGAGTCTTTCCCTGCAAAAATTTGCCAGTGCCACTGAACCCTCCTCATCTCCTGTCTGAATCATGCTCAACACTGTCTCCACTGAGCTGAAGGGTAAATGCAAAGACTCCCTAGACAGGCTGCTGCTGCTACCAACAGAGAAAGTATTTCTGGAGTGAAGGAAAAAGGTAGGAAGGGAAGGGCAGTTGAATGGGCTGATCTCACCTTGAGGGAAGCTGGATTAGTTTTGGGGAAGCCTCTGTTTGAGCTGCCCCAGCACCTTTCAGATCCAGCCCTTGTTGCCCTTCACCTCTCACAGCTGAGCAGAGAGGGCCACTGGCAGACTCTGCTTTGTACACCAGTGCAAACACTAAAGCGCTAGTGCTTGTGGAAGCAATGTGCTTGTGCCTCAGGACCTCTGTTCCTCAGGCAGTATATTTGTGATTAACCAACAGCCATGGTGCCTGCATACATTTAAGGCTATGGATCATCACACCAGACAAGTGTACAACCCCTGTGAGGGAATTCTGAATAAAAACAAAACAGAGATTTGCCAGACTAGTTCTGTAAATGTTAATTATAGCAGCCCAGTTTCTAATGGAGTGGGGCACTGACAGCAGAGAATCGATGCTCATCAATCCACCATGCCCACAACAAAGTGGAGATTTTGAACAAGTTTCCATCAGTTTTACACCATGAGCTGCTAGGGAGAACTTTCAACCCAGCTATTTGGGGGGAGAAAAGAAGGGGAGATTGTTTATTTCTGCTTTCCCACATTAATTACATGAAGTCAGACCTGTCCATTTCTTCCTAGACTTTCATGCAAACACCATGCTTTGAAAAGAGAGAATGTCAGCATCTACAATAGCAAATTAATGCCTTGGTCTTGAATGCCTCATCATGGTTGTAATGAAACTCATAGTGCAGCTCTAAAGTGAACTGGTCAGTACCTGCATTTACTCTCCACATTGTAGCTCAGTTGCTTGATAAATTTCACTTCGATCACAGGCTTGGTTTTGGCTGACAGCTTCATAAGAAAATTAAAGCTAGGTGCAACTTGGTGGAACAGGCTCTTAAATTACAGTAGATGCTGCAGTGTTATTATTAGCTTTTTATCACCTCTGGTAGCAAAAGCTGAAATTACTTTTACATATTCAAAGGAAGGAGCTCTGAAATTGCAAAATAATGCTGTCGCCATAAAATGTACCAACAATTTCCAAATAATCTATTATCCTGACATTAAGACCAGCACTAATTATTTCCAGTTATAGCTGCAGCAGACAAATGGAAACAGGAATGCTGTGGAAACAGGAATGTGAGAACTCCCAAAGTGTGATGAACTTGTGATGCAATTCTCCAAATTCTGGAGTCTGTTATTGTTCGCTATATAATACTAGTCAGTAAAAGGCAGATGTAATATATCCCTTTTGAAGCCAGAAAAAGGGAGCAATTAACAGCTCTGCAGCCTCCCATGTATGTACTGTTTTCCCCCTTTCTATTTCAGCCTGAGAATATGGTGTCCATAATAAGCCTTTTCCCCATACACCTTCTTATGAAAACTTGGTCTTAGGAGGAAAAAATCTTTAACCAGAAAAGGGAGGAACTACAGGAGTTACAGCCGAATAGGTCACCCTCCTCACTTAACTACTGAGTTGCATTAGGTTTAGGTCAGCCTCTCCAGAAGACTCGTGGGACAAGATTATGAGGGTTGACTGATGAGTTCCATTTTCGTTCTGCGATCTTTCCATTTCTCTTTTTAAGCAGTGTGTGACTGAAGAGAAGTTGATCTTGGGGGGGATAGTCATAAATTGGGACTAGGATTATCTATATCCAGTTTTTAATTCTGCATTAAACTCTGTGTGATATTTGGCAGATCACTTCTCCCTATAGGCCAGCGAGAGAACTACTTTATTTCCTACACATTTTGTGCATTCTGGATGTAAATTCTTCAGGTTGAGAAGAACCATACGCACTCTCCTCAACAAATAACATTGGCTGGAACTTTCAGGAACTACTGTTATAAAAAAAGTCAAATGCAACTAAGAAAAAAATGCAATAAAGAAAAGTCAGGAACAACTGTGAGACAATTTGAGATGTCAGGTGCCTGGAAGCCACACTTATATGAAATGGCAACTCCTTCCCCCATTCCCAAACAATCTTTTGTCTCTATACATTTGAATGCAATCTCTCTCTCTCTCTCTCTCTAGAGAGAATAGGACATTATCTCAGCCATACTGCTGTAAGAAAACCTGTCACTGTATTTGTTTGGCTTTTGATATACAGCTGCCATAGCAAACTCTGCATGATTTTCATGAGCCACAATAAAACTGTATTAGTTCTGAGGGCTAAAAAGTAAACCCACACGTATAACTGCCTCAGCTCCTGCCATGGTAAATGCCAAGATAGAACAATCCATCTTTTCCTTGGGAAGAAATAACCTAACCTAACAAACCTTGTGTGATTCAGCAATAGTTCCATTAATCAATCAGTCATTTGCAAGAAAAGGTTTTGTCATTTTGTTTATATTAATACGGGACTTATTCAAAAGCAGACAAGCTGAAAGTATCAGCTTAAAACATGCCAAACATCTTTTACATTTCCTGGAAACATCTGTTTTTAGTCTAGTCCTAGGCACATGTTTGTGGTTGCATGTTTAAGCTTGTTTAGTTTGCCAGATACCTCGTACATACTGCAGCACAGCTGACATGATATCCTGAAACACAGCATGGAAGTATCTGTAAAACATGATGTTCCCAGTAAATCTGTTGAACTTTTGTTGTAACTTTCTTGTAATGAAAGAAACAACTAAAAAGCTCTGTGACAGCCTTCTGCTATCACTGTATGGTGCAATTAATTAGTTAAGTTTAGAAATTCTGTACATGCCTCACTGGTAATATCCAGAAGACTGAGAGCGATCCTGATACCGCATGCTTCACATGCTCAAAACTCCTATTAAACTTAATGGGAGTTTGGGGGGATGCGAGGAATGCAGGATTGACCTTTATGGTTAAAGATGAATGTGTGCTCTAGACTTCAAAGATTAGGTGCCCCTGCCAGTCTGGAGTGTGCAAGTGATCAGCACGCCAAGTGCCGAAGGCATCTGCTAAATATCACGCCACAGCTCAAAGCTGTAATTAAGAAAAATATAAACTGGCTCAAGGAAGAAAAATATTAGTAATAATTGAAAATGCTTTGGCTGTTGCTTTTGTCCTGATGATCTCATTAGTTTTGGTTACAGAAACAGTTCTCACACAGGCTGATGTGGGGCATGCTGTGTTTGTGCTCTCATTCTACCCACATCTTTCCCAGTTAACTTTTATTGCTCAATACAAAGGTCAAATCGAAGGCTTAATTAAATTGTATATGGGGAAACTATAAACTTATTTTGGAAGGGAGTACAAAAACATTTAAAGCCATCCCAACTCCTCTCCCCCAGACACTCCTTAATTTCTTGAGAAGAAAAAGAGCACGTGTTGTTGGTGCTCTTTCCCTTAAGGGGAAACTGCATCTTTTCTTGCTTGAAAATTTACATGTTACAAATATCCAGCCTTTTCATAAACTGCTAATTGTATTTTCAATTGACATTTGTAACCAGGATTTTAATTTAGCTCTGCAGCTCTGAACAGACAAAGCTCCATTTTGCAAAAAGACTGGATATGATCTTGTGCTAGCAGCAGTTTAAGTTCAACAAATCCTTACAGCAAGGATTTGAACTTCATCTGTTTAACTTTAAACAGAGATTGTACCACCAAGATAAATACTATTAACCACCTGCTTGAAGTTAGGCATACGTCTCTCAGCCCTGAGGCCTAAAACTGAAAAGCAGCATCTCTCTCAGCTGAAAAAACTCACAGGTCATATATAAGCACCATTTACAGTTTCTCCATGCCCTAAGAAGAAAATCACATAGCTTGAGAGGAAGGTCAGGTTTGAGTATGCTACAACCTGTGCACTAGCAACACCAATCCCCAAGAAGTTTTAGGCTTCCATGTGACTAGTTAGCTGCCAGTGTGTAGTGTATTTGCACCACTGAGATTCTCAAAGCTCCTGTTCAACTGTTGTCTAGCCCTAGGGGCATAACAATTCTCTAGATCCTTCAGTTTCCATCTCCAAAAGCCCTTCACCATTTACATTTCTGCAGCTGACTCTGCACACAAACCCCAGGGAGCTGTGAGCTCCACGGCCCTTGGGGCGCTGTGGTGAAGGTGGAGGATGGCCTGCGGGTCTCCTCTCCTCTGCCAGACCTCGTCAGCATAGGCTTGCAGGATCACACCAAATGGTAAGAGAGCAGACAGACATCTGCCAACTAGGGCAGTAGTTAAAATGTGCACCAATGATAGACAATATCTAGGTTCAAATCCTTCCCGTGGCTGATTTAGAACAGGTGCTTGAACCCAGATGTCTCCTGCCCTATCCAGTCAGAAAAGGTATGCAGAGACAGGTGTCTCTCGGACTGAAGCATGCTCTGCAACGTTGCTACATGCTTTAACTACCTGGGTCTACCCTGAGAGCAAACTGGCCCAAAATATACTGGAAAGAACTACTCAAATTAAGTAACAGGGTGTCAGCAAAAAGAGAAGAGGCAATAGAAACTGCTCCGTGCCACTGAGTGAGGTCTCTTCATGCCTCCACAAGGAAATGCCAGCGAGGGGCAGGAAGATGGACTGCTATTTGCTTAGGAAGCCATACTATCAGATTTTAACATAAGTAGATATCATATCTGTAAGGAGTGGGTAGGAGAAAATAAACCACAGAAGAGTTCCCCTCCCACCAAAGAACTCTGTGACTCAGGGCAGAGCCCTTTTAGCTCACAGTTGCCCTTGCGAAGCAGGGTGCATTCAACACATACACTTCAAGCAGCCCAACTAAATCCCTGAATATAACAACCACAAACAAGGCATCAACTTCCAGCATGGCAGACACAGAAAAACAATCACAAACATCTCTAAAAGCCATCTGAAAGGTTCTTTTCACCTTGCAAACATGTTGCTGTCATCATTCTTCACTCTTTAAAAGCTAGTCAAATTCTTCCAGTTATTCCCACTGCTCCCTAAGAAACTTGGGCAGACATGATTCCTGCTGCAAGATTTTGAAGTCACCAGATCCCAATGGCGGCAGTGAGGATTTAAAATATTTCCTGTATTTCTGTCATTTCTTGAGCACAAATAGAACCTTATACTAAAAATCTTTTAAAGAGGTTCTAATAGGATATAATCATAATTGATGTTTAATTATAGAATAAACATTGACATCACTTCAATCCACATATCATCTGATTTCTTTTAATCTAGATGACAAAAAGGACTAGTTATAATGCCAAAGGATAGTTCTGGTCCTTAGGTCAATCAGTAAGAAACACTTATTTATTGAATCTTTCCAGTATTTCATTTCAGTCGGAACTGAAATAAAAAGAAACTGTGGCAAGATATTATCCTGGATTAATCATTTTAGACTTAATATCAAGAGCAGTAAAGGAAAACATCACAGCATTAGGCTTGCTTAAGCTCTGGTATGGGAAGTTTAAATCAGTCTTTTCTCCTGCTCCAAGTCTGGCAACTATTCAGCATGCATATCCTCTATTTCACATTGCTAGGTTTATCCGGCCAACCAGAACCCCAGCTCTATCACAGCTGACAGTTATTGACGGAGAGGATGATTAGAGCCATCACTCTACTGAATATCTGCAGCAAGAAGAACATGTTTCATGTGAAAATACCAAATGGCTTAAAAGCATTATCTTATTAGTAGCATGCAGTGAAACTGATGAACCCTTATCACATTCAGCAGGATGACGAATACCCAAATCAACACAAACGGAAAGGAGATATACAACCAGGGTAAAAAATAAACTTTTCTCATAAAATGTCTTACAAAATGAAGCTCCATCTATTAGCATATACAGAAGATTATGCTCAGTCAGCGTTCAGGCTGTGGAGCAAATTAAAGGAAGGAAATTCCTGTTCGGAGCTGGCAATGATCCCATTCCCCAATTCTGTTCTGGAAGGGTGGGAACTGCTCCTTCCAGTTTTTGTGGGAGACATCTACACCAAAACCACCAGGACTGAATTTAGCTAGTCTGCTAACACTGTGGTACATAACAGACTGAGGGCTATAAATCTTCCCCCTTTTTCAGGGTGACAACACTGCTAAATTTTACATTGGCCAGGAGTGACAAAGTGGTGACCACTTTCTTCTCCCACTTAGCCATGTGGAAAAAACAGTTCTGGCCATAGCCCACACATTGGCTAGAAACCCCTTGAGGTATTAACTCCATCGTGAGAATGATAAAAACACCATTTTGAGAGTGATGAACATTGCATTGGAACTGAAAGGTCTGCAACTTTCAATTGGCTTCTCTCTACACTGATGTGCTCAACCTTGACTGCTCAGGTGAGACTAGTGACAAAGCCAGCATGGTTCCCAAAGCCCTTCTCCAGGCACCTGCAGCACCTCTCCAACGGATTGTGCCAAGTGGCTGAGGGTGGTGATGAGAAAATGTATTAGTTTTTGAGGAGGAAGAAGTTGGAGAACATGAAAGCAGCAGGGTGTTGCTGCAAGTAAGTGGAGAGCAATGGGAGACTCCAGATCAGGAAATTGAATGAACTTGAATGAGTACATAAAGAACCATTTCTGCTTGTTTCTATGCACAGAATTGGCATGGACATATGCAGAGCACTTCTTAGGTGACTGAGCATGTGGCTTGATTTCTCTGTGCTTCCACCCAGCCAAAGAAGCTTTGACAGGCACTCCATCTTCTCTTTGAGATTTATCAGTTATTGCCAATTTCTTTSTGTCGTACGAGCTCCAATAAAGGGAAAAACCCGCTGGAAGTTCATGAGAGCTGACACCATGTATTGTGATGGATCTGTCGGTACTGCTGCGGTCTATTACACAAATATGCATCAGTGGACTTTGTAAAACATAAATTATGTAAATGCCCATTTAGAGACACTTCAAAATGCAGATTACTTGCCTGATGTTTGGAGACAATTAACATCTCTGACATGAACCTGCACTCGGGGACTGCTATGCTACAGCCTGTGGATGCCTAGGCCTAGCAAACCTTATTTTGCATGCAGATTCAATCTTGGTATGACGGACTTTTGCTGTAAAAGTCAACTGTGTCATGATCTACTTAAACCACATATCACTGACACCATAAGTTTTAAGAGACCCTTCAATTTGCTATTGTAGCAGTGCTCCAAAAGATCTGATCTGGAATTCAGGCATGCACTTGTTCATTTGGGATTATGAAGGGTTTTTCTTTTTAATTAAGACTTTGTATTTTAATTCATGCATGCCAAACATCTACATGCCTGCATGAAGCCAAGTGGCTCATTCTCCTGTGGGGGTAAGGGTTTGAGTCCTGGTTCTCCATCTCTGCAGTCCTGTTCCTGGCCCTGGGTCAGACTTGAGTCAAAGCCAAAACATAACCAGCACAGACAAACAGGACTTTGGGCTTGACTATGAGCTTGGCTGCAAGCTTGACACAATAGGTATAGGTCGATTCCTCAGGGTGCTTAGTCGTCGTTAAGAAGGCTGGGCTCCCACTCAGGAATTAAATCAAGCAGTTAGATGATTCCCCCCCCCCCCCCCTTCTTTCTTTCTTTAGAGCATACTAAGCATCTTAGATTGTTCTCAGTAGGCTCATTCCTGACATCTGAGATATTACAAAAATCTAGGCCAAGCAATATATCCTTTGCTAGAGAAGAAAACATTATGGAGCATCTAGCTGGGTAAAGAATTTGGAGAAACTGGGTTTTCAGGAGTAGTAAACTTCAGCATCTGTTGGACTTCATTAAATTTTTGTTTAACTTGAGATGGGTGAAATTAACCTTTATACCTCAACAGTGCTCTTGAAGCAATTGAATCCAAGTAGCTTACCAAGGGCATCTTTCTACTTTATAACTTCAAAGAACATTTATGCAGAGATAGCATGTGAGGATCATGTAATTGGAGCCAGCTGATGGAGAAAGGGCTGCATACTGAGCTAGCTGGGGAAAGAATACCTAATTTAAGGATAGATTAGAAATCTGAAGCAAAGTTCTTAAAGASTGGTGTGTTACAAAACAGAGGTAATAGTTGCCCAGACTGGCAGAGACAGTGCAAGGTGAATGGAAGAGTCTTTCTAATCACTGTTGGCTGAGTAGTATTCCCTGAGCAATGAACCAGTTCCTATAAAAAACAAGGAGCTCAGAAGACAGTTTGCAACCATTCAGTTTTCTTTACTAGCCTGTTTAGGTTCTTTGGGACATGGACAATAATTTCTGTGGATCTACAGTAGCTAAGCATCATAGGGTCATGATCTTGATTGAGGCATCCATGCACTACTGTCAAATCAATAATGGGAAGACATATACGTTGATAATTAAAGGACAGTGAAGAACAACAGTGGACATTTTTGATTTAATTGAAACCCAATATTTACTGATATCCAGAACAACTATGAAGTTACCAGCCATTTAGTAAGGTTGCAATCAAACCTTAAACTAGAAGCCACAGATTTGTAGCCATCTAGTTAGAAATTTAGATTAAAAACATTCAAAATAATTATAAAAGATAGGACTATTCATTTCACTGAACCATCTTCAACTGCTATGTGTTGGGATATGCACTAAACAACATCCCTYTATCACTTACGTGGTACACTTAAGCAGTGCAGGCTAATGACATCTTCAAAGCTTAAAGCAAGTCAAGACAGGCTGTTGTAAAAGGAAATAGAGATACTCCTGCGATATATCACCAAGCCATCAGAAACCATAAATTCTGACATGGCTATTCCATAAAGCAGAAGATATTGTGAGATGAGAGCAAGCAACACCCAGAGCATTTATTTCTAGCTATGGCATGGGAGAAGAAAAGGCAGGAGGAGAGACAATCTCATATCTGTTTCTCTGCAACAAATTGTTGCACCTCACTGAATATCAGAAGGCAGTTTAGTTCAACCATTGACAGTAAATGAAAAAAATTGCTATAGAATGACAGTGGTCATGCAACCTATGCAACTCTAATGCTACTCTAAAAACATAGTTTTCTTGTAAAATACCAAGGGACAGAAATCTTGTTTGTGTAAGGATTACTGTAGTATCATCCCTTAAGAGAAAAAAGTGCCTTGTACATGGGCTGATGCTCAATCTCTTCCCCCCTGCATTTCCACCAGTTTCCGTGAAAAAAATCAGAAGCAAATGGCTTAACTTATAAATTATAATCCTTACATGAAGGTGAGTTTGAAACTGAACTGGGAGAAGTGCCTGAAGCTTGCTTTGGGCTTTATTATTACTAACCAGTTATACAGGGATGTTTTTTGGTAATAGGTTTTTGCTTAAAATTGAGCATCTGTTAGAGCATCTGAAAAACAGAAATAATTTTACTAAACTGTCTCCAACTAGTGAATCAAGCGTGGCACAGCATGGGCAAGCAGGAGAAGAGGTGGCCACAGGCAGCTCGGCCAGGCGTCCCCTGTTTAGCCAGACAGGAAAAGGAGAGGTACAGAGTGGTGGGAATGGGGCACATGGTGACAACCAAAAAAGCAAAACCTCCATTTGCATTGGAACTGGCAGGGATGTGAAGGGCCACAAGAAGGGCTTGTCACCAGTGAAAGGGAGACTAAGAAAAACATGTACCCACGGATAAATGAGGCAGGGTGACAGAGGAGACAGAAAAGCCTGAGGTATTAGAAGCCTTCTCTGCCTTAGCTTCACTGACAAGATCATTGCTCAGGTTCCTGTGGCTGACTCTGGGGAGTGAAGTATTACCCATGGTAGAAGAAAATCAAGTTAGGGAGTGCATGTTGGTACTGGGATGAGGACTAGTATTAGGCTGCACAGGCAGCTGCCTGTGGGAAGCTGTAAAAACTCTCTCATTGAAGGTATTAAAAACCAGACTAGGCACACAGGAATGGTTCTGGTAGAGCTGACTCTGACTTGGAGCACAAATACACACTAGAGAAGCTTTTTCATCTCTGTTTTCAATCTTCTGATGATCTATTCATTTTGATGAATCTATTCCACATGAAAAGCAAATGAAAACGAACTATTCAATCAGTTTGTGACTAAATTTGTAACTATCTATAAAAACTGAGGGTGAACATCTTGTAAAAGGAATATACATTGGCAGCCATTGCTGATGAAGTGCTACCAATAGGCATTAAAGCTGCAAATGGCAAGGTGTTGGCAAAGTGAGAGGAATCGCTGCAGAAAGTAAAAAGCCAATCTGTATGATGAACAGAGTGTACATAAAGTAGAGCAAATTACCAGACACACAGACATGAGAGTAGAGAGGCATGGGAGCTGATTAAGAAGTCCTTGTGAAGAAATCTTGAAGGCTGGCCAGTTCCTCCTAATTCTCTGGCATCCATTCCAGCCGCTCAGCTAGTGAAAAGAGCACTGTCTGTGATGTGAGCGTACATGTGGTCGTGTATTACAGGGAGACGATGGATGTGCAATACCATTGCAAATGGCTGCTTGGAACTGCCATCCCCCTTTCAGAACAATCCCGCTTTTCAAAGCCTCAGTAATCTTGGATAAATGCAAAAGAGGGAGACTTGAAAGGCCCAGCTCCTGAATTCCTCAGTGAGGAATAAGCTGGGCGTGTGCCTGGATGCACTGTGTATCACTGGCACCTCGAGTGTGTGACATTTGGAGGCTCTGCTGCTGGGATTTTACTTTCTGAACACCTTATCCTGTACATTAGTAACCTGAGAGAGAGGTGATAGCCATAAGACCTCACAAGCCCATTGACTGCTGTTTTTTCTTAAAACCAGAAGCCTGATTTTTATTTATTTTTCACTTCCTGGGTTTTCTCAAGACATTCGTTTTTCCCATTTCTTTCTGATTAAATACAATGAAGCCCTGCTTTTTAATCGGCTAACTAGAGAAAAAATAAATGCCTTTCTGAAGGCATCACTTTCTGAATATGCATTACGGACCTCTACTAGTTCAAATGGTGGAAACCTGCAGCAGCTAAGCACCCTCAGGTGTTTTGGGTTTTTTTTTCCATTACAGAGAAAATATGGATCATTTGAGGTTTGTCTCCAATATTGTTAATAATGGCTTGTGCTAGGGAAAAATTAATTGTAACTGGACTGAATTTGATATAACTGAAAGTTGAGATTGGCTTACAGTCATAAAGGGACCAGCTAAGCTCAGGGTTTGTATTATTATTCTCTACTTTACCTGCTATCCATCCATTTCCACCCAGCAAAATTTCAAGACAGAAAAATCACAAACATGACCAAAAGTCTGATTTACATACCCATTTGAAAATTACTGGTGCTTTACTTCTTCCCTTTCATGAGATGGTCTGCTGTAAATGAAAGCTGAGTAGGCAGAGGTAGCCTGTTAAAAATTCATTACAATCTTTTTGCTTACATATTGAAAAGGAACCCCCCCCCCAAATTATAAACGTGACTGCTTTAATTGGGGATTCTGGGTGCTGCAGCAATGGAAATAATAAAGCATGCATGAGATTTTGATTGTTGAACTTTCATCAACTTACTTTCTTCACTGCTCTACAGTAGAAATAACAGGAAATAGGCAATTGCAAACATCAGCCAAATGCTTTTCCAAGGGTGTGTCTAAGTAAGTTGTCTTGTTTTCAGATAAAACGAGCATCTATAACTCCCACTAAAATCAAGACCTTGAAATGCATCTCAAAGAAAATCCAACTGCAGTGCTGTAGCGGGACCAGGGGCACGGCTTAGCAGCTTTCTCTACGGTGCACTGCCAAAAGCAAGGGAGCAGCTACACTGTACCCAGAAATGTTTCCAAATAGTCTTCGGCTGTATCTTCTAATAGGGCACTCCACAGCAGCTGATACAGAGGTGACCAAACACAATTTGTTTTAGAAAGGTCAGTATCTGGGACAGCTTTTCTTGATGCATACAAGGGAGAAACCATCCTGCCCCCTACACACATCATTGCACACACATTGTAGCTGGCAGAGTATGAAGGCACAGATTAGCATTAGCACTCAACAACAGATGTGAACGGCAGCATTTTTGCTCTTTGTGTGTGGAGTGGGGGAAGAAGGGGAGATTGTGAAAGACTGTGGGGAGGGCATCAGGATGGGAGGAAAAGGTACAGCTGCTTTCTGCAGCTTCCCACTATGACCTGTATTTTGGTCTAAAACAGCACGGCACACTGAGTTTCATTTTTCTTTTAAAAAATATCTGGCTCTTGAAATGGAAAGCACACTGCATATGCAGCCATGGGGCCCTTTTCCACTTCTTTGCACCATACTGTAGTCACGTGTGCCAACTTGATGTAAAACACTGCTTACCACTGTAAGTACAAGGAGAATTGTGTCTGGCCTTGCAGAGCTCTGAATGACTACCTTAAGGTCAAGGCACTGGTGAAGCAAGTTTGAATAATTTTTCCCCCACTTCAACCATTAAATGCTTCCCTTTGGTTTGGATAGCAAGATACAGAGGGAAACCACACCTTCAGCGCTGCATACTGCACCCAGTTCAGCATACTGCTGCTCTGCAGTGCCAGCTGGATGGCGCAGCACAAAAACATACCCCAGCACAAGCAGGGAGACAGAAAGCCAGCAGATAGACTAGCAGATACACAAACATTTACAGGAATAAAATACTTTTGATTCAGGTGTTATTGTACCCTTATTTAGCCTTTAAGCCCACAGAATTAAAACCATACCTTTTCAATAGCTCTGAAGCGGTACTGCTAGTGTATTACATAACTTCTAAAAGATCTGCCTGTAAAATATGACTGAAAAACGAATGCAACAAAACCCAAACAAACCCCAGCCTCCCTCCCAGAAACACCATATCCTTTAAATCCTGGAATTCTTTAGTGGTTAAAGTCATACTTCAGTTGAATTCCCAGCGTTTAGGTAAAATTTATGATACAGCAGCCAAGTAATTTATATTCTTATTTGGAATGAGCTTTCTAAATTTCGCTTTACTACAGATGCCAGCTTCTATACTATATTCTATCATTTGCGAGTGAAAGTTTTTCTTTACAGTTAAGACATTCAGATGAATCACGTTTTCTTTGCATCTTTTTTTAAATGAAAGATTTCCTTGTCTCTGTAATTCTCACTCCCCACCCTCCGGTTTCTGTTGCTTTTGCTGTACAGAGCCAGACTGTGATATTTATTCCCTTACTTAACAATGAATAGTACAACATATCAGTGAAAGCCCTTCTGAAATTAATGAGACTTTTTATGGAGAATGGTACTACTCATTGTAGCAGGAGCGTTTCAGTCTGGCCTGAAGAAAGATCCAAGAGGACAGAAGTTGAAATGAATACAGTTACTCACCACTATAATACACATGTTAAAGAGAAGAGACCTGGGCAGATGGAAAACCATTTCAGTAGCTGCCAAATATTTTGATCCCCTACAGCAGGTAACAGGGGACCCTGGGAGTTCTTAAATCAAAGCATTACTGTCTCAACACTAATTCCATAAAAATCAATGGAAGAAGTAAATTTTTACATTTCTAAAAAGTCTTTCGTTCCAGAGTCCTAACATGCTACAAACAGTAAATGTGGCAGCACTCCTAGGAAGTATTATTCCCATTTTTCAGATGAGATAACGTAGACATAAGGAAGCTAAAATGATCTGGGTGGTGATCACAGAAGAAACCTGCAATTACCTTCAGAGTCAGCAATACATTTGCATCCTTCAGTCCAGAAACTGATGCAGCCAGATGTCATTTCATTCTAAGTTCAGGCATTTACTAAAAGATAATTTACCTTATCTCCAAATCAAAAATCAAACTGCATAAGTAATGATATGCTGGGTTTCAAGCTTCTAGCTCATATGTAGCTCATGATTCTTAGCCCACAATATTTGATGAGGGATTGTCTTTGTTCTGTTTGTACAGCTCCAAGCACAATAGTGTCCTGATCTAACACTGGGGCTCCTGGATTAGTGAAAACCAGGAATATTTGGAGCAGGATCAATCATTTACTGTATTTACCTAGGGTGTACCATAACTGAATGCCTGATTCTTGCTAAGAACAGGATGGGCATCAAAAATAGAAAATGTAGAATGATGTTATGGTTCTTAAAAGAAAATCATATGTGATGATACAAGTACACAACAGCTTCTGCTGATGTGAGGTGCGGTAAATTACAAGTTGGAAGTATCAAAGGCAGTGTTATAATGCGGAAGGCTGTCAGCAGACAGACATGGAACAGTGAAAGATGAAATAGCCTTCCCCAAATTATGCAGCCTTCTAGAAGCTACACATCCAATGTGACACAGGTTACAGTGAAGGTCTGATGACGGGGGTGTGTGTGTGGGTGTGTGGTGTTGGTTTTTTTAATACTTCCTACAATRGAAACAAATGGTACCAGGTTCCTGAAGCACTACTTGACAGGCTTATTACAAACAGCTATTTAATTCAGAAATTCTCAGCTTCTATAAGAAGTCACAAAGCCACCCAACCTGCCTCTAAAAAATGAAGTTACCCAATGACAACATATGCCTCAGCATCTGGAGATTACCATGCAACATACGCATCAAACCTTGTTTGCAAAGGCTGAGAGAGGAAGTAGCTTGCTTTTTGGCCCACCTGCTACCTTGTTAGATTATTATCCTTGAAATATACTGAATGATTATGTAGAGATAACTTCATGCTTGACCACGTATACAATGCAATTAACATTTTAAAGCCATTTGGTACATGTCTGATCTTAACTGCTGTCTTCATATTTTTCCCTGTTCCCATATCTACTGATATTCATTTATTTGTTTTTGCCTTGGCCTATGCTGACCTATCAAATCTCTCCTTTCAAGTCAGCATAGATCAACAGCTGGCTCAGTGGCAGGTAGTAGGCACGCTGGTAGAAGTGAAGGGTGCGCTAGACTTGGTTGTAAATATCACTATGATGGTGGACTTGGCAGTGTTAGCTTTATGGTTGGACTCAGTCTTAAAGGTCTTTTCCAACCTAAATAATTCTATGAAATGGAAACATCTTCAATAAACCTTTATCATGCGTTAATAATTCTGGACCAGATTCTGTGATAGACAGAGAATGGAGAGATTTGGACCTAACACTCTCCGTGCTCACCGCAGCTGGAATATCCTCATCTGATCTCACACACCTGACACAGCCAGAAGCACACCTGAACCTCCAGGTAAACACTTTGGTTAGTATTGTGCTGGATAAAGGAAAAAACTAAAGATGACAGAAGTTCTCCTCGTGCTCAGAGCTGAAGGGGGTGCTTTGATTGCAGCAACAATGGGATAGTGACAGTGCTGATGTTTGTACAGCCAAAACAGGCAGAAAGGGCTTCTGCTGTTGCCACACATGGCACAGACCCAGTCTAGCTGTCAACCTTTGGCTTTGCTTCTCTCCCAATCTCTTCACATCTCAGCTGTTTTGCCTTTTGCGTGCATGAAATCATGGATGCTTTCCAAGAGAGATGCTGAGGGCATAAAACACGTATCACCCCGAAGTTTCTGGAAGAAAAATGAAGATTCTTTCCTCAGGTGTCTCTAAGCAATTTGCTTTTTCTTCTTCTGACATTTCTGCTTTTCTGCACATCCCAATTGCTTCCCCTAATCAAAGTGCTATTCTTCCTGTTTGCTCCAGRCATTTTTGGGTGCCCTATGTGCTAAAGGGAACAGCACAAGTTCTCTGACAGGTGGGATAGAGCCTGACACTAAGTCACAATAACATCTATGTAGTAACAGAGCTTAACCTTTATCTGGGATGGGCGGTATTTGCGTAGGGAGCTCTGCTAGTGTGCAGGGTCCTAGCACAAAGAGACCTTAATGGACTACTTACATGTAAAACCTTTGCGCTTGTCTTGCATCCCAAACAAGACAGAACATATGGTCTGACTCYGATTAATGCACAAAAATGTTAAGTATCATCTGTTTTAAAAGACAAAAGGTGGTTAAGATTTATAGGGAAGGTGGGTAACCCCAAACCTCTCATCAATATCCCCTCTCTGTGGAAGTGAATGGAATGGGCTTCCCCTATACATGCACTACAGGAGGGACTGCCATCCTGCACAGCCACAGGCACTTTATGGCAGTAATTGGCTAGTGGAAGTGAAGGAATTCATTTGTACACGTATAAATGCAGCATTGAGAATGTGCAGTAGCATGCAGAGCAGTCATTTCAATTTTACTTGTTTATGTACCTCTTGTAAAAATAATCATTTATGGTCATTATAAACCTGTTCTAATGTAAATCAAATGAACAAATCAGTATATTATTGCTGTCTCCTTTGGTCTAGTTTATTTGGCAGCTGGGTTTGTTAGCCCTGTTAGGAACCAAGGCTGTCAGTCACCCTACAAACTGCAACTGAAAAAGGCATTAAAAAGAGGTGGATGCAACACTGAGGTTGAATACTTAAAATGAGTGGTTGCTCACCCCTCTGTGCAGGAGGCAAAAAAGGAGGCCGAGTGTAGGGTTGTTCGTATACTCAGGTGCAGGTACACAAACATGTGAGGGAGACTGCTGGTGGGAGGGCAAGGTTTGCAGTCTGGCCTCCCTCCCCTCGTGTCCACCTGGCAAATGATGCGGGAGTGCCCGTATTGCACTCTCCCTCCCAGACTGGAGTAGCAGCTGTATACCCCCATTCCACGTCTGATGAAGAGCCCTCAAGCCTCAAGACCTTCACCTGTTGGACAAAGAGGAAATGCACCTCACGGCAAGCAGTGGTTGGGCTGCATCACAACAGAGATAAGGATTTGGATGGCTGTACACTGTACGGAACAGTCAAAAGATTTTTTTGACTCCAAAAGCAAAAGAATTACAGAAGTTTACATGAAACCCAACCCCATCCCCTGATAATCTTCTGCTTAATTCCTCCTAGGTGGCTGGGAAGGGAAAGACTTCTTGGTGACAAAGTGGCAAACCAAAGAGAGGGGAAAAAAGTGGGGAGCAATGCCTAAATCAAACGAGAGGCCTGATGGAAAAATCTTTCCCTAGGTACTTCTGGCATCTCAGGATATGAATTACTTACCCTTATTTATACTGGAGAGGTGCCTGGAATAATCTGGGGAGAAATAACGGCCTCTGACTTGCTCCAAGTTAAAAGCATTGTTGAGAGGAAAGCTGAAGGCACTTTTTGCTTGTACCCAGCAACTTCTCTATGCAGCCTGACGGGTATCACATTGTGTTATGCATGAGCACAAAAGAGAGCACATAGGAGCCCAGTCCTTTAATGGAACCTCAAAAATAAGAGAGTTTTGAAAGGAGATTTTTCTTCCCCTCCTGAAGTAGTCACTATATCTGCTCAAAAGAACCTCTGTGGGGAAATAAACTTTCAGAACCCTCCAGTAAAAAGCTCCATCGCATTTAATCCTTCTTGAAATATAACCTGGGGTGCCAAGCAGGAAAAGAATGGGGACAATGGAGAGGAGAAGCGCATATACCAAAATACGCCTGACAACAACCCTGGGCTATGCCCCAGCATGACGAGTTGTCCTCCAGACAAACCTGGGTGGGTTTCAGTTTTCTGTAGGAATGTGCCACCAGGCAGAAAACCTCAAACCAACCCTATTTAGAACCTCTACTGCTATCTGCTTATTTACCTCTATCAGAGATACAGTTCACACCTGAAATGCTTCTTTCTTGGTTCAGCTCAGAAATGAACACATTTGTAAAAGCGGACAGAGTACCTCTCATTTTTATCGCCTCTAAGAAAAGACGTTACAAGATCCTGCAGTTCTCTGTATTCCCTAGGCAACATTCTGCACAGTGGCATTTCCTACTCAGCACACCTAGCTCAAAATGAATACAGACAGGTATTTGCTCTCATAATTACCATTTGATAGTAGGGATTATATTCTGTCCTGAATCTGCCATCTTCTAGAGCAAACTTGGCTGGATGACTAGCATTCATTAGAAATGAACTTAACAGTATTTTGACTTGACATCAATTCTTTCCTCCCTGGTAGTTCATCTACACCTTTCTATTTGATAGGATACAATAACTCACATTGGCATTTGAAATAATAGTGTCACCAGACTTCAGAGATTAACGGGATGTGATTTGTAGTTGCCGCAGCAGAACACAATGCACACATTGCTAACTGCTGATGAGTGTAACGTTGCACACTTGACCCCCAAGTGGGAAATGCTACCCTATACAATACCACACACCACAGGAGCAGTGAGAGCTGAGGGTGAAACAGATAAGAGGGCTGCAGGTGCAGCYGACAAGCCCCACTGCTCCCTCCCTTGCTTGTTACTATTACCACTATGATTTGACTGTAATTTCCCTTGAAGGGGAGCACTCTGGTCTTTCTCTTCTCAAGTCTTTGGGCCCAGAGGTGATGGGAAAAGAAGTCCTGTAAATTTGGATAGCAGCATCTCTGGGCGACGCCTTCTTTAATGCTGTCTGGGAATCACAGAAAAGCTAGACTGTGAAGGATCTGTGAATGGATGCTGTGCAATAGACCTGCTTACAAAAATGACACCTCTGATAGAAGGAAGCTATCACCCAGCATGGACATGTCGCCAAGGCCATACAACACATGCAAAAGGACTGCAAACCTGCTGTCCCTAGAAACACTTCTTGTCCCCCAAACACTTCCCTAGAAAATCAGACTTCAAAGCAAAACACAGCATTTCCCCAAAAGAAATGACATCCCTAACAAGCACCTCCTCCTGCCAACTACTAAGAAAATAAGCCTTGCATACAGCCAGAGATATTTCAAACCAAAAGTCAAATACCTGAAGGCACATTTGAAGGAACACTCCTCTCCAGGCCCTCTAGGGAGGAGTGTATTGAGGCAGGGAGTTTGGTGGTCTGGATGGACCCTGCTGTTGTGATCCAGTAACCAGTTGCTCTGCTTTACTAAGTGATTACACAGCATCAGTGAAATAAGGTCAAAACTCTTCCAGCTGATGTGGTGAACATTTCAAATGAGACTACAGGAGACATGCTGTGTCTCAGTAGTGTCTAACAGTGACCCATAGGTAGTTCTTATGTTTATGGATTGTGGGGGGCAAGACAAGTACCACAGAGCCTCCGGCTCAGCCAGAGGTAGCTCCTGGAGTCACAGACACAATCTGGCAAATGTAATCTCCTCTGAATCCCACTTCCAGTACTGTGAAGATTACCTTCTTCACAAGGTTGCAGAGAGAATAAAATCACTTTGTAACTGATAGATGCACGTATACTACAGTGACAAGTCTATACAGTTCTGCAAGCATGTCCAACATCCTTTCCATAGGAAAGGGATTAATCCTGAGGAACTCTCACTGAAAGGTTTCAGTGAACAAATTTAAGAAGTGTTCCTTTTCCTCCTCAAAAAATAAAACAGAAAAAGCACAGGMGAGATTCTTAGTGTTTGGTGATGACTGACTGGGGTCTTACCGAATCTCCCCCCAAGATTTTCATGTTAACATTTGATCAAAGGGCTAGTTTTCTCAACTAATAGGGGATAAATTCTGTATCTTTTCTTCCATATGTAGGGAGATGTAAGGAGGGATTCTTCAATGCCTGTGGCAAACTTGTGAGAGAAAAATCCTATTTTCTAGCAATTTCATAAGCTTCAAGGAAATATGGGAAGTTTGGTACCTTACAACTTTTGTTTTTTAAAATATAGTTAGCCTCATATTACACAGGAAAATGTTGTTGCAGCATATTTACTATATGTAAGTAGACCTGCTAGCTGAAAAGTCTTATCTCTGGAATAATTACTTTCTAACTGAAAGCAAACATTCATCAATACAACAAAAAAATAGCATAAGTTTGATTCTTTGTTGTAAAAGACATCAAAGCAATGATAAACTCAAATAAATGAACTAAAGCAATAGAAAACTCTTCCAAAATTTATATTTCAGAGATTTGCTAATGTACTGAAAACAAGAAAATAAATTAAGGGTCGTATCTGCACTAAAAATCAAAGAGAATTCCACCACATATTTACAAATATTGTGGGAAACATTTCTTTACTGAAGTTGTCCAAGAGTTTGACTTTATCTAAGCACATTACTGAAGAAAGCATATTTTAATTAAAATCCTTACTGCACCAAACTCCTCAAGTCAATAATTACATCCTATTAATGTCAAAGAGATGCATTTCAATGCTTTGCCAAATAGGGATGGTATGCTGATTTTAGGACATACCTGCCATGAATCGGCTTCTACCAAGTCAATTGAAATCTCCTGACAGCTTGTCACAGTATTCGAGAGCCATTCAGAAATATAAGAAGGTCACCGACCTACAGCTGTATTGTTGGAGATGTCTCCACACAAAGTCACACTGCGAGCGACTCAGAGCTTTGTCCCACACATCCTCCTCTCATTGGAAGTCATCCAAAAGAGCAACCACTACACAACCAGTCTCCCACACGCCACCTTACTATGATTGCCTAACTCCTGGTAGGGAAATAACTGGACAGATGGCCTCTCTGTGGCTTTCAAGGGTGGAGACAGCCTGTAGTGACACAGCCCATGCTCCATGTCCTCTGAGACAGGACTACATTAGCCACCTTGCAAACCAGCTGTGAAAACCAGTGCTACAACTAGACAGTTCCTCTGGGTAGATGGCTGCACCTTTTGATCTCTTGCACGGTGACATGAACAGCCATCAAGACCACTTGAAAGGCTTGTATGAAGAGAAAGGTGCTCAGTGCATGAGAGGCTATTTCAGCCTAGAGTTATGAGGTTGGGAGTGAAAACAGGTGTTTTAATTTCCTGATGCAGATGAAACTAGTCCATGCCTCTGTATGGGAGCTAGGGAAAGGATCCAAGAGATCCAGTCTAGGAAGGAAATCATAAGGCAACTGACCATTAGCACCTGGATTTCCTTCACACAGTTGATATAAGCAACATCAGCAGAAAGGTGATCCTCACGGAAAGCCAGAGCAGCAAACAGGTTGCTTTGGGCTCAGATATCCACCTCTTGAGTGCTAGAGATACTTGTATAAGTTAAAAGGAAGTGCTTCATTGGACACAGGATATTTACTTAAATCCAAAAAAAAAAAAAAAAAAAAAAAAAAAACCAACCCAAAAAAACCCAACAAAACAAAACACTGTCTCAGACATGTTTACTTTTGTTTTGCTGCTGACAGAAGACATTGGCAGACACTAGGTCTTATGTCATCATTAGAAAGCTAATGGATGAGCCTGGAAGCCTCAGTAAGCTCTTCTTAATGAAACAGAAGAATTAAAGAAAAAACTGGGGATGCATGAAGAAAGTTTAAATTCCATTGAAAGGGGAAAACAAGTAGTAATAAAATGTTTCAGTCGCAACTATTTGCATGCACAAGATTAACTGCTACACAGAAATAAAAAGTATTTAACTGGACTCCCTTCAAATGTTAGTGCCTATTTTGTATAAGGAAAGGAAAAGAAGAATTGGACAGTTTTAGGCTGAATCACCTCTTATTTGTTTCAAGCCAGTTTTAAATGCTAACTGGGTTCAATGGAAAGACTCTTGCCACTTAGCTTTAAATCAAAGATTTCATGATTTTCTTAGATGTGAATATACAATTCCTAGGATTTCAGCATGCTTCCTTTTCAGACAGCCAACCTTTCTCTCCCTTGTTACCAACGAGATAGCTGTTTTTGCCATTCTGTGGGTTTGGACACTGGCGTGCGCACACACACAATGGTTTGAACATGACTGCGGTAGTACCAAAACCTTAGACCGGTACAGTATATGCTCAAAGTGGCTGAATGGCATATACCTAGTATGCCTGATGCTTTCACGCATATTCCTGTCTGGGATATGTGGGGTAGAAGCAAAGCAGCCCGTCCTTAGAGGCATTGGCCCCGTGGCCAGTGGGGCTAGCAGAGTCTCAGTATCTGCCAGGATTGGGCCCATACATTTTTGAAACATGGCATGCCAACAAAATGTCTGTAACGCATCACTCCTCATTGCTGGTCTCTAGTGACCTAGAAAGCAGTAGTTCAGAGTTCAGACACAAATCTGGCAGAAAAGCTGTAGCTGACTCAACAAGCTACTTTGGGAAACAGTGCCCTTCTGCAAGCCCATGCTGGCAATTTTTGAGGTGAAGAAACTGTATGGCTCAGACAGTGCAGCTATTGCTGTTTACTTTTATCATCACAAATACAGAGAAATATAACTTCAGTTGAAGAATCTGCTGAAAACATTCACCACAATTTCATACCATCTGCTTGAACTTAAAATGTACCCTTTTCCACTTAACAGCACTGCAATGTGAAGTAATGGTCTGTGGCTGCAGAAGCTTTCAGGTAAGCAAGAGCTCTCTCAGGTTCACAGCAATGTCCTCATACTGGTGTCCTCCAAAGGTCTATTTTGTGTATGTCTTACTCTGATAAAACATTTGGAAGAACAGTTTAGTAGATTAATCAATTTTTTCTTGACATGGGATTCTTCACTGAGTGTATTTTTCCCATCGTTTTGTCTTACAAAGATGACAGTACCCTGATAAACAGACTGACTTTGTATAATTCATCAGGAGTTTCAACAAACATGGTTTCAAACTTCTAATTCCTTCTTCTTAACCCCTGTGGCGCATTCAAACCAGTAACTCCTGAACTATGGAAATCCAAGACCAGATTTTGGTTCACTAAGCTCTAATAAAGTCTCTCTGTACAACATTTATATACAAATCCTGAAACAGACAAAAAGTATGTGATTTTAATGGTCTGAGGTCATATTACTGTAGGTGCCTAGCTCACAGTTTACATGATCTGCTGGCTGGCTTGTTTATCGAAATACGTGATACTGGCTAATTTTGTTTTATATGTCTGAGTTGGGCTGGGGTGAAGGTCAGCTGGAGAAGACAGCCCGGGGCTAGCGATGCAGTTATGGTGGCCGGTTAGTAAGTGGGCAGGGGCAGACAGAAAGCAGCACACATACAGCCTACACCTGGGGAACAGGGGCAAAGGAAAAACTGAACGGAGAGCACAAATGTGGCGTATGGGTGAAGGTACTGGAAGCCCAAAGCCGCGACAAGGAGAGGTGTGCTTTCCAAATTCATCTCCAGTGGCCGGAACCATGGCAGGCAAGAAAAAAGTGGCAGAGGCAGAAGAAAGAAGTGAGAAAGAAAACTCTGGGAAAGCACGTGGGACAGCACTGGGGTGAGAGGAGAAGACCCAGAGGGCAAATGGAGGGGACAAAAGTGGAGGGAGGCAAAAAGAAAAAGGGGGACAAGAAAGTTGCCAACAATAGGGCAACTGTTGTCAGAGTGGTAGCTGTGACAGAAACACTTCAGCCTTTTGATCCAGTTAACGACATTTAGAGACTTGCCTTATGCAGAGAGAACTGGGTATGGGGCCAGGACAGAAACACAGGGCCTGATTTTGCAAACCTGCCGAGCATCCTCACTGGGAACAGCAGTCGGCTGTAGGAAGAAGGCTTGTGGCTTCCACCACACGCAGTTGCTGTGCTGGGCTGCATTTCACCTTAATGCCAAGCTAACTCCCAAGAAGATGGGATGCTCAGCACCTCTGAAATTAACACTATCTGAAATGCCAAGGGGACAGATTTTTCTTTATGATTTTATTATATTTCCTTCAGTTGCTGGAAGGGGTCTGCTGCGGATTTGCTTGGGTACTCTTGAAAGTCTTATCTGCAGCTATAAAAACTCCTTTGAAAATTTGGCCCAAAACACAGATTTGCACGCTTGCATTCTGGCCTCAAAGTTTGAAAATGCCAAAAAGTTCCTCAGGATAGTCTTGGGAGACTAGCTTAGCCTCAGTATTTCTGAGAACGCTGCCTTAATTATGGTAAGGACTTTTCCAGCCAGGATTTTTAAAAAAAAAAAAAAAAAAAAATTACGTCCACCTCCCTGTATAATATATGTTGAGGTACTTTGTGCTGAAAACTTTTCCAGAGTAATTCTGAAATGGACAACCCAGTGCAATGATATACCACATGCTGGCACTGTCATTTCCCAGACTACTATTAGGCTATGTGCAAACCAGCCTGCCCCATTTAAACAAAAAAAATAAAAGGAAAAGATAATAAATTAGACAAAATTTACATCCTTATGCATTTGTCTGCAGAGAAGCAGGTAATGGAATTTCTTTTGTTTCCTATAAAAGAATTTTAGTAAGATTCATTTAAGCCAGTTTTTAAGACAACATAGAAAGCATTGCAAAGAATTACATATCCAATACTATAAAATTTTTGTGCGCACATGCAAATACATGAGTACATGTATATACACACACACACACAAAGAAATTCATGTTTATCTTCAACAGCTACCAGTTAACAGATCCCTAAAATGCAGAAGACTTGTACTCAGCAAGTGGATACTCTGGTTTTGCCATTTAATACCTGTAAAGATTTGCTACAGAATCCCTTTTTTCTTTCTAAAAATCCTCATGCAAAGCACATTCAAGCCACCCATTTAAAAAGAAACTGTCTACTTGAGATAAGCTGCTCCCTACACATTTCTGCATTTATCAAATATGACTTAACCGAGAAAACAAAATGAAAATCTATTAGCTGCAATTCAGAGTTGTGACTGCAGTGTAATGGCTTCATTATGAGCGGGATGATAAACATTCCCAACCGCAGGCTGTTTCAGAAGCAGCTACCAAACATAAGCCTGCACTTCAGCAGCAGCTCTCCTCTTTCTTCTGTTTTGTACTCTCAGCAACACAGCATACAGCGCCCGGCCGTAAGGCAGGGCAGGGACCCCAGGCTGGAATTCCCAGGAGGTGGATTCCCTCCCCTGTCCCTGAAAGATTTCCCTGTAGCCTTGGGAAAATGAGCCATTTTCTCTGTCTCTCCATTCCCAGCCTGTATATGGGAGCACAGGTACTCTGGGAGAACAAATGCAGAGGAGGACTATAAGGTCCTCTTTTATTACAGCAACAGGCCATACAAATATCTTAAGATTGTAAGGATTTATGCCATAATATAACAGCAATCCTTGTTTTCTAAGAATTTTCATTAGCCCCCCTCCTATAAGGGGCCATGGGTAGGGGAAGTGGAGCTGTTTACTGTGGACTCTTGAGAAATTAGAGGGCCATGCTTCATTAGACGATGATATGGCCCAATGCAGAGAAGATCAAAATCCATCCCTTCACCCCAGGCCCCGTGGCACTCTGTTCGCTCCTGGTCTGACACATGCAAACACCAAGTATAGGGCCAGAGCCTGATTTGTTTGAGTAATGTACTCCTCCAATTTCAAAAGAAGCAGCTGAAGAGACAGCCTTCATTTGAAGAATACGTTTAGAGCGAGGTGCAAAAATACACGTAGTGTTTAGTTGCCTTACATACATTCAGTTTGTGTTTCACTTGAATTAATTGCTTAAAAATCCGAATATGAATTTATTAATGTATTTGCCTGTAAATTAGAAGCTTTCACAGCAAACATGGGCAAGTTATTTACTGCCCACATAGAGCTCAAAGCAGACATTTAGTAGTAGCTCGAAGGCCAAGTCCTGGGCCAAAACACCACCAAGCTTATGTGCTTTACAAACACAGAGTAAAAAAATCTGCTCCTAATCTGAAGAACAAATAAGGGATTTATTCAGAGAATGCTAGAGGGGCTGTGGTAATGCCAGCAGACTCCTGCAGCCGTCCTTGTGGAAGGTGATGAAAGTTCAGACTTGGTATGCTAAAGCTTTTAGCCTAAGTCAGGACAAAAAAGAGAAKACAAGAAAAAAAAGGCAGAAGCTGCAGATGGAACTTTAACCTGCATGGTTAGAACTGACCACGGAATAGATCAGGCTGCTTTAGGTAAGCACGGCATAGAAAAAGGCCAAGTTTATACCCAGTCTGCCCAAAGACACAGTGACAAATTAAGTAAAACCACATTCCCTCTTTGTAATCCTGTTGCATTATGTTGTTCATTAGATAATAAACTGGTTCTGCCCCGGAGCAGTGCTCCCCTGGCACCGAACTCATGCTCACGCTCAAGTTCCCACCTACAGATACAGAGACACCCTTCCTTTCTTACAGCGTAACATCTGAAGTACAGGGCAAGGTGCGGTGTTGGTGGGCTGTCCTCTCAGTAATGTTTAACATCTTAGAAATTCTAAGAATCTCAGTACAAAGATTCCTTTCTTTCTTAGATTTAAAAAAAAACCCAAACACTTCTTATTTATTTCTGGTATGCAAAATACGTATTTTTTAAATTCATTTGCTTTATTCTACACTTTCCATAACTGATATTTTTTGAATATTCCATTTTTTTCTAGAATTAATTCCTCCAGTGCTCTCTATTCCTCGTTGACGTGTGGGGTCAATAACATTAGCCTGACATGTACATGTTGGTTAGGCGCACTTGTACAGTGGGGTTACCTTTCTCAAAATTCCTAGTTCCTGTCACTCCGTGACTTGGGAAGCACAGCCCAGTGTGCTTGGTGAGGAGGAACACGGCATGTCTCACTAACTAAGGAAAACTGACGTTTCACCCTTGTAATTAACTACATGCAATAATGCAACTGAAGATTGAGAAATCGAGCATTCAGAGATCAGGAAATACAGGCAGAAGCTGGAAAACATAATGGCCAGTCTGCAGTCTGGGCTTTTGCCATACACTGTGATTTCTGTCCAAGAGTTGCTAAACTGGGGGGGGAATCTTTCAAAAATACAGAAGCAGCAAATGGCTAAGGAAGTCCCTAGGACACACCTGCTGGAAACTGTGAGAATACACTGAGGGAATTGTCAAGTATACACTTGCAAGGTTTTTGTCAGAGACAGAATAAAGAGACAGTCAGATCTCTGACAAAATTAAACTACCCTTATATTCCTATATTCCAATTCTAAATTTTGAAATAAATGTCTATGTTTACCCTAAAAAAAAACCAAAAAAAAAAAAAAACCCCCAAAAAAAAAGGACTCCTGTACAAGTTTGTTTCATGAACTTGAACAATTTGGGCCAGCTCTCCCTGAATTAAGGCCACCAAACTTTAGCTGCACACTTGAAAAAGGTCCCCTGAATGCCCTGGAGAACACAGACCTTAAAATTTAGTTGGCACCTTCAGGTAGTATAAGATGAACTCTCAGAATTTCAGTTCTATTAAATACCTCTTAACTACTTGGCACTAGCAGAATTTGTTCCCATTAAACTTAATTTATGCTAATTAAGTACTGCTTATTACCATTCTCTATCATTAGGCAAAATCAGTTTTCTGGGAAAAGTCATAATCAAGAGGCAACTTCATYTCAGAATATTCCAATTTTGAATAGCATTCTGTAATAAAGTTCATTTATAGAGCAACCCACTACAAATCATTTTACAAATATTATGTGTAGCAGCAGTGGAAAAACCCTGTGTGTGCAGCAAAGGGCAGTGGCCAACCTGCCTGCAGAGTGCTCCAGAAAGACAGAGGGAGGAGAGAATGGGGCAGCCCTTTTTTAAGGGCCACAAGACTCCAGCAATAAAGAGCTCATCTGCGCCAGAAAATGGATAAATGGCACACTTGTTATCAGTGCACAGCTTTTTTTCCCCCCTTAGGTATATCACAGTAAGAACTTCTAAGGAGAGAAAATAATGAAGTGCAAGTTGTCTCCAGCATGAGGAGCAACAGGGGAGACAGTCCGAAGATGCGTGTTTGCAGACGTGAAAGGCGGCTGGTCAGGAGCTGCCACATTGCTAGTGGATGAAAGACAACAGGCGAACCTGCAAGACCGAGCCATAGCTTGGCCCTTATGAGCTGTCCCAAAGGAGACTCCCATGCTTTTGGCAAAGGTAAGAGACAACAGCACAACGCTGTGCAAAGAGATGGATGTGGGAATTGGGAAAGAGGAGATCTCACTCAGAGTGAGTTTGGCTACGCTGAGCTCAATGAAGGGATTGAGAATTCCCAGTCAGCTACTGGCCTGGACCGGGGAGGAAGATTTGTGGGTTACCAGCACAAGGACAGCATTTCCGTTTACCTGCGTGGATGAGATTACTGCTGCTTTTAGTGGGAGCTCAACTAAGTCAAAACTGATTGCCCTGGGAAATCCCACCCATGCTGGTTTAGACCACCAGCGCAGGACACTGCAGTAATTATTTCTTTTTTTAAAATAATACTGCCCTGTGGAGTAGCTGTGGTGCTCTTTAGAGTAAAATTCTGCCTTTCTGTAAGTGACTTAGAAGTCTTTTAAGAGTTTTTATTCTATATATGCTTAATAATTGGTACCTGTAACTTTAAAATGCAAGCGTCTCAGCAGCTGAATTGTCCCCAACCTTCCTTTTCCCTGTAAGCTTACAGTCATCTCAGTGATCCAGAGCGTGCAGGAATACAGTACTCCAACTCATTGTCCAGTCAATGAAGTGAAAAATGCCATTCCTGTTTTAGCAGATGGCAGCAGAAATGCAATACAAGGAGCAAGAACACTAATATAGAAATCAATATCTATTACAGTTTAAATCACATTGCAGTCCTGAAACGATAATAGCAATCCTTTAAAAGCTAATGCTGATCCTGTTTGTATTAGAAATTGGTTCAAAGGGTTTCAGGTTTTAATTCTGTTACAAAAATAATTACCTTTTAACCTAGACCCTCCAACCCCAGACCCCTCCTCCTTCCCCAGACCCTGTTCCCACAAAGGAAAACAAACCAACCAGCAAAAAAAGCCCCCAAACAAACAAACCTAACCTCTTGCTTCCTCACTCTATGACCAGGAATATGGGGAAGGGATTCTTATAATGGAGATGGCTGGGAATTCCCACAGCACGTGTGGCATGGTAAGTGCCGAGGGATTATTCAGGCAGTTCTATCTATTGCTGTGCAAAGCCTCTCTGGACAGCTACAAAATACCACGAAGAAGAAAGAAAATGAGTCTTTAGAAAGTGCTGACAGAGCAAATGCTTCCTTCCTTGAGTAAAACTGAAGTCTTTTTATGCTAGAAAACAACCTTTTTGATATAATCAGAAGTGCACAGCAATGTTGGTAAACCTGTCCTCTGTTAATTGTCTGCGTGCAGCCAGTGATTAGCACAAAGTGAAAATTGGTTTATGAATCATTTGTATGATAAATAGCAAGAGTAAACATTGGGGGAAAAAACCCCACCACCCTCTGTGTGTGCTGGATGACCTGATAAACCTGATAGCAGGTAAACAGAGCAAGTCATACGCATGCAGGGAGAAAGCCCACAGCCTGACTGGAGCATCCTGGCAGATCGTGACCTGAGCATGAGCTTGCGAAGTAGCTTTATGGCTACAAGGACTAGAGTGCTTTGGGCATGTACCAGGGGAAAACCAAATAAATTATATTACCAATACATTTATTGCCACTACTGCCAGCAAAATACTATATTCTGCATTGGTGTTCACACATCAAGAGAGAGCTTGATAAATTGGATATGGCTATAAGTCATGAGATTGATTAAAGGATGGGAAAACACATCTTAAGGTGACAGTCTCAAGGAGTTCAATTTATTTAGCTTATCAAAGAGAAGGTTAAGGCATGTCTGATCATTAAGTAAATACTTACTTGGGGAAAGGGAAACTGATAAGAGGAGGCTTTTCATCCTAGCAAAGGTGCAACAGTCCCATAGGCAGGACATAAAACCAGGCAAATTTAGGCTGGCAAAAGCCAGACACTTTTAATAATAGAGGAACGAACCACTGGAGGAATTGCTGATAATTTTAAAATTATAAATGGATGTTTCTTTAAAAGATATGCTATACCACAAAGTGAAATCCAAGCCAACTCCCAAAGTTGGAAAAAAAGCCTAGAATAAAAGATAATTTTTGATCAGCCTTTTGATTTTTCATTTCCTCTGCTTCTCAGCATTCCACAAAAGTTGTTTGATTCAATAAAAAAACCCTCAGTGTCATGTATGTTGCTTCTAGCTCATTTTGCCTCTCCAAAACCTATTCATTTCTACTTTTGAGTACAAAACAGTAGGTCTTTATTTTTAAGGATTTATATTCGTGTCCTTTATGGTACATATATTACTATACATGCTCGCATCTCTACCAACAGCTGTCGCCCACTTTGTGTTTCCTTGAGCACTCCTTTACTCATCCCATTGAACAGCAACTCTGGAGCTCAGATTGCCCAAGCCCCATTTAGTTCCTGGGTCACAGCATAGGTTGCTCGTACCCCAGCCTTGACTGTATCTCCTCTCACCTACTCCCTTTAGCTGTTTTCTTTTTAACTGCCCCTCTCAGACCTGGAGGAGCAGAGCTTCAGGTTCCCCCGTTGCCCTTTCAGGCCTATGGAAGAAAGTTCCTGGCAACTTTCACCTGGGTTAGCTCAGTGCTACAGGCAAAGAAAGAAGAAAGGGGAAGAGAAAGGGAGGAAGGGGGGGGGGGGGGGGGGGGGGGGGGATTACATTTTTCTCCTCAGGAAAGGCAATAGGAGATATCTTGGTAGCTGGGCTCCTCTGGCTGCCCCACTCCTTCCTTCCTGTCCTGGGCACTCTGACACCCCTCCACTTCTCCCCCAAAATGCTGTGGGACATGACAGGGCAAAGCAGCCTTTCACAGCAGGGTGGCTGCAAGTCAGGCCCCTCGCGTGRCATATGCCTTTCAATGTATTGTCCTTCATCAGGATTTCCAATTTCCCAAGAAGTTCTCTCTCATTTTTGATGATGTCCAGTCCTTTCCAATGAGCAGAGGCATAGGGTTACCCCTGGCTTCCCCCTCGCTCACAAGTTGGGGAATGGTAACCCTGCACTTCCTTTCAGCTTCATTCCTGGCTTTATTAACTGCAGTGACCCCAGGGGTGGCTGCCAGGGATCCTGCCACCTCCCTGGGGCCTCCTGGAAAGATCTAATGCCCCGACCCAGTCATTTGTTCCCTTCCACTTGCCAAAAGCCACAGTCTTTTTGCCTGTCTCCACCCAGACTGTGGCTAGCAGAGCCCAGGTCCTCTGACTGCCCTGGGCTTCTCCTTCTGTCTCCTTTCCTCCTCACCTCCCCCTGCTCCATCCCACATCACCTGCTGACCCAGGGAAGCACTGTGCTTCCTCACTACTCCTGCTTTTCAAAAATGAACCTTCAAGATCAGCCAAACACATGGGCAGGCAGGAATCCCTGTCCCTTGGAGAAGCCCCTCCACCTGTGACAAGCCACTATTTGTAGCAGTCAGGAGCGGTGAGCAAAAGAAGAGAAGGGCTTGTCAAACACCATTGAACAAAAGCTTTTTATAAGAAAAAGCCAAGTCAACAGAATGTGTAGATACTAGTGAAACCCTCTAAGCAAGCCCTCGGCTAGGTAGACGAGCTGCTGACCTGCTGCCAGCCAGCCTGGGATTGTGCCAGTCCCAGCGAGGCAGCAAACAAGCTGTCCTACTCGCAGCACTCCTCGGGCTGCCTCGCGCCCAGGCGGCACCAGCCGCCGAGCCTCCCTCTTGGCAATCGGATTTGGGACCTTTCAGAAGCACTGAAACGTTTCCACCGTCTGGTGTTTGTGAAATATTTTGGAACTGCAAACCAATTAAAGTGTTTTGTTTGCCCTACTTGGGATGATATGAGTATTGAGAACATTATTATCACTCCTGCTGTTTTGCCTGCCGGGAATCCCCCCTCCCGGCCACGCTTGCTGTGCTAGGCAGGCTCGCAGGATGGTGACCAAATCCTGTCTTGGCTCTTTTAACCATTTCTGTGACTCGGGGAATGACTCTGTGTTTATTCATGTGAGATACAACATATTTATTCAATCTACCCACTGATTTTTTTTAATTGAATGACCAGTCTCTATTTGCCAAAATAATTCCCTCAGAACAAATCACTGGCCCAGGAGGCTTCTTCTTGCCCAGGGCACAGCTGAGCCCCAAATGCCTCGTAAACAGGAGCATGGGTTCAGATCACTGCCAAGAGCGCTGGTGCCATGTACAAGCCCTCGTCCTCTGCCTCTCTTGCTGCCAGCACTGTTTGCTGGAACTGGAGTTACTACAGTTGAGTAAACCTGTTTTTTGGGGCAGGGACCAGTTTTTCACTTAGTGTTTGTCTGGTGCTGTGATCCATGACTACAGTTCCTGCACTTTGCAGTGACAGTAATGACAACATTACAGCCACTAGTCCACACGGTGTTGTCCACGATACACTTCACAGCAGAGATCTGAGCCCCTAATACATATAATTTTATGTGCATATTGGGGCTTTTACATTCATTGATTTAAAAAAAACTAAGAAAGTGTCATTATTAAGAAAATCCAAACTTCTGTGCTGCAATCTTAGCCTCACTGAAGTCTGTGGGAATTCTGTGTTTAACTTCATATTTTCTTTTATCGTGAGTTTCATATGGGAGCAGCTGAGGTCAGTCAGCTATGAAACTAACACAGCAACTTATATATCAGCTTTAGTAGCCTTTGGATCAGGACCATAAATAATGATTTTTAAGAAAACTTGACAAGTACTGTACAACTAAAACAAACAAAAGGGCTAATAGGTTACATACATCATTTAGTATAATAAACCTCTGCTGATTTATTATGTTTTTAATTCTTGCAATATGCAAAAAGGTTAAATTAATCATTTCTGTAGAGGCATAATAATACTGGGCTCCAATGACATATCTCTGCAGTGCAGTTTGCCTGGAGGACTAATAAAAACTGATCATTAAAACAACTGGATTTGGCTTTGATTAGAATCACCATAGGATAAAGGGAATAAAATGAATTACAAAGAAGAATGGGTGAAGTAAATGAAATAGACAGATACTAGTGAATACTGTACGTTAATATTTACTAAGGAATTAGAGAGGATAAAAACTTTTAATATGGTCAGCAATGAGGTGTGAAATACACCATATTAACAGGTTACTCACTGCTGCGCCAGAATATAAAACAACAGGATAAGGTGCAATCAGAGGTCATTTCCATCCTTCTGCACTTAATTACACTCTACCCCATTTGGAAACACAAACAAAGCTTTTAAACAGAACCACACAAAATAATTACGTATACACATATGAAGAATAAAATACTTTGTTAATCATGCTAGACGGAAGATCAAGTTTCACCACTGCCTCCCACCATGACTGCTCCTATCACATTTTTCTGTACATACCTTTTCACAGTCAAACCTGTTTTTCCTCTGCAAAGTGGCAAATTTCTACTTGAAAAATTACCAGCTGTTTCTCTAGCACAAGTGGCAAAATATTTAATAAAAGATCAAACGCTGATTGCTCTTTTTTTAATTTTGTTTAAATTAGCAGTTCCCCCTTCTCCCTTTCAAATTAGTCCCACTAATATCTAGAGGCAGAGAATATTGCAATTTACACTTCATAGTTTTTTTACAAAAGACATGTTTCTGGTTTGCATATACCATCCTGTCTTAATTTAATACTAGAAAGAGAGGGTGGAAAATCACCTGCTTTGCTAAGGTAACCTATCCTGTTAACTACCTGCAATGAAATGGCTCTACAGATCCTCGGTCAAATCTGGGACTTCATTCTGTAATCTCCAGAAGTCTCCAGCTTAGAAAACAAGCATCAGTTTCAATGATTTCATTATAACTAAACTTTAGAAGAGGGGATACTTGCATCATGAAATATTTACAGTATTAGGGGGTCAGGGATGCACTAAGAGGTTGTTTTCTCAGGTGCCTTGTATAGCTCTGAAGGTGCGTCCAGAAGGTAATTCGAAGCCAGGACCTAACTGAGGAGCTCTGAAGTACTTTTGGGAATGGAGATTGTCCCGCCATTCATTGCCTACCCAGGATGTCTAGGGAGAGCCGCTTTCCTGAAATGGGCAGCAAGAATAAGTCTTTAACGTGTCAATATGAAAAATAAGGGATTTCACATGTGACTATACGCTGATAACTCTCTTGACAATGTTTTGGGGACCTTCCACATGAAAATCGCACTGACTGAACACCCTCCTTATGAAAAAGCAGCTGGATCAAGCTCTGAAGACAGAGCTACTTCTTTTTAGACATCCTAAGCCCTGAAGTTGTACATGTGCTACATTAAGTTTCTGAAACACAAATGTAACTGACAAATGCCTCTTCCCTGAGGCAGGTGATTTTCACCAGGCATTGGCCAAAAGCATTAGATGTGATGCTGGTAGCTGGGATGGAGCTGAAGCTTGTAAGCAGCAGCAGTATTACCTCCTTCCCATCAACATTGCTACCAGTGTCACAGCACTAATAAAAGAAGTAATGAGTTGTTTTACACGCTTCTCCTGGCAAGATACCTGAAACAGCTCATCAAGGAAAATCAAAACTAGCAGTGGTCAACATTTTAGCAAAAAACCCATCCAAAATCAATGTAATAAGCATAACTCCTATTCTCAGTGCTACTGATCCACATTGATTGGGTCCTAGCTTTTTTAGCCACTTGGGCATACAGTTGAGCTGCACAGCATGACCCAAAGGTTAGTSATCTGTGGCCACTTAAGGCTAGGACTGGAAATAACTGTAAGCCAAAGAAGTATCTATTGATTAGTAAACGAAAATGCACTTGAGAGCCTGTTTTCAGAAGGTCCCTTAAGATATATTGAAACGAGTATCTACATACCTATTTTATACTGTTATTCAATATACAGCCTTGAAACCCACACCCAAAACTGTCGCAACAAAAGGCACCACCACACAGCTAAAGCGGTGGCTTCCCAAAAGGCCTAAGTTTCTTGGGTAAAGGTGACAGGTTTGGAAGCRTTGCTCCTGGGGGCAGAGCCAGTCTAAGTGTCCCCAGTGCCCTACACTTGCATTGCATCCCCCACAGACAATCCCCACTCGTGCCAGTGCAAGTGCCTGTGTGCCATTATGATAAACAGGATTGGAGAACTGAAGTTTTCACTCTAGATCAGTTCTTCAAACTTCATCACATGCAGGCACACAGAGTTATGCAGAAATAATGGAAGGGGAGGAACGGGACAGGAATAAATGGGGAGGCACTAACGCAAACTGCCTTTTCAAAACCCTTTTACTCTTCAATGCCTTGCTCCTGTTCGGAAAACAAAGAGCTCTCTCGTTCTGGAAACATGCCCAGGTCACTACATGGTTTGTTGGAGTGCAGATTCCCAAAACTCAGTTACRCCTCCAGGATGGCATGGTTGAGACAAAGGAAACCTTCACCAAAGGCAGGGTCCGAGAATGGCAGAATGACACACCTCATCCAGCCCAGGTAAAGACAGCACACAGGGAGCCCGAAAGACACAGAGGAGCAGCTGACCCTGTCAGAGCCAGTGACAGGTATGATAAGATATGTAAAATATATTTGACAATATTTAATTGCTTCAGGTATGAGTCACAGATTGTTTTTCACTGTTCTTACATTTTGTTTCTACTTTCACATGTACCACATTTACAAAAAAAGACAATGCAGAATAAGAGATGCTATCRATACAGTTATATAGCAACCAAAGACAAAATAAGAGATTATAAGAGAAAAACAGAAAGCATACAGCGAGTTTCAGTGAGGGATCTCTTGCTTCCTGCGATAATGGCAGATAAGAGGAAACATTCATATTTTCCAGAGCAAAATGAAGACTTACTTTGACAATAATAATCTACGTAGAATATCCTTCTTACAGCACAGCACGGCGTCAGCTCTTAGACACCAAATTAGATCATGAGGACAAGTGTTACTTTTACACCGCAAACAACCTGCAAGACTGCAAGCAATGCATTTCATGACACTTTAAAGGAGGTAAGTACAATTAATGTCAGCTAATATTTTTATGGAAAATAGGTCTTGTCAAAAACAAAACAAAAAGCAAAGGAAATCCCCTGGTTTCACTCCATAACAAGACCGTGTTTGATTGATAATGATCATTTCATCATTGTGATAAGTGTAAGTTTTTATACGGGGTTTGATTTAGTGCAGCATAATACTCTGGTTAAAAACACATTAATAACAAGTCAACTGAAAAAATTAAAGTGTTAGCTTGCCAAAGGGAGAATCATTAAAAGATGTTTCTAATGGGGTTTCCTAATGAATTTTTACTAGTCTCCCTATATTTTTCAACACTTTCATCCACACTCCAGATGCAAATAAATTATTACTGCTACTAAAACCTGTGGGTAACATAGGTAAATAAAGAAGAAAAAAGGGTGGTTATACTGAGGAATCCAGATCACCCATCTCATTCAAAGAAAATATACTTTAACAGAACCAAATGTGACCTTATGAACAGGTTTGAACATGTTAATCATTGATCATCCTGATCAGCATTTTAAATTGGCTGCAGTTCACTACTTTATCTGGCCTTCAAACAAGACTAGAAACATGGCAGCTACTTAAAGGAGAGGCCAAATAAAGCAGAGTTTATGTCTGACTTCTAAAGCTTGTATTTTTTTTATTCCAACATTAAGCATCCAGACCCACAGAGATACACAATTCCCAATACCAAAGGAACTGTCACTGAAAGCAATATATGACTCATGAAAAATATTATTGCACATTTTGTACTGTACACTGTAACATGCACATTGTAAACGGCTACAGTGATGCCTACTGAAGGAAATACTTCTGCCTCTCATCATTTGTTTCTGCATTCTCATGTGCCTTCTGCTCTTTCATGTTACTGCCAGTAGTGAACCTTTATCATCTGCATTTGCTGCCCCATGGGAATATATTCATATACCCCTCTGCAATTCAATACGCAACTTGAAGATGTCTCTTTCCCATTCCTTTAATTGTTCTAATCCTCTAACTACATGAGTTGGCATTGTAAGAGTCCATCAGTTGTTCTCTGTTGTCTGAAACCAGTATAATTAAGAGTAGTATGTGGCCTGACTTGTTTGGGGATATGACTGCTATGGAAATTGTGAAACACAATAGGATTTTGATCCTATTGCCTTCCTTTCCTTCCCTAAACCATGTCTCAGACCTCTCCTAATCTGTCCTCCTCATCCATTATCTTGTACTTCCCCATGTTATACCCTCAGAACAGCCTCATTGAATTTTCTGTTGTACATTTTACTTCTGAAAAAGGCCATGTACACATAAGCATGTGAACAATAAGTCATAAACACGGCTCCATCACATGAGCTGGGGTTAGCTGACAGCCAGGTCTCCGGGGTGAATTTACACGATCACATTTCCCTGATTCTACAATCTCATTTGCTCTCCTGGAAAACGTTAAGCACAAGGAATTATGCAGACCACAAAATGCTCTGTGAATGGAGGTCTAAGCAGGGAAAGCCTGTGTTTTCTTAATGAATACCTGCTGAAAGAAATGCTGCCACTATCCTGTGCAGAYGACACCAGCAAGAGAAAGTCAGGTATTGATTGGTGCCTCCAGGGTGTGGGAGGAATTGTTAAGGGTCTTCTGAAAGCACAATCCACAGTAGTTCCTTGGAGATGTGCAAGTTGCCGGTAATAACATAACGTCCCAGTTACCCATACCCACAGTGCCATGGAGCAGAACCAGCAAGAGGCTTTCCAGAAACAGAGATGCAATTGAGCATCCCGTTTACCAACACTGTCACTTTAAAGGAGGTATAGATCAAATAAAGTCCAACTCGCTGTTTCTGAGTAGGCAAATTGTTCTGGGTAAGACACTTCCTACTGTGTTGACTTCTTAAATCTACCAGCGCCTGCTCAAAAAGAGCTGAAACTGATTATACTCAATGTGCTAAATGTCACTTAGTCATGATACGCGAGGTTTCTTCCYGCCTCCCGTGGATTGGAAGAAAACAGACTGAGCTATAATTTCGTACCAGTGAGAGAAAGTTCGGTCACCAAAGGGCCAAGGAAACGTTGCCAAGCTGGTGAGGATGGCAGGAGGTGGAAAGAATGGGGAAAGGAAGAAATAATACATACTTGAACTGTCACGAAAGCTTTAAGGAACTACATTTAAAAAACTAAGGAGATATTTTAGGGAGATGAAACACTTGCTAATGCGATGCTTATATTAAAATTGTAGCCAGATTGGATAGTGGTATAAAACATGTCACTGGAGCCAGCATTTCCATATTGTATGTTGTGAATTTTGCCTTGAGGGCAGAAAAAGAAGCAAATGAAACGGGAGATTTCCACTCCCCCACCCCAGCTGACTTTCATGTAGTTATATCAGCAGGCTTACATATCAGAAGGCATACTGGAAAGGGGGTATTTTTAATGGAATCAATAAGAATCAGACAATTGAGCATTTTTTTGACTCTTTAATGGTAAGATCTTAACCTGGGGAAGGTATTTTTAATTCCAATTGAGTACTGTTTAATCTTGGTAAAATGCTGTGATATTAGGCAYTGCAAATGGCTCACTTGCAAAACAACAGTTGTATTTTATTAATATTTGTTGCAATAGTTCTCTGGGAGAAGCAGCTGTGAGGGACAGAGAATGGAAAGGAAGGAAAGGTAAGTGGATTCCTTCGGAATGAACCCAAAGTCACTCCCACTCACCAGAGACGGGATGCCGGGTTGGCATTCCTCCTATTACCTGGCATACGTAGARACCCCCTCCTGAAGGGAAGCAAAGCCGATTTTAACTGGGACGTCTCAATCCAAATGGGAGAGCACACACCCCGACCTAGTGTGGGGCTCATTACTAAAATAGTTTCCTTTGCATAAGGGTTTATGATCAGGAGAAAATGACGAATTATGCAGACAAGAAGATGTTGTCAAAGTGAATCGAAGGCTTAGCAGAAAAGAGCTGTATATTCTTAGGAAACCTTCAGACTAAGAAGCTGCTAGTATCTTTTGCAGCACAACATTAAGAACAGCAAGGCTGAAGCATCTTTCACCTCTGGCTGTAACCAAAGAGATAACTGCAAAGATGACGTGCTCAGGAGCCAGATATTCTAGCAAACATATGGTTTCTCTTACACCCAAGCATAAAAAAATAATATCAACAAGAAGACCATARACAAGCTCCTCTGGATTAAGTTGACACTACTTGCAAACAACTAGGAATAAAATATCTAGATACTCTGGACTATTTTCCATGCCATCTATTGCACTTGGGAGAAAAAGAACACGCACTGGGCAGGTTCTTCGTGGGTGGTGGGGGAGAGGGTTTAGGATGACAGCAATTGCAGTAAAATTGTACAAAAGACTAATGGATATGCACCTCCCTGTGTGGAAAGCTCCAAAGCTGGGCAGTGGCTAATAAAATAGCTTATTTAAACCKCAGACCCTCTTAAATACAGAAATGTTGATAGTAATGATGAGGCAGATGTTTTGGACCTGAGGAGAAGTTCTGGCAGCCCTTAACCTCTCTCTGAAAACTGAATTCTGTTTGCTTCTTCAGTGAGTCAATGTCTGTTAAATGATTTGATTCCCGCTGTGACTTCAAAAATATGTTTGGCAGAACACTCTTAAAATAATGCTTATTTCTGTGCTAGCCTTGGGTTAACCCCTGTCCCCCCCAAAACCACACACCAAACAGCCAACTAAGGAAACCAAAGTCAGGGCCCCTGTGCTGCAAACACTTTACCAGGTGGGTGAACTTCACCCCAACACTGCAGGGACCTGGCAGGCAGGAGAAGTGCCCTGTGGGGAAGGATGGGTGATTACTCTGGGAAACACTATTTCTGCTCATTGTAAGTTAGAGCTTTTCACTGTTTCATCTGTCACAGAAGCAGAGGCTATGCTTTCCTCTTGACCCAGGTCAGAAAATTACCATGATTCTGAATTAGATAGGAAAACTTCAGCCATACTGGGGGGAGTTTCCCGTTTACCTCGGTGTCATCTTTAAAATAGCTAACCTTTTAATGATCAAAAACTTTAGAGAAATCGCTCAAAGTGTCTTTTCCCACAGAAGTAAGAATCACTCTTTTTTTTTTTTTTACTACGCTGTGAGCACTAGAGACACTGTTTACCAAAGGCCTTTCAGTGGATCAGCATTTTCTGACTTTCAGCAGTTTGTGACCCTTTGTTTACTGCTCACTTATTTAGATCCACTGATAACTGGCAATATTGAGAGCCTCATTACGAAGAGCTGGCCACAATCATCTTAAAACGTGCTTCAGGATGAATTACGTTGTTGCAGACTTAAAACTATCAGTGGCCCATCTGAAGTAAGGATAGCTGTGTAATTATCATTGATTGAGAGTTAAATTGGATATGCAATGCTGTGATCCCTTTGGGACAAGGGTGGTTACAGTATAGGGGCAGTTTGCCACAACAGTTTTCTTGGACTGAGGTCTTTCCCTGCAGTTCTCCTTCCTGAGAGCCCCTAGGACACAGTCTCTGTGCTGCCACCACTTCATGCTATTTGTGTGAAGGGGATATGCAAAAAGCTGGATCATGCAATAAGACAGATGATGCCCATCTGTCACACGACTGCTGTGTGTCAGGCCACAAAACAGAGAAAGGTTGCTGTGCAAGATGGCAGAATTTGTCCTGGGACACAGCCTGGCCAGTCATTTGGGCACCACCACCTCCTGGCACCTGGGCACACAAAATTTATCTCCTCCACAACTTAGGAGCATGAGAGGAGATCATGTAAAGATACCTGAGTTAGCTGCAAAACAGCTAGCGGGGGCAGCAGCAATCATCTCATCACAGGAGAACAGGCTTCACAAACTAGCCAAGCCCCTTGGAGAGAGGCACATGAAGCCAGTGGTGCTGTAGGTATGCTGCCATGTCACCTGAGCAGAGCAGATCCGTGCTAGACCAGGTATCTTCAAGGATTTACAATCTTACCTTGGGATGACAACACTATCATATACTTGGGAGCTCTTGAAATCCCATCCAAACACACCTAAATCAAGACCTGACATTTTTGCTCATGTCAGGAGACATATCCCTCCTGAACGAAGGCGTGCTCAAGATCAGAATTTCCTGTTTAACCCAGGTCGAGTCCTAAGAACTCATTAAGAGAAGCACATACTTATCTTTAATAACCTTTCCCCTTGCTCAATCCTAAATTCAGATCCTTTTCACTTTCTTTCAAAAGATATTTATCACGGTAAATTTCTCAATTTTACATCTCATCCTTTTAAAGGTCAGGGTACAATGCTGTATTTATAGAAAAATCATAGTTATCAACAGCTAACATATGGGATGTACTGAATAGCAGGAGTCACGGTATTTATATCATATTTACTGAAAATGTGTTTGCAGCCTCATTCCTCATACTGCTGGGTGATGCACTAACTTACAAATTAAACATTAACAGTGATGGCAACTGATTTACTAAATAGGAATTATAATGATTCACTAAATTACAGCAGCACCTGCTGTTACATATTGGCATTTATGAGACCTGTATTGATGAATTTTAACACTACAGTGTGTTGGAGATACCAACTAATAAGTTCTACACTCAAATCAATATAGCTCATGAAAATCGGTGATAATTATTCTGCCATCTAATAGAGAGGCTTTCCACTGGTTGCAACATTTGCCTTCATGTTCAAGGTTGTATACTCATGCCTACTAAATTCAGATCAAGAGAGGCAACAGGACAATCTAAATAAATTCTCCTGTGAAAGCAAAGCTCAGCAGTGAAACCGTATTCTACCATGACTTACACTTTCTGTGATGTCTCTAACTCATTCTCATCTTCCACTGATTGGACAGGAGAGCAACTGCAAACCCCAAACCACTCTTATGTTTAATTTATGGCAGTAAAGCTGCTTCTGCTGCAACCTGTTCTTTCTTGGTTTGTGTTCTGATGGGAAACAATGGGCTTCTTAAACTGAACTGGCTCTTTAGCAAGTGATTTATTTCCTGAGATGCTGCAAGTGCCGCTACTCTGCTAGCCTAATGCAAGCAGATTGACCTCCTAGAGCTGCCTTCCAACTTGTCCATCTGCACTGCTGCTCAGGTAAGCCAGCTTCTGTCAGAACATGTGCAACTTCATAAATGCAAAGGAAGAAAATACATGAGACTCCAAAATAAACAGTTTTTTTTTAAAAGCTTGGCTTTTTCCCCAGGAAAAAAAAATCATTATGGGGTCAGGGTTGCATTGTGAGACCAAGTTTCTCTCTTTTGCCCTGTCACCTGTGCTCTGTGAATCATCTTAGGAAAAACAGGAAACACTTGAGTGCGTGTCAACAGTACGCTGACATCAGGGCACCTTTCACCTCTAATCTGATCATATGCATTGGCCTAGATATCAAATATCTAATGGGTGCTGCTGTCTGGTGGTTCTGCAGTGCCTCTAGCAAATTGATTGGTAGTCAAAACCCAAATACCTCTACTGGGAGAGAAACACTCCTGTTTGCCTGAAGGCCAACAGCTGCTTTTTCCTCTTCTTTAATGCAAGATCACCTAGTTCAGAGGAAAGGTTGGCTGGTGATACAGTGAGAACTCAGTGTTTCTGAGGATATAACGAATGCATCTCTTCCTCCGATTTCACGAGGTTTCTTTTCATCAGCCTGTGTCAATCTGCCAACTTTCACAGACACTGAGAATCAGATTTGAACGTGCTCAGTACTTACAGGATTGGTTCTTAATTGTTATGCACTGGCCTTTTAATCTATTAAAAGTCTGAACAAAGGAGAGAGAAAGCTAGTTGTTTTACAACCCTTGAAAATAGACATTTGAAACCCAATGAGGCTATATAATGTGAAGAAGCTGCCTAACACGTACAGACAGACAACACAGCTTTATGCAGTGTACTACAGGAAGCAAACGCGGTTCTCCCTGCAAAACTGACAGTCGTCAGATGGAAATGTCATTTCAAATCCTCTGCGTTGCCTCCCTCCAAACATGCCAGCCAATGCTGTTAGAAGCTCTCAAGATTGCAAGCCTACCAAGAAGTCTCATAACGATCATCTTATTAAACTATCATCTGTCATCGTAATTTAATTATTTTGTGCCTAGACCATTTCTACTCAGGATTGTTTTTCAACACCTGTGGTAGTGGATCATTTACCTAGATGGCATTTTATTTCATTTTTACAATTCTAATCTAATCTGCGAGCTAACATAATTGTTTTAGCTGTCATGAATTCAGAGGCACACAAAGAGCTTCATTAGAAATCAGCCTCTTTGCTGGTGCTTTAAGAAAAATTTACCAAAACTGAGCGTTCCTCTAATTTCATTATAAATTTTCAGATTGTCTTCAAGGTTAGACTGACTGAAAAGGATAGTGCTCCATTATCACAGTATATTTAAAATACGTATTAAACACAAAACTATGCCTAATCTTGTTTTATGCCAACATAAACCCAGATCTATATCAACCTTTGGAATCCTAGATGGTTTCTCAAATTACTTAGTGTATGAATTAAAGAAAACTAATCTTTTCATATGAAGTACCTGATTACACAAACAATACGTGCCAAGCCCTGCCAGACCTCCTTACATGGGTCATGGACCAGTGGGGACCTTGCCTTTCACCCTCCAACGTCTGCCTTGGGTCTGCTGGTGCTCCCTCCATAGGGAATCCAGAAACATCCAAAGTCTTTAAGACGACTTCATTCCCCTGGCAAGCTACACAACCTGCTGGTGTCTGTGGTGACACAGGGTAGCCTTTTCTAAAAGAAGACATCTTTTATTAGTCAAGAAGAATACAGTGAATTAAAGGCTTTGGGTAGAAACGGAGGTACACACCAGTGTGGGGATGCTGGCAGCCATGCCAAAATCAAAACTCTGACCTAAAATGCCTGGCACTCCCTCTAGCACCCCTCCTGGACTTGCACGTCTTAATTCCTAGCAAATTTTTCAGACAGTTTTGTGACTTTGCTTCTCTTTCCAAGCTCTGTCCATGCTACTCTCACTTTTCCAGCCTCTCTCAGCTGCTCAAGGTTATAATTCAATGGCCTCCCCCTGCACCACAAGGGATCCCCGTGCTAGGCTCCCCGGCCAGACCGGCTGGACAAACACTCCCTCCTCGCTCTCCTCTCTCAAAGGCGAGCTCCTCCTTTCTGTCAAGGTGCATCATGGCATTGAAGTAAATGGAGTAAACCAAGTCTCTTCGGCTTTTTGGAAACACGAGAGAGAGATCCTCACCACCCCCTACAGCGGGCTGTTTCCTACAGTTTGCCTTTAAGGCTCCACACAGCCTCCTCTCTAAAAAAGCCAGGGGCCACATGCCTTCTGCTCAACAAAAGGAGCCAGGAGGGGATATGCATATGGTGCTGAGACACCTTACTGAGTGATGTTCATCCGATATTGATATTTCCCCACACAAACAGTGTAAATGCAAACCATACACTGTTGATCTTCGAGGATGGAAATGCTCAGCAGAAGCACTAAATCAGGACTCATGCCTCCTTCCCAGGGCCTTCCCAGCTGGGGGCCATACTGCAGCAATCAGGAGTCTCTCTAGTTCTGCTCCACGGTGTATTTGCAAATCTGGCTTTTGCTTGTTTCCATCATATTACTGAAGAGTGTCATGCGTAGTGCTGAAGGGTAAACTGTTCAGAATAATGCTGTCATCTAGTGATGCAGTTCAGTGCAGAGTGACGTTTTTGGTAGGAATCAGGTACCGAACTGTGAAACATTCCCTAGGAGCCCGGGGGCTGGTATGTGTAGCCCAGCACCTTCCTGCATGCCAGGGAGACTTCAGTGTCACCAGCACTAACTAAATGATATTTCTCCTCCCCCTACCCCARTGGTGCTAGCACCCTACCTGCTCTGCGCCGGGATGGGAACCCACTCCAGTGTTATCCTTTGGATACCACAGGATGTATCCCCCTTGGATGTGCTGGGGAGTTGGGGCACTTGCTAAACTTCTTAAACCAAAAAAAAAGTAGTTTATGGATTTGCCATTCCAAATAAAAAATACCCTGTTTCATTCATTTAATCTTGAATAACAATAATCCACATTAACGTAAAAAAAGCCAAAGTGTCCGAGACAGAGAGCACACAGCTACATGTGTTTATAAAAGTCACCAAAAAAAAAAAAAAAAAAACTAGTTTTAACTCACTGGTTGCC